>JBBMOE010000031.1:1617867-1640367 GCA_037975065.1 Chaetodon trifasciatus
TTATTCAATGCAGATGTCACTTGGACCCTCAGGAACCTCATAAACAGACAGTCTGTGGTGTTTTTAGGTGTTTTACCTCCAGGCGGGCGAAGCGGTCACTCTTGTAGCAGGCCAGCTCTGCGTTAATGAGCTTAGTGAGAAGAAACTCTCTGAACTCTGGACCCTGAACACACAAAAAACATCGCATACTCAGAACATTTGTAAGTATTTCATGACTGACATGTTTAGCTTTATATTCTACAAACTGGGTCAAACCCCCACTTGGTCTCACCTTCCTGAAAACGGCTGGATTTGGGAGGGGTGGTCCAAATGGAGGAACGTCTTCTCGTGCTGTGACGGACACCTGTCAATCACAACAGTTTCCACTGTCACTGACATAAACTACAGGCAGAAACACAACAACATCTCTCAACACTTTTGTGGTACATTAGCAGTAAAGTGACCAGTTTGTTATGCACTATGAGTTTGAGGAGTTTTGAGGAGGAGCTGCTGTTTCCAAAAGTAACGAACCATGAACAATATGAGGTGACAAAACACTGGTTCAAAAACATTTGTTTAATATTCTGCAAGATGCCATTAAAGACCTAAGACTGGTGCTAAATGACGATAAACCAGAACACAACCTTGTAGGAGGTGTTGTCTGAGCAGGGCTCTTCCACCTGCACCAGGATGAAGGCGTGCAGGAAGTTGGAGGCGATCATGTCGGGAACAAAAGGCGTGGCCTCTTCCTGGAACACCACCGCTACGATGTCATTTCCTATGTGACGTTTCCTCTGGAGCTGAGGGAGAACGTCGTTGTGTCACATGTTACAATGTGCCGTGTCATGTAATGTCCTGCTACTTTATGTTGTAGTGTTTCACCTCGTCTTCTTGCTTCCTTTCAGGTCAAGCTATTGCATGTTGTAACGTCCTCTCATGCTATGCTACATGATAAAGTTATGCTATAATCATCAATAACGTGTCATGCCACGTCACATTAATGTCATCCCTGTCTTTCATGCTGTTTTTCATGCTGTGTTATGTTGAGTCATGCTGAATCCTTTCATGTCCTTCTGTGTATTGTGTTCTGCTGCATCACGCACTGTCATGCTGTCTTCCATTCTGAGTCATGTTCAGTGTTCTGTCATGCTGTTTTTAATGATGTTTTGTGCTGTCTACCTGCTGTGTGTCTCCATCAGTGAAGGGCAGTTTGGTGGAGACGTGGAACATGATCTCCTGCTGTCTGTGAACAGTGTAGATGGACTGAGAACCCGTCTGACCGTGGGACACATCGAGACCCCCCCGAAACCTGCACAGAGAGAGGTGAGACACCTTTTTAAAATACCTTTTTATTTACATGTCAGCTTTCAGTGTCTTTCTGGATGTTTTCTTCCTCCCTGCTGGATGAACTTTGGAGGACTTCTGTCTTTAGAGTGTAAAGTTTTGTAACTTGGTAGTCTTACTGAGTCTTTTACATTCCCAAAAATGAAAATGTTGAGAAATTTGTTCATCAGGTTGAAACCATAACTACAACAGCTAAGAAGTCAAACTCTGACCGGATACTTTCTGCAAGTATTTATACAAAATACCTTCAGCAGAAATGCATGCAACTATCTGTCTGTTACTTTCCAAAAGTAACTGGACAACAACTCTATGTCAGAAGTCGGCAGAAGGAAAACAGGAGCTTGTGTTTCATCAGTTTATTTCCCCTCCTCTGAGGCTTTAATGTAATCTTAGTTAAAGGGGAGGCCTTGAACCACTGTTTTGTGTTATGTGCTTAAATTCATTGGACAAACGGGTAAAAATCAAAGTGTATTTGTACTGAGATGGATGACTAAAATGCTTCAAAACATCAACATCATACAGTGGCATCGTTAGGGCAGACAATGGACACAAAGTCTGTCAATATGCAGATGATTTGTTACTATATTTTCAAATAACTCTTAAGTCCCATTGGGACTAGATCTATGTCTCTAGGGGATGTGCGATGTGAGTGACGTCCTCGTATTTTAAATTGGACATCTGAGTTTTAGAAATGTGCAAACACAAACGTGTGGGCCCATTTGGGATCTAATATGACAACAGAAAGAATTAAAGCCATCAGAATAGTGCAACCCCCCTAAAATTACTTGCAAATGCGCTGCTACAAGCCGTCACTGGTATTCTGTCTTGAGGCTCTTTTTTTAGCCTTTACTTAATCACATTTTGGCAAATTGGCTCTCCTGGATTACTTTAATACAGAGGAAAACATTTTTCTTTCTTTTCATTTCTAAGTGGATTTATGGAGGTTTATTCTGGATGGACATCAGAGGTAATGACATCACAGTGAAGTCATTCTGAATGATATCAATATGTAATCAGAGCTGTGTGTTCTGTGTCTTTCTTGCTTAAAACAGAACAGACACAGATTTCTGTGGATTGGCCTTTTAAAGTCTTACAGTTCTGCTGTTTCTCACCCCTTGAAGTCCTGCAGCTCCACTGTGTCTCCCAGCAGCCGCAGGAACTCTGTGAAAGCTGGCGTCTCCTCGTTGTTCCTGAACAGTTCCTCCTCAGACACCTGATGGACAGGTGACAACCCCGTCAGACTCACAACAAACAGCCAAAACACGTCCACATCCGTCACACATGATCTACTGGGAAAAAACAGTCTTGGAACATGAAGTACTTCTTCTCATACAGACACATAGTTTTCATGTTACAGAACAAAAGAATTTTGAATAATTTTAACATGATTACAAATCAAATCATGATCAAATTATACTTTTTAGTGCATTTTGTGTATGAGAGGAGCAGACATTTTCACTAAATCACAGCACAGGTGTCATTAATGACATTAATGATGGCTCTGGTCCATTGAATCTCTTTCTGGAGTCACAAACAATGTCAGCTAGTTTTTTTTAAGGTATTCACTGTATGAAAAGAATTGTTTAAGTTGTTTCAGTTCTGCCGATGGAGACGGTCAAGTGGAAGTTGGAGTTGGTGTGAATTGAACCGACAGTAACTCTCACTTCTTGCTTTTAATGTGGTTCCTGTTGGTTTGAACCTTTCACCTCACACAGCGTCTTTGTCTGACATCTCTCTCATAAGCCACACCTGTTTGAGGTCAAACAGTCGATGTGTCTGCTGTGAGAAATCTGTCAAAAAAAGTCTCACATTGACAAAAAGGTGTAAAAGTTCAGCCAATCAGTTGGTACCTGCCCAAATCTCTGGTAAATGACTCCAAACTTGAAGGTGTTGTTGACCTCGTGCTCGTCGTAGTTCACTATCAGCTGAGATGCCTGAAGACAGACAGACGGACAGGAAGACAGACAGACAGATAGGAAGACGGTCAGAGCGACCCAGAGAGAGACACACATACACACACACACATAAAGGAAGACAGACAGATAGTCCCACACATACACACAGACAGACACACACGCAGAAAGACAGACAGTCACATACATCGACACACAGACACGCACACACACGCACGCACAGACAGATGGACAGGCACACAGACACACAGAGACAAATGGGAAGACAGACAGAGCAACAGACGGACAGACACATACACAAACACACACAGACAGACAGGTTTGACAGAGTCAGTCCAACCATCTCTTCTGTCAGTAGAATAAAATCGGAGGTGTCGTCAGTGGTGCTGAGCTCACCTTCGGGTAGAGGACGGGACTGAAACGTAGACCTGCAGCTTCATCACACAGCAGCTTCAGGAAGAACAACACACATCCAATAGACACACACGATCATAAAGAAACAAACAACAAAGACAGACTTTCATGAACTCGTTATAGATTCAGCTGTGTGTGTGTGTGTGCGTGTGTGTGTGCGTGTGTGTGTGTGTGTGTGTGTGTGTGTGTGTGCGTGTGTGTGTGTGTGTGTGTGTATGTGTGTGTGTGCGCGCGCGTACCTTGGCTAGATCTGGTACACTGGGGATTTCAGGCAGCTCTGTCAGCGACAACCTGTGGTAGACGCTTTTCAACCGAGACCTGAGGGGACAGAACAGACACACCTCAGAAACACCGGAGTCCTGAACCTGGTCCAGAACCCGACCGGCAATCTGGCAAAAATGCTTGAGGCAGGTCAAACAGAATTAACTACGGTCACAGATTATGAAGAAATAAACACAGAAATGCCGTATGTTGCAGTCTTTCATCATGGCGGAGGTGGGAGTGGGGGGTTGTGGTTATACAGTACGCACTATTACACCCAATTTGCTGTTTCATTATTATCTCAGGCAAACTTTGTATTTACTTACTAAGTTCGAAAGTAATCTTAGGCTTCAGTTTCAAGTGCCTTCTTTCAGATCAGAGGCTGGAAAAGCAAGTGTTTTCTATTAAGGGCCTCATTGGTACTGGAAGGATCTGCAGGCCAAGTCCAAAATCCAGACTCTTGTCTCTTTAAATGACTTCAAACTCAGAATAATGGAAGTGGTTGCTGCAGTTTCAACTAAGTAATACCTAATTTAATGCTGCCTTGCACCATATCTATACTATGCAAATTATAGTGCAAATGTGCATGTGCATGTGTGTGTGTGTGTGTGTATGTGTGTGTGTGTGTGTGTGTGTGTGTGTGTGTTTACCTGATGATAACATGGAGGGACTCCTGCTCTTTTTCTTCTTCATGTCTCACAGACAGCAACAGGTTTCCAATACTGCTGGCTGAGCAAGAGAAGTTTAAATGCTCCTGGGAGAGAGAGAGAGTGAGAGAGAGAGAGAGGTGTCTCTTTGGGCTCTGGTTATCGTGACAACATTTCTAACTCTTTTCAGAGTTTTTACAGACCAAACAATCAATCAGTTAATGGAGAAAATTATGACCAGATTAATCCATAATGAAAATAATCATTAGTTGCAGTCCTACAGAAAATAGTTCAAAATGAGCTCCATCTTAACAAACTACAAGAGTAAAATCCTGCTTTTACACAAATGCACGAGTAATAATAATAATAATAATAATAATAATAATGTGATGATATCATATATAATAGTGTAACAGTCACAGAGGATATTTCTCTGCAAGTACTTTTACTTTGAATACTTTAAGCACATTTTCCTGATAATACTTACATGCTTTTACCTAAGTAGCATTTTCAATGCAGGACTCTTACTTAAAACAGAGTATTTTTACAGTGTACTTTAGTACTTTTACTGAAGTATAAGACTTGAATACTATGGTGACAACTGCAGGTTAAACTCACTACAATGGACAGTAATGAGTTTCACCCCCAAAACCTCACCCTGCCCAAGAAGTACTTCCTGTATGCCCGTGCAGCTTCGCTGATCTCGTCCAGCTGATACCCATAATCCCCTGGGGGTCTGTCTTCCTCCTCTCTTCTTCCCAAGACTCCCTTCTCCTCTTCCTCCTCCTCCTCCCCCTTAATTTCCAGGGTGGTGGGAGGAGGAGCCTCAGGATCCTCTATCCAGTAGCCTCCGAACTCGGGTAGGATTATCTGAGGATATGGCTCCCCCCTTTCCAACACCTGCAACACACACACACACACACACACACACACACACACACACACACACACACACACACACACACACACACACACACATGCGTTGTGGGAGCCTGTGAACGTGCATTGCGATGTTTATGAGTTCTGTTTTTAGAAGACAGAGATGTGATATTCTCACCTCCTCGATCCTCGGATAAGGAATGTAGTCGTCCTGAAAGAGGAAGACGGAGTAGTTACACACATGACAAATAATTCATGGACACACACACACACACACACACACACACACACACACACTGTCATGATGTACATGCACACACATACAGGTGAATAAACTGCATGAGTGATGATGTTGAACGTGACAGATGGCACAGATGCTGTATGAGTTTTTGTTCGACTGACACAATCAATCATCAGTCGGTTATTTTTCCCCCACAAGAAAGTGATGATGTTGAATATCAGACAGTATATGCAGCTGTGTGTGTCCTACATAAAATGTGATCAAGTATCTCAGGGTCCTGTTCACAAGTGATGGTAAAATGGATTGTGATGTAGACGGGTAAATGTGCAGCATCAGCATTTGATCAGGATCCTCCTGGACACCTTCCTTTGGAGGTTTTTCCAGGGTAGACCCAGAACACTGTCGAGATTTTATATGTCATCTGGCTTGGGAACGCATTGGGATCCCCAGGAGGAGCTGGAAAACATAGCTGAAGAAAGGGACATATGGACAGCCCCGGATAAGAGGCAGAAAATGGAGGGACTTACTGTTATTAATACAGCTACATTCAAGATGAGCAGAGACAGACGTGCTCTCCAGCACCGTCTCTTTTCAGTCTCTCACAGGGACGTATACGACTCTATGTGATATTTCTTAATGTGCAAGATGAATTCTGGCAGGTTTTCCTCTTACAGCACAGAGACACTGGATCTGCTTCGGTCTCAGCATGGACAAATAAATGAAATGAAGCAATAAACATTGGGAGTGGATGGATATGAGGACAGACAGATGGACAGACGTGCCTTCTGTCTCTGAGGGATTGTCTTCATCTCAGCAGCTTCTGGCACCTGCTGCATCAGTGTCAGGAAGAGAGGACAGTATTAAGATTATCTGCGGCTCTCAGCTTTAAGACTGTTGGTTGCCACTGAAGACATAAATCTTTAAACACAACTCACAAATATATAGTTTGAAACGTGACTCAAACAGGAGAGAATAATGCATTTTTTGGGGACTATTTTCAGTGGTGGACTGATCCACTTTTGGTGCTCGAGTGAGTTTGTGGGGCAGTAGGACGGTGTGTGTGGTAGTTAAAATAAACTACAGGGTTTTTTGTCAGAGGAGGAGATACTTTTCACAGATGATAAAAACCTTCAATTTAGCAAGAAAAAATATTAAATTCTTACCTCCATCTTGTCCATCATGTCAAAGAAATGGGCCGACTAGAGACAGACAGAGATGTGTGTTAATGCCGGATATTGTTCTTAGTTTTAAAAGTTGTTTGTGTGTGTGTGTGTGTGTGTGTGCGTGTTACCTTCATGGTGGGGGGTGCGGTGCGGGGCGGAGAGGGGGGGCAGTCCGCAACGGAAACATTGGAGATGGTCAGGAGCTCCTGTTTGCTGAAAAACAAACAAAAATTAACCATCAGTTGTTCAAAGCAGTGTTCAAGACTAGTCCACAGACATTATTCACTGTACTTGTAGACACATTTGAACTTTTTCTACATATGATATTCATTTATTATCGTGGAATGATTTTGTCCTATATAATATATTTATTTTTGTAGTGGCTCAACTCACATGGGTGACGTAAATCATCAACGTTATATTACTTTATGCTAATCACAACCTAGCTACTACATCCACCTATGTTACTTGACTTTATGCCACGTGATATTTCCAACATGATGAAACTCATAAAGTCTTGGACAGTAGGAACACTAGTTATATAACCTACAAGCCATAAATGTACTGTGTGTGCGTCACAGGTGTGCTCAGGTAGCACAAATAGCTATAAGACTGCCTGTATGATCCATCCACTTTTATTGAAGCTCTTCTGTCAGAGTATACACTGCTCCATGACAGAGACACTGTGTTCCCACCGTCAGCAGACAGGAGGACATCATGCTGATACAGCTTTTCAATAAATGTGACCGGCTCATTGTCCAGTTAGCAGCCAAGGGCAAAATGAGCTTTCTAACTGACAGTTGGACAACCACCCAGCTTGAATAGGTGTTTTTCGTTCTTCATAAACTTTATATTGAGTGAAATGATGAACAATCCTGAAAATAAAATGACACAGAGGAGTAAGCAGCAAAGTTCAGAGAAAATAGAAAGAAACTCAGAGAGATATTGAGACTGACTTATGCTAGCATGTTCTGTACTGGCTAACATGTTAGCTATTAGCTTGTCAGCTACTTCACCAGCTAGCTCTGTGAGTCGCCATTGTGTCAGTAACACTCAAATATTTGACCAAGACGGCTTTGGGCGAGAGTGTAGGTTTAGTGTCAGAAGATGAAACTGTACTGTAGTCGTATGACAAAAATATATGTATTTACACAGACATATTAGGCACTAAACTCTGTGGGTATGAAGAGGTCATTCTAAGGTAACAAAATTGTGATTCTTATTTTCAGGTGATTATACATTGAAAACAATGCTCAATATTATATTCACTTTCTGCCAATAGATGCCCTAAATCCTACAAACTGGACCTTTAATATCAACTGCAAATTGAAATTGAAAAAAAAAAAAAAAACCTCTCTCAAAAACTTTGAATTGCTGCTGCCCCTCCATGATCGCACAATAGAATAACATTCACCTCCTGTCCTGTGTGTGTGTGTGTGTGTGTGTGTGTGTGTGTGTGTGTCCTGATTTATCTGAGCGCCACACATCATCATTATATTTGTCACAGAGGAGTGATGAGTCTGCCTCTAAAGATAGAACTCCAATCTGTCAGGAGCCTCCACACAATTCAGCTGTAGATGACTTCATGTTCAACGCACACACACACACACACACACACACACACACACACACACACACACACACACACGCACACTCACTGTAATCAAGTGCGCCAACCAGCCAGAAGACCATTCATTTCCTTCGCCCTCAGGCAAGTTGGCTTAGCGCTACTCACCGTGGTTGCCATGGTTTCACCAGGTGTCGAAAAAGAAGATGTTGTCCTGGATTAAACTTTTGGAGGAGCAGTAATCAGCCAATCAGAACCTGTTGTGAGTCTGATGTCAAACTTGGACTTAAATATTGATGAACCATGATTTCACAGGGGCTAACTGACTCATGCGTGATTATTGATCATTCATACTTTGATTTAAACTTGAACATTAACGACTCGAAATTTCACACTTGAGACTCAAACAGTGATGACTTGTACAATGACAACACAACTAAGAAACAGCTGACCTGTCCTGGAATATCAGTGACTTGGACTTGAATGTTGAGGACTTATCTTGGACTTAAATACTGATGACTCGTGATCTGACATGGACCTGCAAATTGAGGATTCATTGATGAGTCATATTTTGATTTAGACTGGAATATTAACGTGAAATTTCACACATGGACTCGAACTCTGATGACTTGTTTGATGACTTTGAATTTTTTTTGACTGGAACTTTGAAACCTCTGACTTATACTGGAATATCAGTGACTTGGACTTGAATGTTGAAGACTCTAATGTAAAATATTAATGACTCAGACAGACTTGAGTTTTAAATCATAGTGACGAGTTGGCATGAATCAACGTGGCAAGATTCATGCATGTTGACAACGCACACATTTGAGGGATCTTGACTCGACCAAACATCCCAGCTTGAAGGAAGCATCAACAGTGAGCAGGGAGGACATTTTGGGATGGCGCTGCCGGGTGCCGTCTGAATTAAAACACCTTCATAGAGACGAGTCACTGAGTCGATGCTCATTTCCTGCTGAGCTGAGCGACATTCAGCCTCTGAAAGTTTCATTATCAGAGCTGCTGTGGTTGTAATCAGAGGTGTCAGACCTCCCCCTGAGGTGCTGGGACATCACAGACTAACTATTCTGCAAGTTTGCGCAGCACAGTAAAAATATAAAATCATATTTAAAATTTAAATATTTACCATTGATGTTCATAGAAAGTTTTTTGGGCCCATTCTACTGAATACTGAAGATCCTGATTCAAAACTATAAAGTTGATCACCCTTAATTATTGATCTGTAAGGAGGGGAGTTTTGGACAAAAGTTCAGATCCACCACAACACGGATATTGCTTATATCAACTTTAATCTCAGACTTGGCAGGTCCAGATAATCAGCAACAACACAGAATCTCTATTAATGCACAGTGAATCAAACACCAAGCAGTCTCAGGCAAACCAAACTCCAGGAAGCATAAGGCAAGACTCATGGTCAGGGACAAAAGGCTAAGATATTTACTGGGGAACAGGGGAACAGGCAGGTTCAGCAACGGGAGATCAGTCCATATGAAATTGCTGGAGAGTCTTGCATGGGAACAAGGACAATCTGGCCAAGAGTGAGTGTGGCTTAAACACTGCACTGATTGCTATGAGCTTCAGGTGTGTGATCATGGCACAGGTGAGCAGATGAGGAGACAATGGCAGTAGGTAAGAGACCTTAATATACTGTGACATGATCTGATATGGATGAAAGTTTAACTACATTTAACTGTGAAGTGGTTTTACGGTGTGGAACTCACTTTTGTCCTTCCAACAAGTCACTCACAGAATTGATATTAATTAGTGTCAGCTGCTGTCAGCGATGTTTATCATTTTGACCGACTAGACCTGTGCACACAAATACATTCACAAATACAAATACATTCTTCTATGTAGGGAAATACTGCACTCTAGAGCCGACTGTCAGCTGATTAGCCCCAGTACTGATGCTTACGATCAGATTGGGACACCTGTAAAGGTCTACTGTGTTGGATTTAGTGGCATCTAGTGGTGAGGTTGCAGATTGCAACCAACTGAATTTCGTATGTTAAAATTAGTCGACATTGATTTTGCGTTTACAAGAGACAGCCGTCTCCCAGGTGAAAGTCCTCTTTGTTTGATCCAGTCATCTATAATCCATAAATGTAAATATGGGTTGTATTTAGTGATTTAGAGGACATCCCTCTAAATCACTTACTTTCTTGCTCCTCATCCTCACCCTTCCTCCTGTGTATCCTTTATGAATCCAAATTAATTTAATCAAACTGACATTTCCACTGGAAAGAGATAAAACTGGAACTGCCAGAGGGCTGGCGGCCATGCAGGGAGGAGGATGACCTTGAGTAACTGTGTGTGTGTGTGTGTGTGTGTTTTAGTGTGTAATTGTGTGCATGAGGGCAGACGAGAGGGACACAAAGTGCTATATGTTGCATAAAAACCTGTGAAAGAAAACAAGGAAAAAACAGAGAACAAGTGGAGCTTAACAGCAGCGACACTTTAGGTGTAAATTTATGATTTCTTTACATTCGAGTGCTTTGATTAGAAAAACAAAGATGTACTCCAATATTAGATTGTGTCTTTAGAATAAGTTACCATCTTCCTTACTATCCTTTGATGAACATCATTTCCCATAAGCCCCCAGACCTTCACAGGTTAAACATTCACCAGAAGAGGTGAGTCCATGTTGAGCCAACTGTCTGTGGTTAGTTCACAGACGTGTAGAGCAGCTGGACTGAGGTTTATCTGCCTGACCACAACTTCACTGTTCTGGTTCACCCTCACTGCTCTCACAGCATCGTTTTCAAAGATAAAGCTGTAAAAAGCCACTAAAGTACACTACCTTCTCATTAGCAAACAGCAGACAGACACAGTTAGAGACCAGCTGGTGAACATAGTGCAGCATTTAGCGGCTAAAGAGTCAGACATTTCATGCAGGAGTTGAGCTAAAAGAGCTAAAAGAGAGTGAATGCAGGAATGACGTTCGTCAGGTGACACAAAAACGACTCCAAATGAATGAATATGCTAACCTGTAACTGCTGGATGTGGAAATAAACGTTCATAAAAGTTCAACATATCACCTTAAAACAGTGACGATACGTTAATGTTGAGTTCAAGTGGACAGACAGAAAGACAGCTTTGTCCTGACAGTGTCAAACACCAGTGAGGTCGATTATTTTTCATACTGCATTGAAAGAAGAATCAGTTCTGAATTCAATCATGACTAAGAATTTGAGTCAAATCATCAAACACACAAAGACTCCCATGATACCACTGACTCCTTACTGTTGTGTTATTGTATCAAGAGTCTGGTGCAGGAATTAAACATGACATCATCATGTGCCTTTGCAACACGGACGTGCACACTTTATACATAGTTTCATCAAACTAAAAGCTGAACTTCTTTATTTAAATTTTTAAACCAGGCAAGATGATGAATTAATTAGTCTTTATGTAAACTGAGAAAAGGAAACTAATTTGTTTGTTTGTATATCTACATTACATATGTACTTCAATGTGTTTCTTTATGTGTTCATGTGTAGTTCAGTCTAAACTTCTGTTATTTTCTCTGCAAAATTACTTTTAAGGAAATGCGGTATTGACCTGAGGTAAGCAGCTTTCTGTCCTGAGGTTATTTTGTTTTTATTCATAACTACAAATCTACCAGAAACACTGACTTGATTTTGAATCCTGAGGGAGCGTTTAGAGCTCCAGGAACAAACACAAAGGTCACTGAGACACAACGAGAAGACGAGAACAGAGAGGAAGGAAACACGAAACCTGCTGAGAGAGAAAAGGTCACTCTGTAAGCGCTGTGTGTGTGTGTGTGTGTGTGTGTGTGTTATGAGTACCTGCATTCATAGTGGTATAACGTGACAATTCAGAATTTAACTCAGAGTTTTGCAACTTTTAAATTTGAGTTTGTGTGTGCGTGTGTGTATGCGTACGTGTGTGTGTGTGTGAGAGAGTGTGTCTGATATGAACCTACTGAGCTTCAGTTTAAAATAAAACCAGTTTCACTTTTAACCAGACTCAGCTGGTTCGTTATCACTGCTGACAGCTGTGTGTCACAGCCAATCACATCATCTCTAACAAACACGCACACACATGACAACATGATACACTGATGTCAAATACTCCTCCGGCCCTTTCCCACAATGCAACATTCCTACGAAGTCTGTCATGGCAAACGACAAGTTCATGACACTTTCAGTCTGAATCCAGAGACAGAAACGACAAAGTTTCAACTTTCCAAGAGAGCAAACCTGGAACTAAACCTGAGTTTCACCCGGAACCATAACGGACTAAATCTGGTTCCTGTATGATAGTCCCAGGTCTAGCAAAAGTCAAACAGTGCTCTGGGGGGATTTGAATGGCTGCTTCAACTTTAGTATTGCTTCATTCACAAAGAAATAGTCTAGAATCAATGTTCGGATGACTGTTGTACGTTTATTGTTACTAATTAATGTCAAAAACAAGTTAGGCTTTGCTCTTGGCTCAAGGAAGAAGAGAAGAGATAAACTTTCTGATTGGTTTTATGTCACAAAACAGAAAGAAGTGGCCATCCCACACTCATTGGGGAGTTTTTAGTCTCCTTCCAGTTAATTCATTAATTCAAGCATCAGAGTCCGGCGACAGTAAATACGTGCAAAGAACGACAAAATTACTCTGTGCTGTTTTCTCATATAAAACTAAAACTCTAATTTGCCAATTCTACACGGTTCTTCAGATGTGATGGAAATGCAATTAAAGGGACTTTTAGTTCATAGTTTTTGTTCCTCTGGCTCCATAGTTCTCTGACCCCTTTGATTGAAATGGGCTGTAAGTTAATGAGCATGATTCATGATCTCTGTAAGATCAGGATTCAGTAGATTAGGTTAATCAGTACCTGGTGTGCCAGCTGATGTTTGAGTTGCATCAATGGGGCTGAACTGTTTGTAAGATTTAAATGTTCCTGGCAGTGATTTTAAGGTAAAACTAAGACCTTGAAACCACAAAAATGCCTCTGTCCATTTCCTCATTCTAAATATTAGATATATCATTGGACCTCTTGCGTTTCAAAGCTGGTAAGTATTCCTCAGCTGTTCATATGGTAGATATGGAAGCTTGATTGGAGTCAGACCTGTTTATGTAAACACAGTGGATCCTTGCAGCTACATCATAGTATGTTATATAGCATTTACTGCTTATAAATTAAAAAAGAGATACAGTAGGGTGTCCTTTCAGTTTCATCTGTGCTCAGCTGGAACAGTTGCAGGTAATTTTCCAGCAAGTAAAGTCATGAAAAATGTATTTGTGATTTTTTTTCCCAACCAGGAGGCCTGCTGGGCTCTGAGGGAACATCAAAGCTGTTCATTAAAATGTAAATTTAACCCTCAAGTTCCTCCACCATGAAGTGACACCAGCACCAAAACTTCAGCTAGTCTACCTCCAACACTTAAACACCAGGAATCTTTTTTTTTACTGAGCAAACTGATGGTGTTTCAGGTTTTACCCCTTTAACTATAAATCATTTTCCAAATTATCCATCTGTTTTAAGGTTGTTTTCCTTCTTTCCAGGCAGCCATTCACTTACTTTCTATGAAAATCAGCTTGCACAGACTTGAAACTTCAGTTAATCCATCACCGACTACATTTAGTCAACAGAGACTGCTTTGCTGTTGTGACTGAAAACCTGCTGTCTGACTGCTCATATGTTGGATAGCAATCCATCAATTATGCTGTTAATGCCAGGATTAGACTTTATGGTAATAATAATAATAATAATAATAATAATAATAATAATAATAATAATAATGATAATAATAATAATAATAGCCTGAATACAATGAACAACAGTAATCTAACCGAGATGATATGGAAGGGTGCATCATCTTCTTGAGATCAGGTCAAATGAGAAAAAACCTGATTTTTGAGATCACACAAGATTCTACTTTTGTAATTTTCTTTTTGAATTGAACATCACTGTCGATTATTACACTGGTCTGCAGGTTTCACATTTGTATCAGGGAGCCAAGATGTTTTGGGGAAATTGGGACAGACTTCAGAGGAGCAGAAAGAAAGATTTCTGATTTGGTTTCATTTAGCTCGATAAGGTTTTGGGGCTTCCAATACTTTATTTCAGGCAAGATAATAACTGATGGAAGTTGCCATCCTCACAGGTTTTTAATGGGATAAAATTTTGATGATGAGGTGAAATTATACTTTTTGTGTCCACAAAGCCATGAGGGTCAGCATTATTATTACCTTTATTTAACCAGGAAGTCCCATTGAGATTCAAAATCTTTTACAAGAGAGACCTGGCCAAGGTAGCAGCCAGTCAGAACATATTAAAATGTAACATTGACGACATATTAAACAAACAAACAAATAAACAAAAAAATAGAATGTAAAGTAAATTTCATCATCTTCCCTTGTTTAACCCAAAATTTATGATTGCACTGATGTCCAGTTCTATCTATTAAGAACAGAGCTTGGCTTTACCTCATGAAACTAATTTTGACTGCTGGCATCTGTGATCTCATTCTTGCGTTCATTACCCAAAGCTCGTCATCATAGGTGAGGGTTGGAACGCAGGTCGACCGCTGAATCAAGAGCTTCACCTTTTTGGCTCAGTTCCCTCTTCACCGTGACGGTCCTATTTACAGCGTCAGCCAGTGCATCCTTCGGTCAACTGTTACAAGACCCTGAGATACTACTAAGGTCTTGAAGGCCTCAGTATGCTCAAGGCACGCTAATTTGTAAAAAATCTTACTTGACCAAATGTAAAGTGTTGCTAGCTATTTGGAATAACCACACACTTGAACAACTCGGTGTCTTTATGAGATGAACTGTACAAAGAGGGATGACAAGAGAGTGGAATTTCAGGCAGTCTCTCCTAGAAGACGTTCATTGTTGTTGTTGTTGTTGTTGTACTTGGTTGTACACATGGAAAGTGACAGGAGTAGTTGTGTGAAGAATGGAAAAAAAGAGTTTGTGAGAAAAGGTCAAATGGCACCTTTTTTTCACACATCTGGCCAATCACTGTGTGAAGTGAATGCAGGATTGTCAGATAAGGGAAGTCACAGAAATTGTCAGCTGCAACTCCTCCAATTCCAATGTTGGGAAGACGAGGGTGGAGAAGCAGCATCCCCCCCCCCCCCCCACCAATGATCGTAACATTCCCCAAACAACCAGCAATCCCAATTTGCCCCGCCTCCATTTTCAAACAAATTAAGTCAAATCCTGGCTATGTCGACACCCTCACACATCTGGTCAATCACTGCACAAAGTAGGCATGATTGTCCGATTGCTGGTCTCAGAAAATCGTCAGACATGGCTAACCCACTTTCAACATGAGAAAGGTATGAGGGGAAGGGGTTTCACATGCTGTTAGATTATCCACGAGGCCCTGACGCTCATCCCCAGTTCTTCACGCTCAACTGCCCCAAGGTACAGGAGGTCATGGTCTGATGAAGCTACCGGAACCACATCATTGGCAAAAAGCATAGATTCAGTCCTGAGGGTTTTAAAGCTGGGCAGGCCGAGGGACTGTGTTCTTCTATAACCAACGCTGCCAGCTGAGCTTCCACATATCCAAAGTGACAAATGCCTCTGGTAGACCTGCAGTGGTGTCATATTCCACTGAAACAACTCTTAAATATGTCACAGCAATTTAAAAAAGCGTAAGCCATATTCTCACTGAGTTTGACAGTTCATTCTTGGAAGTGGCAGTTGACAAGGCAATCTCAACCCTTCAGTCAAAGAGTCAAAGACTCTGGAACGTAAGTGACCCTTGAGCTGAGATTGAACTTGTAGAAGAACCAGACCAAGAATCTATAGCCATGCTAGCAGCTCTGTGAGAGTCTGCTTAGCTGTAGGCTAATGCAAGCATGCTAACATCACAATGATAAAATTAACATGCTTCTGTTTAGCGGGCATAATTTAATTAACCAGAATAACCAATTAGCACTAAATAAAATACAGCTGACACTGTCATTAGTTTTGCCGGCAAATTACCACCAAAGTTATTGCGATTCTTCCTGACGGGAACTTAAGTATTTGAACCAACTGGTGACAGATTTCACTTAAACACAAATGTCAACCTCATAGTGCTGCTCGAGGAAAAGTCAGGGGATCATCAAAGATAGCAGGATTCATCCTCTGGGGAACATGAATGTCTGTACAAAACTTCATGGTAATCTATTTATTATTCATTGAGATATATCAAAGTGGTGGACAGACTAACACCAACATTTCAATCTGCTGAGACAGTTTTGATTCTGATTTGTGTAAGCCACCACCACAGCTGGTTGATGTGAAATGCATGCTGGGATACTACCGTATCCATAGTTCCCGTAGTTCACACACATACTGTAAGTCAGCTCCCAAAGCTGACTCTTATGGATTGTATACCAGAATGCATTTCACATCAACCAGCGGCGATGGCAGTGAGTTTGAACCAGAACATTAAAGCTGTTATTGTTCTCAGAGATGGAGGACCATCCCCAGAAACAGGGCCGTCAGCGCCCATCGTCATTCCTCAGTAAGCCCTTATATGTACACAACCAGCTTCTATGAACAGATTTTATACCAACAGTACTGCGTCCTCCTATTCTCGTCAGTTTGGACTAACAAGGACACAAGAACAAACTCTCTGAATTGCACTGAGAAAGGCCTCTACTATCATGAAGGTTGCTGGGCTTGAGAGGATGAACCGGCTACATCTGAATGACCTCATGACCTTTCATGTAGCGCCCGCTCCGGAAAAAATTTACATTTTTAGCTCCTTTTCTGGAGAAGCTCAGCGATTATCTGCCTCATTTTGTGGCTATGACGAACACTGCAGCATCCTCAACTCTGGTGAGACTGTTGGTGTTGTAACTTTCAGGACATGCGACTATTTTATCATCACACACACACTCACACCCACGCACACACACAGCTCCAGGCTTATGCAGCTCTACGTGGAAATTAATAAATCTGTGCGGTGACGTTTCAGAAATCAGGGTTTTTCATCCACCTGGAGGAGTGATGTCCTCTACAGCCAACCATTTGTTTTTCTTTCTGTTTTTTTTTTTTTTTTTTTTTTTGAGGAGGCTAATTATATTTGCCAGGTGGCAAATGAGCCACTGCTGTCAACAACGGCGTAAAAAAGACAAAGTGGCAACAACAACATCATAGACAGCAACAACAGCAGCAGCAGCAGCAGGGAGAGAGGAGACGCTGCTGGCTTCTGTTTCTCGACAGACGGACCGTCTGCCCTTTAGCTGCGTGCACACACACACACACACACACACACACACACACACACACACACACACACACACACACACACGCACGCACATTCACACAAACACCGGCTTAATGCAGTTTGGGGAAATGTGATCTGGCAATATGTGGAGCTGCAGAACCAAAACAATCCTTTTATGCAGAAAAATGTGTAATTTTTTTAAGGATTTTAATGAGACTTTCTATCTATCTATCTATCTATCTATCTATCTATCTATCTATCTATCTATCTATCTATCTATCTATCTATCTATCTAAGCATTACTCAAATCAGTGTGAATGTTTTTTTAACTCAAAAATTGAATTGACATGTGATTTAATTTCTTTGCATTCTTCATTCAAACAAGACTTTGAATTTTCCTCTTAATGTATCTTCCAGATGTCATGATGTTGCTGTGCAGATGTTTTATTTTACGCCTGATCAGAGTAACATCGCTGCCGTCTTTCTTTACATTTTTGGGTGAAACTATCTCCGGACAAAAAATTAAAAATTCAAACTGACCCATCAGCTGTTTTAGAGGAAGTGTCTGTGCTATTAATAGTAGCATTTACACATGTCTAAACATCACTCACTCACAACACTGAAACACAAAAATACAACCTGATGATTACTGTCAAAATATCAGAATAAACACCTGAAGGCATCGCTGTTTGTTTATAATGTCACATAAACGCATCAAAAATAATTTCAGGAAAATTTCAGAAACAACACGCACACACAAACACACGCGCACACACACAGATGGAGGATGAGAGGAAATGCCAGACTCACCAGTGGTCGTGCGGCATTGCTGCGTTGCCGTCGGTTACTGAGCATCTCGCTCAAACTGAATACACCAGCACTCCTCTCTCTCCCTCTCTCTCCCTCTCTCCCTCTCTCTCTCTCTCTCTCTCTCTCTCTCATTCTCTCTCAGTGTCTCTCTCTCATAATGCCAGGGACCATCAGGATTATAGCGCCTTAGTTGCTCAGAGAGAAAGAGAGGGAGAGAGAGAGAGAGAGAGAGGCAGATGGAAGAAAACAGGAATACTGAGAGGAAATGAAAGGGGGTAAAAAAAAAAAAAAGAAAAGACAAACAGGAAAACCAGAGCAGAGAGAAGGACGCTTCAACTGCCAACTGGTAGGATTTTCATTTCTACACTGTGAAGGAATGTAGGAAGAACGAAACAAATGTAAGTTTGAGGAACGTTGGGAGCATCAGCTGTTTCAGCAAATAAAACATCTGTTGTTTATACAGCCAGCTGACAGCGCCCTCTAGCATCTGTAGTAATCATGACGCAGGTAGTGTTGTTACAGGGACACAGTCTGTTTTACAGTATATTTTATCATGACAGGTCAGGGTGGAGGGATGAGTCCACCTGCTGTTCACCTCCTGTTTACAGTACAACAGTTCAACACTTGTTTCTTTCAACCGCAGTCGTTTTCTCACCTTAACCAAATCAGTTTACATTTTAAACCACACAAAACACTGATGGACAACCTCAGACAACAGGATGCAGTGGACAGAGGGTTCAACAGGAGTTCCTTCTGTCTAAAGGTCTTAAAAAATCAATCTGTGCTACAGACAACAGTAAAATTCTACTGTAAATGGCAGTAGGAACAAAGGAAGCCTTATATTTCTTGATCCTGAAGATAATGGCGAGATCAGGCTACACAATGTTTTGTCTTTGTCTGTCAACTACACAGGTATAGACGGCCGCCTGTCGTTCATAATCAGTCCACAATGCTGGTAATTTGTCAGCCACAACAAAATCGTCCTAAAATTGGTCTAGATTCACGTAGTCTGGTCCTGGCATATCACTTCAAACTCTGTCTGAAGTGGGTGATCATGACACCCCGGAAGGGAAGAGACCTTTCGTCACTGATTTCTGTTGGCCAAAGTCAAATTCGCACATCAGCAATAACGCAGCACATTCAAACTCTTTCTAAAGCTGCTTATCACGGCTTTAGTTTTTGACACATTAAATTGGGGGAAGAACTCATCACGCCAGGATACAAAGTCATCGACCGCCGACCTTGATGTTAGCCCTCCCTCCACTGTAACGTTAGCTAGCAGTATCGGTTAGCTAATAAATCCAACACAAGCTTGCGATGTCAGACTGGGGTTTGAGGAGTGAATGCTTCTTTCTGCACAGTGATACGGTGTGACTGATGTCATCATACAGCTGAGACAATCGAGGAAGACTAGAGAGAAAGAGGAAGAGAGGGGTGGGTGCACAGCTGGAGAGATTTGATGGACAGATAAAACTGTGAATCAGAAGAAAAACTGCTGGAGGGGAAAAGAGCAGAATAATCTGACAGATAGACGGGTGACCTTCTTTCAGGCATGCACACTCCCACACACACACACACACACACACACGTCATATATACACTATGTATGTATATCTATATGTGTGTGTGTGTGTGTGGACGTGAAAACTTGGAAAAGGGCCCATTGCAAAGGTTTGGATGCATGGTCAGTACTGAAGTAACACCACCTTTAGCAAGTATCACAGCTTGTGAATGCTTTTTGCCAAGAGTCTTTCACTTCTTCTTTTGGGGGATTTTCTCCTGTTCTTCCTTGCCAAAGGCTTTGAGTTGTGTCAGATTCTTGGGCCGTCTTGCATGCACTCCTCCTCTGAGGTCTAGCCACAGTTTTTCGATGGTCAGGGGACTTTGAGGACGGTGGAAAGCTGCATCCCTTGGCTTCTCCTAAAGATGATTATGAGCAAGCCATCGTCCCAACAAGCTGATTAAAGTCTGAGGCCTTGGTAAAAGCTATGAGAACTCAAAACTCTTGAACCTACATAGCTGTTATCAAACACAGCAACTTTGTGTTTCACAGGAGATTGGGGTGATGAGCATTACATATCAGTGTGTCCTTGTTTTGACGATAAGAGAAATATAATAATATTTAAAAAATCTGGCTACATTTCTAAATTAATGACGGCTTCTATCAGCTATCAGAGTGCGACTGTTTGCTCATTCACATGTTGTTTATTATCTATCATTTTACCTTATTGCATTGTGAGTACAGCAAGCTGCTGCCTGGTTGCTTTATTTTGTCTCTTTGGTTATTTTACATGTGTAGCTATCTCCCTGTGCCTCCTCGAGGAGTGGCTGCATAATGAAGGAAAATCACACACAAACTTGAAGTTAAACTTTTGAACTCCACTCTGCTGCTGCCTGCCTCTCAGCGATTTCTGTTTGGTGCCTCTCCTTTCAAAGACCTTTCTATTAACAGTCCCATAAGCCATTCAGTAACTCAGGCCAGGCTTTTCTTCCCTGCCAGCAAGGTATCAACCGGCCTTTTGATCAGATTCGGAGTGAAACGGGCAGACTGCTTTAACTGAAGTTCTTAAGTTTCTGCAGAGGTTTAGGTCAGTGGCTTGTGCTTGGAACTGGTAGGAACATGTTTGGTCATTAGTAAATATCAGATGGTAACTGGTATCAACAAAATTATTAGTAGGAATTAATAATTACGTGGCACAATCTGGGATCAGGGACTAATAACCAAACCATGGATGCAGTCTGACAAAGCGGTGTCATCACAACACATATGCACAAGTCATCACAGACAACTGCTCCTTAAAAAGGACAATAGAGTTGATGTAACTTTAGCAGCACCGACATCAACAATCAATATTATCTCAATCAATAAACATCCACATCCATTGTTTCTTTGTCAGAGCCTTCAGACTTTTTTCTCTTTATCTTGTGGGAAAAAAAAGAGCAAAGTGAAGAGAGAGGGTGCTAACGAGAAGAAGCAAGCCAGCAAATGAGTGAGAGACACAAAACTTCAAGTCCAGATTGATGACTGTCATCTTCAGTCCTCAGTTTCATCATCAAACTGGACTCTTTCCACTCCAAGGACACGAAAATGCGCAGATAGCGTGTGAGGTGAAAGGGGCAGGCGCATGCAGGTGTTGCAAAAAAGTTAATTTTTGTAGTTTGTACCACTGATTTGGCTGCTCACCAGAACAGTCTGCAGGTGGAGTTGCAGCAGTGATATGGAGGAGGTATAAAACAGAGCCTGATTGGCATAAATGGCGTCAAAAATGTCACTCCTCAGAGTCATAACTCAAAATCTGAGCACACAGATATGGAACACATATTTTAAGATTCACTTCTGGAGGATATCGTTGTGTTTGATGTCCACCATGAATAAACGTCCATGAACCCACTTAAAAAGGCACTTCCGAACTTGCCTGAGAACCGTCACATTTTTAAGTTTTCTTCAGTATCAGAGAAATCCAGTGATAGCTATCTGTGCATCAATCAGTTCACTGCTAAAAGGAACTACTCGAAGCTAATTCAGCATAATTTAAATGGAGACAATATGACTAAACGTTAACAAATGGGGGATAAAAAGAACAGGGCTCAAGCATTTGTGCGTGTGTGTATGAGAGAGAGATAGTGTCACGCTTGGTATAAATGAATTATCTGAACTCTGTTTTATTGGTGTCTCTCCTCCCCACACACACAAACACGCACTTTTCCAACCAGCATCAGCAGAACGAACTCGTGTGTGCAGACAAAATAACATAAAAAATCTTCCATGAAAACAGCCCTGAGGTGTGTATTCATCTCCTCAGTGAAACCAAGAGGACAGTCTTTGTCAAGGCCGAATCCCATCAGGCATTCTGAACAAAAGCAGCTGCTGTTTGCTGTCTGATCCACTTCAGACTGGTTTCATGTAAACTGATACAAAAACCATCATCAGTGAGCATCTGTCAAATGAAGCACACAATGTCTCGACGATCAGTGCTTGAATGAAGGGAAGATGATGACCTTCTGATGGGTTTCATATTATTATCTTTGATAATATATATCCGTGTAGTGATGCGTTTTCATTGTCAGTAA
>JBBMOE010000031.1:1645367-1712902 GCA_037975065.1 Chaetodon trifasciatus
TCACACCACTGACTAATTACAATACGAGTCAACATATAGGTAAATATGGGTCAAACACACTGTTGTATTATTTAGTAGGTAGTGCTGTTGCTATGGTTACCCGTAGTTTAATATACCTTCATTTTGAATACTGAAACCACAATCAGCTGCACATATGATTTGCTCTTTAAACTGACAAAAAAAAAAACATGTTTTTTTTATAATTTTCATGTAAATGTTCATAACAGACGCGTGCAGGCAGTCAGAAAGCAGGACCTTTTGTGTTTTAAAAGTGACAGAACATTGAATTCTTGAGAATACAAAAGTTATTTATTAACCGCAGCAACAAAACGTTTTTTGTTCACAGACAACAATGAGAAAACGTCAAACTCACTCTGAGTGAGCTTCTTTCTATTATGTGAACACAGATTAACTGCACGAAGAGCAAGAAAAGTTTTCAACCAAACTCCATTAAAAAATGATCAGTTTTAACTAAATTTTCAGATTTCTTCTGATCTTGAACTACAGCTGATAGAATAAATAGAAAAAATGATTGATTAATTATTTTTAAGGGGTTTTGATATCACTGTGATGCCACATCAGTGCAGTTCAAATTAGAACTGAACTGAAATTCACAGTTGATGATGAAAACAGACATTAACTCACAATTTCTTGACCAGCTTAGCTATGGTCAACTGACTTACTGACTTTTCATTGCACGAACACTACAGTTCAATTTCAACCAAACCCCATTTAAAAAAAAGTCAAATTTTAACTTCAACAATGCTAATTTTCAATTTCTTCTCATCTTGAATGGCAGCAGGTCAGAAAACGTTTTCTGTTCACCGTCAGTCGACTGGAAACAGACAACAGGGAAGAAAAGAATACACTCTGACTGAGCTGCTTTCTGCTGTGTGAACACCACAGGTCATCTCCAACGGAGCAAGAAAACTTTTCAACCAAACCCCATTCAAAAAAGGGCCAATTTTAACTTCATTTTCAGATTTCTGTTAGTCTTGAACATCAGCAGGTCAGGGAACAACAAAAAAAAAGCAGACTGAGTCATTTTAATATTTTGGGGGAGCTATGATGTCACCGTGATGTCACTTTGGTGCAGCTCAGACTGGAAATGAACTCAAAGACCCTGAAAGTGTGAGTAAGAGAAGTGATGAGATCATTCATCCGTTTATGAAAGGATGAAACAGACACACACACACACACACACACACACACACACACTCTTACCATCCAAAGCCTCCAAACGACACGCTCCTCTTCCTCCTCAGCATGGTCTCTCGCTCGCCCTCTCCTCCTCTTTGTCTTCCTTTTCTTCTTATTGTGTCTGGATTTTCTACCCTCTCTCTCTCTTTCTCTCTCTCTCTCTCTCTCTCTGTCTCTCTCTCTGTATCTCTACCTGCCTCTCTCGTCTCTCTCCTCCCTCTCTCTCTTTGCTGTCGTTCTATCTCCTCATCTCTCCACCTATAAATACTCTCATCTCTGTCAGACGCCCTCCTTTACACGCTCTCACTTCCTCTCTCTCTCTCCGGCTCGCTCTCTCTTCGTCCTCCCTCCTCCTGCCGTTAATGTTTCTCTCTCTTTCCCACTTCAATTCACTGCACACACAGCCAGGAGAGAGAGAGAGAGAGAGAGACATAAAGGCAGAATAGAAATGGATATATATGTGTTGTACTCTCTCTCTATCCACCCTGACGAAGCAGAAAAGCCAGCAGAGACGCTGCCAGACTGAAAACTTATCATACATAATAAATGGAGGTAAATGGACGAATGCACGCATCAGTTTTGAATTTATCTTATGTTATGTAAAGGGGGCTTGGCACAGTTTGAAGCTGCAGCCTCAACTCAAAACACAGCGAAAAATGTGTTTTGTGCTTACTGGTGTGATGTTAAATTTGTATTTTCTTGTTTTTGTGCGCTCAAAGAGGAGATAGGAGTGTGAAATGAAAAAGGAAATGAACTATAACCAACCTAAAGTTAAAACAATTATTCATGACAGAAAATTAATCATCATTTAAGTCATTTTTCATGCAAAACACCAGATAGTTTGTTGTTCCAGCTTCTTTGATGTGAGTATTTGCTGTTACATATCATTTAGCATGTTTCCATCTACCTGTTTTCAATCTGCACATAAAAAACCTGTGGAAACATTGGAATTTAGGGGAAAAAAAGGGAATTATCATGAAAAAAACAAGTGTTTCCTGTTGTCTGAGGTGTAAAAGTTGTGTGGAGAAAGAGTGGAACAGACTTAGTGAATAAACGATGAAGTGCATGAAACATGAATTAAACGTCACTTATCGCATCAGATCTGAGTGAAGCACCAGATGACAGTTTTGCTCATTTGCTGAAACAACTGAGTCAGTATTTGTTGCAGCATGAAGCCAAATCCTTAAAGTAAACTCTAGTCAACAAGTCTCATGTTTGGACCCAAACCAAAAACGTGCTAGTCTGTCTTTCACTATTGTCTGTGTCTCGCAGCTCCATTGGTTCAAACTTAAGACGGAAATCTTTAAAAGCACCTCACATACATATATATATAGTTTTATTTTTCAAAAGGTATCAACTTATCAGAGATAAGATAAAATAAGATAAACTTAATTGATCCCACGCCAGGGAAATTTAGTTGTTACAGACAGCAAGAATGAAAAGCAAATGTAGAAAATGAAACAGATAGAGAATAAAAAAGAATATAAAAGGTAGCACACATGCATAATTATGTATATACTGTATATGTACACACACACACACACATATATATTATATACAAAAACAGTGTAAGAATCATATTGCCTTGAGTCAATATTTGAGTCAGAAGGGGACCTCCTGTGCTGCTTGGGTGAATTTGGACTCATGACCTCATATATTTCTAAACTCCCAGCTACAATTCTGGTAAAATGCAGAAGCTTTAAACTGCAGTTTTAAGCAGTTTTAAGCAAATTACTGAATTCTGTAAAGGAGGGTGACTGTTTTGTGAATTTCTACACCGACAAAATGACTGAAAAGCTAAAGCTTACGTAGCAAACGGCTGTGTTTCAGTGAGTGTGTGCGTGTGTGTTTGTATGTGTGTGTGAGAGAGACAGACCGTAGAAAAAACAAAGCAGTGCAGCTATCTTCATTTCCTCTATGTCGGGAGCTCTCAGATTTAATTCTCTGTGAAAATCTTCCAGCAGCTGAATACATTTACATCTAATTACCACTGAGGAGATAATAGAAAACAGGATTTACAGAGAATAAAGTGTAAGCTGCAATCATTGTACACACACACACAGACATGAGGCTGCTGTAGTTCACCCTCCTCCAATTTAAAAACAAAGAGTCTATCAGCGGAAACCCCGATTAGCGCCCCCTACATGCAACCGTGTTTATTACAGCCACGACACAAACAAACAACATCCTGATGACCCTTCAGCTCTCAGGATTTGTTCAGACTGCAGGCCAATCAGATTTCAAATCAAATCTTTGTGACAGACTGTCTGCACTGTTACTACTGATCAGATCAGATTTGTGTGTTCAGACAGTACCAACCTATCTGCATGGGATGCTGTGGTAACGATGTAGGCGTTGATAACGATGGATGAGAAATGGTGATCCATCATCTCATCCTCCAAACACCAGCGCTGTAAAGTCGAAACCACCTCCCAACACCGCTTGGATCTGATTTGCAAAAATCTGATTTCATGTGATCTGTTTTTGCTGTCCAGACTTTTTTAAATCAATCTGGATAAAGTCTATGATAAAAACATGGATTTGGGCTGGCACCTGAACAAGAGCATAGAGTCTAAGCAGCTGAACATGTGAAGCTTGTCCCAATGATTCCATATTTCAGGTTACTTCACTTGAAACCGGAGCAGGTTTGGCTGCACGATATACATTTTTCTTTAAATTTCCTCAATTTTTATCGAGTGTGCTGCATGTTAGCCATGTCAGCTCGAATGCAAGTGAGCAGTGTTGATGCATCACTGACAGTTTCCTTTAATTCAGTGGCCCAAATATACCCAAACAGGTTTCATTTTTATATTGAAGTGAACTGGACACGAGTCATTTATCCTTACCAGCACGATAAAGCCCAGTATTTATAGCATTTACCCATCCAACAGCACTTTCACCAATGTGGCACTCCAGAGGCCCAAACCCACAACCCCCTGTTTGAAGCCTGTGCTGCCATCTTGTGGATAAGTAGTGAAGCTGTTTTGATGTGCATTGGCTGCATTATTATATAATTATTTGCTGCCATGTGAGTAACCAATGAGTAACACAGCGTCAGACTCCAAATTTCACACCTCCAGTTTGTAACACTCACTGTGTGTTAGACATTTCTAGACATAATGCAAGTGTTGACAAGATGAGAGGGACTAACCATGATAATCAGTAGAGTCCCCCCCAAAGACTGGTTTTGGTTCATTTACGCTTCATGTTTGTCGTAATACTCAGCATGAGCAGACGTGTTGCAGACAGTTAATCAGCATATGGCTGCTGTTCTCTCCGAGGACTGACGACAAGAACAACACAGAGCAACGACAACGTGATCGCACACCGACCATATGTGTGGAACTGTGTGATAGCTCACCTCTGCCAGGAGAGAGACAGAGAGAGACGGACCGGCAGAGAGAGAGAGACAGACAGACAGAGACCTCATGTTGTTGAGGAACGGGGACATTTTGTTCTAATGGTAACGGCCAGACAGAGCAGGTGGCCATAACACAAACACACCCTCTAAGTTGAAAGACAGAAGGCGACAATAATTTGCAGCTCTGTGACGCAGGACTTCGAGTAGAAATGCAATTCAGTGACAGTCGTGACGTAAAATAAAAAGGAAGATAACAGCCGACGGTTTTCTGTAGCAGAGTGGCGCAGCGGAAGCGTGCTGGGCCCATAACCCAGAGGTCGATGGATCGAAACCATCCTCTGCTATCTTTTTTTTTTGTTTGAATGTGAATAATTTTAGGTTTTGGACTATTAGTTGGTTCTAACAATACTTTGTCCAACATCTTATACGACAAACAACAAGTCCATCGACAAATAATTTTAACGAACGAGCGAATTAACGAACAGTGAAAATAGTCATTAGCTGCAGAAGTGGAACATAGCACCATCTGCACATACAGAATATACACATACATACATATACAGAGAACAGTGGTGTGTATATACATATGTATTGGCTATAGGGCTGCAACTAATGATTATTTTTACAATTGATCACTGTGGTTATTATTTTCTTTATTATTTGTGTAGTCTCTAAAGTTTCTGAAGGGAGCTAAAAATGGCTGTCATAATTTTCTACAGCTCAAGGTGGCGGCCTTACATTTCTTGTTTTACTTTCACCTAAAATGAAAAATGATCACCAGTCCGCTGCGAGCAGGGTTCGAACCTGCGCGGGGAGACCCCATTGGATTTCAAGTCCAACGCCTTAACCACTCGGCCATCGCAGCTCACGTCATACCGTTCTCATGTCAGCTCTCTTTCTACAGTCCCCTTTACATTGTTCGTGGTTTCGTGGTTTTGCCATTATTTTGGTTTTTTTAATGTGGCGACATCATGACTTAAATTACAGCGAAATCCCACAGGTGATCGTATCATGATAGGGTATGAAAGGGGCATCCTGAAAAGGCTTAGCCATTCACAAGTTGGGATGGAGCTGTTTTCTATTTTTAGATACATTTTACACAACCTACATTTATCTAACAGCAACAGCTACTCTGTTCATAAGGTTATGTTTTCAGTCCGGGTGTTGATTTCTTATCAAACTTTGCAGAATGTTGAGGCCAAGGAATAATCTTTCAAAACACACTAAATGAAACTGGAGCAGATCCGAATTACAGGGCGGATACATACATTTAGTTTTCACTTTCATTTACTTTGCGATATAGAGCATTTTGCCTTGGTCGAATAAGTATCATGCATCTTTAAATCCAGGAGATAATAAATATCAATAATAAATATCAATAGTGACAACACACAGCCAGTTATACAGATATGATGAGTTCACGTGTAACACTCCAAAGTACACATGAACTGGTTTAATGGTAACAACGCCTTTTTTACACACATAAATACACACATGCAACTAAATACACTCTTATATCCAAACTGAGACTTCAGCTCGGTACATCCATATTTCGACCTACGTCTAGTTAGTAAATATTTCCACACATATAGAAGAGTGGACAATTGACCTTGGCGGACATATGCGCTCTCGTGTCTTTCTAGTGAACTTTCACATTCATTTTTACAAAACTCATATGACTCCGGGAACTGTCTCCTCCCCAGGCTGTTGACGACGGGTTTTCCAGATAAGGTTGAGACAGCAGCAGCATCATGGAGAGGTAGGTTAACTAAAAACTCAGTCAAAACTAAGTCATCAGGTGCGACGTTCATAATTAACATTATGTGCTTAAATATAGACCTGTGGTAAAAATACATCCTGAAAGATAATAGATCTGCAGGGGTGAAAAGAGTATTCAGATTCAAAGTTCAAATTTATACATTAATTGTTTAAATGCATAAGTGTTTTCAGCAAAATGCACTGAAAGTTGCAAAAGTTAATGTGATCATAGAGTAGAATCGACCTTGTCAGAGTTATATTATTAGATTGTTATTGTTAAATTATCATTAGTGTTTCTGCAACATGTCATTGACATTTTATTATGAGCTTATTATGACTCATGCATTCATGTAAAAGCAGGATTTCACTTCAGGCTTTTACTTGAATATTTTTGCACTGCAGATTTGCTACTTTTTCTGAAGTAATTGATCAGAATACTTCTTTCACCGCTGCTACAAATACTGGGATTAAAGTGTTTCAGGCTAAAGGCTGGGAGAGGATCAATGAAAAGCAGAGCTGTGGTGTGTGTAATGTATGTCTGACGTGTCTTTTTTTCTATTCTGTGTTTCTAGGATCCACCAGCGAAGACCAGACCTGCCTGCTCCCGACTGTGTGTCGATGAAGAGGGATAGGTCGATGGGTCAGCCTCTTGCTTTCAAAGATGGACAAAACTCTATTGATAGAAGGTAAAGAATTAAGATGGAATAACAATGATGATGACAATGTAATGAAGATGATTTGGTCTTTTTTGTGCAGGTTGTGTACAAATCCTTCTCTACTTGCTCTGGTAGCTGCTGTACTATATTTACTTTTCACTGTTATATTTCACAGTCTTCATTCTTAAATTTGAAATGTTTAGGTCTCAAAAATTCTCACAGTGGAGTCAAAAATATTTAAATCAAAGCATTTTCACTACTCAGGCCAGACCCGCCTGTTCCCTGCTGGGTGTTCATGAAGAGTGCCAGGTCGATGGGTCAGCCTCTTGCTTTCAAAGATGGACACAACTCTTTTGATAGAAGGTAAGGAGTGATACAGTTACTGTATACTAGTGTTGTTTATGGCGGCCTGTTTTAATTTTAGTCTTAGTCTAGTCTTTGTGTCAAGCTGTCATTTTAGTTTTTATTAGTTTTAGTCACTTTCATACTCTTTGTAGTCTAGTCAAGTTTCAGTCGACTAAAAGTCTGAACATTTTAGTCTTATTTTAGTCAGAATTATCCGTGACTATTTTCGTCTAGTTTTTGTCAACGAAAACTGATGACATTTTAGTCTAGTTTTAGTCAATGAAAATTGTATTTTAGTCTCTTTTTAGTAAAGCAATTCTATTTAACCCAGTCAATATAGTATAAGTACCTGGTAGTATAGACGAAACCAAAATTTTCTTTTAGCCAAACCCATTTCACAATTCAAACAATGTTGTCTTATTATTATATTATTGTTACCTTATAGACTAGGTAAGAATACATCCATTCCAGACACGGAAGACCCTCTGATTTGAATTTACAACATATTTATTTTACCAAGCAAAGCCGGCTGGCCGGCCATCGGTCCCGTTCTCTGTGTCAGTTGTCTGTCGTTAACACTAACCTACCGCAGCTGCATCTTCTAAATAATGATAAAGTTTACTAAAAAAGATTTATTTAAAAAAAAAAAAAAAAAAAAATCTAAATAGTGCCGCGAGTGGGGATTGAGGAAGTGACGTTGTTGCGACTGCGCAGTGCGACCTGATGCGGCCCCCGAAGTGAGACACGGGAAACAGAAATACTGCAACATAATAATAACAACGTGACTAAACGAGACGAAATAACGTTATAACATTTCGTGGCGTCTCGTGAAGAGACATTTTAGCAGAGTTTTTATTTTATAAACCACATTTTGTATCGTTTTTATTCGTCAACAATATATATTTAATTATAGTTATCGTCACATGACCAGCATTTACGTTGCGTCTCGTCTCGTTTTCGTCACGTGATAAAGGTTCGTAGACGACGATATTTAACTAATTTTCGGTGACGAAAGCAGCACTACACTGTATACAAGTCTACACCCGTCATTGATGGTAAATGAAGTGATGATAACTGATTATGCCTGGCACCTCATGTTTAGTACTCCTTACAGAAGCAACATAGTGAGTATTTATGTCTTGAATAGTGTATTTAGTGATTTTCGTGGTTTTGCCCCAGTGATGTAGATCAGTTTCCACTCTGCTGTGTCACTTTTGGTATTTAGTGATTCTTCATTCACAGCTGTTTCTTTTGCCATGCCATGTTTTCTCCACAGAGTTGATCAGGAGTCATCAGAGGTTCTCATTGGTCATTCTGCTCAGCATCAGGCAGACGTGGACTCCATATTTATGGTGTGTAAATGTACAAACAAATGTATTGTAAGTCTCTGGGAATTTTAGGCCAGTGAAGGGCAGACCTAGCATCAGTCAATGGAAGGATTTGTCTGCGTGTTTCATAATTTTTATATAGATGATGATCAATTAGTGTTGTTTTCCGTTCCAGCTACTTGAAGAGAACATTGTCAGTTTTGTGAAGAATGAGCTGAGGAAGTTACAGACGGCCCTGAGACCAGATGACCCAGAATGCTTAGGCAAGCAGTGGGAGGGTGAGGAGGTGTTGGATGGTGAGGATGAGGAGCAGAGGAGGAACAGCAGAGAGGCAATTCTGAAGATCACACTGCACTTCCTGAGGAGGATGAAACAGGAGGAGCTGGCTGACTGGCTGGAGAGCAGTAAGTGGATTTTAAAAGCTGGCTGGAAAACTGGCTTTTGAGCAGCTGCAGAAAGGTAACCTGATCTTCTATGAATCAGACCTGATGGAGTGTGGCATCGATATCAGAGCAGCCTCAGTGTATTCAGGAGTGTTCACACAGATCTTTAAAGAGGAGAGAGGGCTGTACCAGGACAAGATGTTGGACACCTGAGGCCACAGGAGTGCCACGCCCTTGACCCTCTGCAGTTTGACCTGCCTCTGCTCCTCAGAGATGGGAGTAGGCTCACACCTGGTGGTCTGGATTACGGACTATCTGACAGGCAGACCTCAGTACGTGAGACTGGGAGACTGCAGGTCTGACACCATGGTTTGCAGCACAGGAGCACCACAGGGGACCGTGCTCTCTTCAGTCCTGTTCACCCTGTACACATCAGACTTCCAATACAACTCAGAGTCCTGCCACGTGCAAAAGACATTTAAACTCTGGGCATCTCATTTAAACACTTGGCATTTAAACTTGCTTTCTGTTGCATTGGACATTTTTACTTTTACTTCTGTTTGGACATTTTTACTTTTAATTCTGTTTGCACTGGACATCTATACTTTTAATTCTGGTTGCACTGGACATCTATACTTTTAATTCTGGTTGCACTGGACATGTAGACATTTTTACATTTTTTACCTTTAACTTTTAGTTCTTTGCTTGCTGTGCTTTTAAATTATTTATTGCATGCCTTTTACTTAAAATTTGTGGAATATGCTGGAACTTGTGAATTTCCCTTGGGGATAAATAAAGTATCTATCTATCTATCTATCTATCTATCTATCTATCTATCTATCTATCTATCTATCTATCTATCTATCTATCTATCTATAAATAGATAGATCTATCTAGTTTCATTAACAATGTTGAAATCTTTTGTGTTATTATAGCGCCGGGCCACGTAACCTAGCCGCACAATGTATTCTGTTGCCATTATGTTGATTGGGTTGCTATATTGCATTTAACACTACAATGTAAATAACACATCACCTTACTTCGAACTGTGAAATGATACACATACAAGGATTAAACACATTGCATGACATTGCTCATTAATGTCATCACCTGGAAGAAGGCAGCATAGCTGGAAACGTAACGTGTTTCACTTTCCATTAATTTATGTAAGAGTGAAATACATGGCATGTTTGTCCAGTAAGAATGTTGTTTGTCTGGCAGTGTGTTCGTTATTGTTTACTGAACCCTCAGTAACCCCCCTTAACCACTCGGCCACTGCAATAAATACATAGCCATGAAATTAAAAAGTATTGGTGACAATGTAAAATCAAGCAATACGTGGTTTCCAACAGCATTTTTATTATTTGTCAGTGCTTTCTTATTTAAGGATAACTTACATAAAATCATTGCATGAACCTCTCAGCAGCAGCCCGCCAAACTACTCCTAACCAAATCTTTACAGTTCCTAACCAAATCCTAACAGTTCCTAACCAAATCCTAACAAATCCTAACAGTTCCTAACCAAATCCTAACCAAATCCTGAAAGTTCCTAACAGTTCCTAACCAAATCCTAACCAAATCCTAACAAATCCTAACAGTTCCTAACCAAATCCTAACAGTTCCTAACCAAATCCTAACAAATCCAAACAGTTCCTAACCAAATCCTGAAAGTTCCTAACAGTTCCTAACAGTTCCTAACCAAACCCTAACAGTTCGTAACAACTCACTTGTCCGTGACTCAAGGGTTTGATTGGTTGACTCGTTCGGATATGTTAGGAACTAGTTCGGCATCCTTTTTGGTAAAGGAAATTCTTTTGAGATCAATATATACAATACGATACAGTTCATTGCATTGAAGAACATTTCCGTTTCCGTACCGTCTTGATCATATATCAATACGGCTACCAGCACCACAAAGTGCACTGTGTGGGGATGTAGCTCAGTGGTAGAGCGCATGCTTCGCATGTATGAGGCCCCGGGTTCAATCCCCGGCATCTCCACTTTTCATAGTTTTTTTTTCTTTTTTTTTTTGAGCGGATTACACGGTGAGGGAAATATGATAGTACGAATGCTTTATTATTATCAATATGACTATCAGCCCTGTAGCAATACCTATTATTTTCATTTCCTATTGAGTGGTAATTATTGCTTCTCAACACGCTGCGCACGGTATCATAATTGCAGTTTCTGTTTGTTTTGTTGCCGTACCTGTGGTTTCTCCTGTTTCTGTTAATGAATATAAACTGCCAACAGATTGCTTCAAAAAACTGTGGTTCCACTGGGGCTCGAACCCAGGACCTTCTGCGTGTAAAGCAGACGTGATAACCGCTACACTATGGAACCCGCCGCCAACTAGGGTACGAAAATCAGCTAATCAAATGATGAAGAGCACGAACTATGGTTCGTTAGCAATGATTTTTTTTGTTGCATAAACGCTCTAATTTGCTGTCATCGTAGTGCTTACACTAATCGATATGAATAATAACATAACGTCACAAGTCCAGTATTCAAACTTTTAACATTACTCAATCCAAAGTGACAGTAAGTAAGTATTCTCTGTCAACAAATAAATCAATTTGTTTGTTTGATACATTTACATACAAGGACAACGTGTCGTGAAACATTAACATTCAAGTACAACGTGTTGTGGAATTAAGGCTACATTAAAAAAACAACTGTAGCACTGATCACTGCACCAACTAAAATGCAGTAATACAGGTATCAAAAAAATAAATGTAGTCGAAGATTGTCTCAGGGATTGTGGGAGTGATGTTGAAGCTGTGGCGACTATCGTGTACTCCTTTCCTGGTTTATTTTGTAGGTACGTACCTTCATGCATTCCTCTACGCTTTACTTCCTGCCATTGTTCAGTTTCCCTCCAGTCTTTCTCATCACCTGTTCTCTATTATCCAATCAGTCCTCCCGGTACTTATACTCCCAGCTGTTCCCTAACTGTTTGCTTGATTGTCTATGTTGTCCCTGTAGAGTAGCTTTTCAGCTCTTATTGTCTGTCTTATTGTATCGTTATGTTTTACTTCCACCTGGTTTTGAGTTTTGATTCTTGCCTTCTCTTACCGTTTTTGTGCTCAGCCTTTTTTTCTGACGACTTGTCTGCTTTTCTGCTTTTTTTTGCTTTTTTTTTTGCCTGTCTCACTTTCTGTCTATGGACTTGTGTGTGTGTGTGTGTGTGTGTGTGTGTGTGTGTGTGTGAGATCCTTGTATCTGAGTCTCTTTGGCGTTTGGTCTTCACAGAAGCCAGAGCTGGAAAGAACATTTAGTCAAGTTACTGTAATGTCCACACCAGCTTCTTTACTTTTTGTGAAGTGAATTTCCCCTACAGATAAAGATCGTATTGAATCATCTCAGACCCCTCAGATTTTCACCAATCAGGCATAACATTATGACCACTGACAGGTGAAGTGAATAACACTGATTATCTCTTCATCATGGCACCTGTTAGTTAGTGGGATATATTAGGCAGCAAGTGAACATTTTGTCCTCAAAGTTGACGTTAGAAGCAGAAAAATGTGCAAGCATAAGGATTTGAGTGAGTTTGACAGGGGCCATATTGTGATGACTAGATGACTGGGTCAGAGCATCTCCAAAACTGCAGCTCTTGTGGGGTGTTCCCAGTCTTCAGTGGTATCTATCAAAAGTGGTCCAAGGAAGGAACCATGGTGAACCAGTGACATGGTCATGAGTGGCCAAGGTGCATTGATGCATGTGGGGAGCAAAGACTGGCCTGCATGGTCCGATTCAACAGACGAGCTACTGCTGCTCAAATTGCCAAAAAAGTTAATGCTGGTTCTGATAGAAAGGTGTCAGACTACACAGTGTGTCGCAGTTTGTTGGGTATGGGACTGCATAGCTGCAGACCAGTCAAGGTGCCCATGCCGACCCCTGTCCACACCAACAATAGGCACATGAGCATCAGAGCTGGGACAGGGAGCATGAATCACGTTTTCTTTGACATCACATGGATGGTCCAGTGTGTGTGCATCACTTACCTGTGGCAATCCGGCGGAGGCAGTGTGATGCTTTGGGTAATGTTCTGCTGGGAAACCTTAGGTCCTGCCATCCATGTGGATGTTACTTTGACACGTTCCACCTACCTAAGATTCAAGATTCAAGATTCTTTATTGTCATGTACTTGTAACAATGTAACATTGTCACCACTAATGAAATGTTTTGTGCTTAGTGCCAACTCAACTTCACGGTGCAATATTCAGAATAAAATCTATACATAAAAAAAAAATAGAATAAGGTATTTACAAGAGTGAATAAAATAGAGGTAGCATAAGAATAGAATAAAAACTCTAGAGTAAGGACTGAAAACTGAATATATGACAAGGTGCAAGAGTCTGTGTGTGTGTGTGTGTGTGTGTGTGTGTGTGTGTGTGTGTGTGTGTGTGTGTGTGTATGGCAAGCATCCTAAGCATCTGTAGGATGTGCTGGACAAACACGCCTGATCCATGGTCAAGTCAAAGTCAGCTTTATTGTCAATTGTTCACATGTACCAGACATACAAAGGAATCGAGGCCCCACCTCACAACTTAGACGACTTAAAGGATCTTCTGCTAACATCTTGGTGCCAGATACCACAGCACACCTCCAGGGGTCTAGTGGACTTCCATGCCTCGACGGGTCAGGGCTGTTTTGGCAGAAAAAGGGGGACCAACACAATATTAAGCATTCGGTCATAATGTTATGCCTGATTGGTGAATCTGGCAACCCTTTTGAGGGACTGACACCAAGGTTAGGAAGCACTGGACTAAAATAGTTCAAACTAGCTCCACCTGGAGCAGCTGCAACAGTAAAATGCTGCTCTAACATTGATGTATCAGTATTAGCATCTAATAATGTCACATGAGACATTTTACTGCACAACCAGAACTTTGGATGATTTTAGTATATTTTGCAGACAGCACCTCTGTACTTTAACATGTAAGTAGGATGATGAACGTAGGACTTGTACTAGAGTATTTTTACATTATTGTATGGGAACTTAAGTAAAGAATACTCATTCCACCACTAAAATGCAAGATAACAGTACTAATAGTAGTCATTTACATACTATTTTACTTTGAAATGTATTGTAGTGTAGGAAAAGTCTTACTGACTGGAAATAATCAGGTGGAGTAGCAGGGTCAGGTGTTCACGTTCAACCAACGTGAAGTGCAAGTGTTGCAGTGGGCGGGGCAATGAAAAACAGTTATGCAGTGTATCTGCAGCTGCTATTCAACACATCGACAGCCACAAGAAGAGGTGTCGCTCTGCAGGTACGCTTACCTGTCTGTCTGACTGTCTATTTATTACTGTTGTCTGCATTGTTTATTAATCCTGATCCTGACCTTTAACCTGTGTAAGTCACAGTTCATGCTTAAATGTTAATTCTTATCTTCTTACCTGCCTTTAATATGGCGTTGACCATTTACTTACATCAGTTGTGGGAATATTTCATATCACACAACTCCAAATTTTTCAGAACATTTCTATTATGTATAAGTTCTTAATGTAATTTTCTGCTTCAGTCATTAAAACCACCAAAATCTCACAATCAACACAGAGCAATGTCTTCAGTGATAGCTGCTCCAGATTAATTCAAGTCTTGATGACAAATAACAGAAACATTACAGTGAATGGTAAATGGTAAATTTGAGGTCTTAAATTGTCTTGTGTCCAGTTGAACCAGGTATTATATACTTTATTTCTTCTTGTAGAAGTCTTTAAAATAATTCAGATAAAGCAGTCATTCAGAAGTTAAATATAAACGTTTATCATCTCCTTTTTTATCAGTGATATCACTGGTCTTATTTTTCATTTTAAGGGACAAAAAATACCTTGAAAACGCTTCCATTGATTAGTGAGAAGAACCTTAGCTCTTGAACAAAAACCTGCTAAGAACAGTTTCTTGTCCTGTTTACAAGAAGGTTGATTCTGGTTCATAGCTGAAAAAAGCAGGTTTTATTGTCATATTGAAGATATTATGATATGAACTCAATGCAGATTTCATGTGAAGAAAATAATTTGTGCAAGAGCACTTTAGCAAAGCTTTATTTTTTGGGTCTGTAGAAAGAATGTTAATTGGACAAAAAGCTGCTTCTCATATTTTGTTGGATTATTTACTGCAAGTGATGTTTCTGCTGGCTGTTGAAGTTAAACTAAGAGCAGGAAGCGTTCTGGTTGGTGAAAGAAGGAAGTGGCCTTTAAGAAGAAAGAGTGCAGTGTTTTTACATTGCATTTTACATTACAGAGTCTTCCTCTGAGTGTGTTTACTGCAGGTGGACAGGTGTGACACAACGCCCACACTGATGGTCGCTTTTGCTCATTTCCAAGTCAAATATCAGCCAGATAAACAAATGAGCTCTTATCAGTCCCGTGGAAGGAGATTTACTAAGCATTAAAATACACATTCGGCCTTACAACAGAAAACAAAATATGTTTTCTGACAGCAGTGTGTTTTCCCATCACTGTAGGTGCACGATACCACAAAATTTGGTTTTGATAGAAAATCAACTAGAAGCAGGTATTCAACCACTGACATGGTATTCAACACCTCTGACAAAAAAGGTGGGCAGGTAGTGTATGTTAAAGGGCCAAAAGTTTGACAGTTAAAACTGAGTTTGAAGTGATAATAATATGACTAAGAATTATAAATGCCATATTTATACATTGACATGTACCCCAGACTCATTCAGAGGTGGATTGGGGGATAATTTCCCGAAGGTGCTGCAGGTGGGAAGGTAGTTTAATCCATTCCATCCACTTTTGCTCTTGTTTTTTGCCACAGAGCTTTCACATAATGGTTGTTTCTGTGGCTTTGTGGTTTTTTGATATACTCTCAACGAGGAACCAATCACACCTGAGCTGACAACAGGAGCTTTACTGACAGCATAGTCAGATCAGCTCAAAGCATTAAAGATTCATTCATGAGTGCACTGAACCTCTAAAGCAAGCTGTAGTGAAACAGTTTCTGTAGGAAATATAATTAAACAAGGACACAGTCCAATCTCCTCTTGTGCAGGGCTGCCATTAACAGGTGAAATCTGGCCTTGAACTTGATGTTGAATGAAAAATCTGTTCAGTCTGGTGGCAGACTGGCGGGTTGATGAACTTGCAGTCGGTCTCCCTGTCCTCACCAGCTGCGTCACCATCCTGTCCGACATGACGGCTTCCTGTCAGGAGTATGAGGTGATAGTCCACACCTCACCTGGTCCCACCTGTGGAACCTTCAATCGCCTGTGGCTCAGTCTGATTGGCTCAGAAGGAGAGACTCCACCAATAAGTGTGAACGAAGATGACCATCATCTCCTGCCTGGATCGGTGAGTTTCATCATGTTTCCACAAACAGGCAGTTAGTGACTGAACTAAAAAATATTGACCAATCATTCAAGTAGATCATTCAGACATATATAAGCCAACATGGACGAGAAGTCCTTAAGTGATCAAGAAAAAGGACATTTGTACACAAATCAGTCATCTGAGGAATATATGTGACATGATTGAAATCTCCCAAACCGCTGATAAACTGACCTTGCAGTGAAATTTATTTTAGAATATATAGTCTGATTTATTTGGGAGATTAGAGTAGCACATCTCATGTGTTACAGGTTGATAATGCAGGTAGCTCATCCTGCGTCCAATCAAAATAAAGAACACAGACATTGCTGGGCAACAGATGCAGCAGTAAGCAATGGCTCTTTGAAGGCACCATAACTCAGTGAGTGTGTGCTGCAGAATATTTAGAAATAGACTTTTTAATGACCTCTTTCTCTATCCTGACAGACATGTCCGGTTCTGGTCCGGGCCAACGGGCCTCTGGGTTGTCTGATTCTGATCCGGCTTCATCTGGAGGCTCGGACTGGGTTTCCCAATCTGGACTGGCACTGCAGCCATGTGGAGGTCCACAGGCTGGCATACAGACAGGAGGCAGGGCAAGGTGGGACTGGACCTGAGGATGCAGCAGTCCACGTGTTCCTGTGTGACAGGTGGCTGCGAACGGCAGATGGAAACGTAGAGCTGCGAAGTGGAAAGTGTAAGAAAAGTGTATAAGTTTGAGAAAGTACATGAAAATGAAGCAGAGAACACTTTACAGCAAAATTTGAACCTGGGAGCTTTGATGCAGTACAGAAGACATAAAAACACTTAAAGACACTGTGATGCCTGCAAAAACTCAGCAGGCAAAAGCAATAATATGGGGTAATTTGACTTAAAATAAGCAAAATTATTAGCCAACAGAACAGGAAATTTTCACTCAACATACTTTTTCTGAAAGTAAAAATATTTAGTCTCAAAGAACCCGCAGTTATCTTAAAAGAAGTGCAGCCAGACTAAAGATTCTGTTTTTATTATCATTACTGTTGTTATTTCTAATATGCCTCCCCAGTTTGTTTGCTGAAGGACGAGACAGAAGAGAAACTGAAGCAGCAGCGACTCAGACTGTTGCAACATCAACAGAAGCTCATCAGGTAAAGCAGCGAGCAGATATATATGATATCTTTGGAAATGTCAGGATCTCCATTAGAATAACATAAATCAGAACAGATGAAGTCATTGGTGCAGGAGTCCACATTGTGAAAAAGAGAGTATAGTTCTGGATCAGGAGCCTTTATTTTAAGAGACTGAATAGGCGGGTTTTAAGCACATTTTAGTGTCTTGATATAAACAGTGATGCTTGGTCTCATCACGCCAAATGTTTGTCTTTAAGTGTCCATCAAGGCAGAGACTCCGTTATCTTGAACCTCAGTCTGCTCTGGTTCACTTATCTTGGATGACAGTCTTCTCTGGTTCAGTGAAAATGTTTGCTAACGTTTGTATAAAAAGTGCAGAGCTCTCCTCCTACATAAACAGAGAAATGCTTTGACATCAGGTTCACAAAGTTCACACAAATGTTGGCATTTGGGAAGCTGGAGATAGTTTTTCTCTTTGTGTATACACTCTTTGCCATTACCTACTACCTTGGTAGTAGGTAATGGCTCTCAAAACAAAGGGAGTTACCTACTGTCTTGGTAGTAGGTATTGGGGATCCAAAGAAATAAGTCAATGAATATCCTTTGTCTTATTGTGCCATTATTGCAGATGGCGTAAGTTCGTTGATGGCGCTCCACAGTGTGTTGACCTGAACAGTATGTCTGAACTCGGGCCGAACCTCAGCTACACAAACAAGAGGTGAACTCACACATTTAGTGTATGTTCTGATTTGAGTCTGGTCAGGGTGGGACAGAGGTAGAAATAGACAAACTCAGGACAAACACCTGAAGCAGAGTCGAGGAGATGAATCTCTGCTGTGTTTGTTTGTTTGTCCTCAGTCCAGTCGCTAACCTGCACTACCTGAAAGGCTTTGCCAGCCGAGTGGATGCCTGGAGGAGTTACGCAGAGCTGGAGGTGGTTTTTGCCCACAGCGGACACCAGAACAACATTGCCAGTAAGACACAAAACCTAACACATTCAAACAAAATCTTTTTGCAGTATCAAGGCTGGCGCTGAACGACTTATTTGGAAAAAACCTTGTTGAGACTCTGGTTGTATCCCACAGTTCAGAGGAGTGATGGAGATGTAGGCAGCACTGACTGCATAATGTGTCATCTTTCTCAGGGTTTGTTAAGGCTCACTGGAAGGAGGACTGGTATTTTGGATACCAATGTCTGAATGGCTGCAACCCTCTAATGCTGCGTCAGACCCGCCTCCTCCCTCCAAACCTGTCCGTCACCTGTGACATGCTCCGCCCCTTCCTGCCTGAAGGCTCCTCCCTTGAGCAGGAGCTAGAGGTGAGCATCCTTTTCTCTGACTTCCAGCTGTTTTTGTGCACTTCAATACATTTGCTCTATCTGGATGTTCTGTATGTAACAGAAAGGGACCATTTACCTGTTGGACTATGAGGTTTTGGACGGCGTCCCAGCCAACGTGATCAATGGGAAGCAGACGTACCTGTCCACTCCGCTGTGCCTCCTGCACCTGAACCAGCGGGGACAGTTGCTCCCCATCGCCATCCAGGTGAGCTCCAGGTGTTTGGATACAGGTGATACAGAATTTTTTTTTTTTTGAGTAAAAGTAGCAACACCACTCACCAAATTCTCACTAAAAATACTCAATTACAAGTAAAAGTCCTGCATCGAAAATATTAAAGTAAAAGTGCAGAAGTATTGTCTGCTAAATTTACTAGTATCTAGTAAGTAGTATCAAAAGTCAAAGTACTCATAAATCAGACAAATGACCCCTGTGAGTGTTTTGGTATTGTATATTGATTACTGGATTATCGTTACTGATGTATTCACGTATAATTAACGTTTACTGCTGTATTTCTTTGAGGCGGAGCTGATTTGAACTATTTTATGTTGTGGTGGGTAATCTCCAAAGTAACTACTAACTAAAGCTGAAAATGGAACAAAGTGAAAAGTACATTTCCTTTCGAAATGTTGTTGAATAGAAGTATAAATTTGCATAAAATGGAAATACTGGCAGTACAATACTTTAAATTTGTACTTATGTATATTACATGTGTTTTCAATCAACAATGTTCTCCTTCAGTTGCAGCAGACACCTGGTCCGCAGAACCCGGTCTTCCTGCCCTCTGACGACGGCTGTGATTGGCTGCTGGCGAAGATTTGGGTTCACAATGCAGACTTCCAGTGTCACCAGCTGGTCTCCCACTACCTGAGGACTCACATGATGGGGGAGCTGTGTTGTGTGGCCACGCTGCGACAGCTCCCAGAGGTGCACCCGCTGCACCAGGTACACAAACTCCTTCATTTTGTAATGCTGGAAATCAGAATTAACAAAGCAGCTTTTATGGAAATAATCAGATGTTTGCTAATGATCACTTGTCACCACCAAACAGTTCTTTGGTCTCCAAATGTTCCCACATTAACACCATTCTTATGTGCAGCATGCTGGTGCTTGTTATATTTTTGGTGGCATGGTGGAATAGTGGTAATACTATCGCCTCACAGCTAGAAGGTTGATTCCCGCCTGGGGCGCTGTGGGTGCTGGGGGGTGTGTCCTCCACCATGCCTTCGGTGCCCACTGCCCTTTGTCTTGAGGCCTTTCTGTGTGGAGTTTGCATGTTCTCCCTGTGTTCACCTGGGGTATCCTCCACAAAAAACCCCACTAAAAACATGCAAGAAGGTCACCACCTGACCAATGGTGACAATAAGGAACTGGCAGCCCACCACTCCTGGTCTGCCGTGGAGGAAGGACATTCCAGGATGGGTCAAACCCGGACGAATAATTTTACCTTAAGCATGACGTGCATGTTGTGTGTGTTGTTGTGTTCACCGATGCATGGCATGTTGTGTGGTGATTAATAAAGTATGGATCTTAAATCTTAATCTTAAATCTTTTCCTTGACTGGTTGTTTTTGTGCACAGCTGCTGATGCCACACGTCCGATCTTCACTACAGATCAACTTACAGGCCAGAGCTTCGCTGCTGGCTGTCAATGGTGTCTTTGATAAGGTACATCATCACCTGGAACAGAGGTATTAAAGAGGAAGGTGTGGAAACTGGTGTGGTGCAGATATCTGTCTTTTGTTGGGCTCGTCCCTCCAGGCGACCGGTTCTGGTCTGCAGACGTTACCTGTTCTTCTTTCCCGGGCGTCTGAGAGGATTCATTATCGATCCCTGTGTGTCCCTGACGACCTGATGGACCGCGGTGTGGACAAGCTGCCACAGAGCTACTACGCCCAGGATGCACTGAGAGTCTGGGACACACTGCACAGGTAAACAAACACACCTCAACCAGGTGATCAGACGAGGTGAGGGACACAAAAACACCATTTCTGCATCTGAAATGAACACTTCTGCATTATGTTGTGATTTTAATACTCAGACGTTGTGTGTGTGTGTGTTTGGCAGGTTTGTGGTCAGCTGGGTGGACGTGTATTACAGTGGAGATGATGACGTGCAGCAGGACTCTGAACTTCATCACTGGATCACTGACATCAACACACACGGATTCACACACGACTCAGGTGTGTGTGTGCGTGTGTGTTTGAGAGAATCTGTCCTCACATGGTTTCATAGAGAAGCAGCAGAAACTGTGACGAAGCTGTTTGTTTGTGTCTCCTCTCGTCCTTCAGGTTTCCCTCAGTCTTTCCAGACCAAAGCAGAAGTGTCCAAGTTTGTCACCATGATCATCTTCTCCTGTTCAGCTCTGCACGCAGCGGTGAACTTCTCCCAGGTGGGTGACCTACAGGACATCACGACTTTCATCTTGATTTTGTCCTGATTGGTCCTGACTGGAGTTTCCCTTTCATTATTATGTTTAATGGACTTGATCACCGCTGCGGTTTGAGTCTCATTTGTCCCTCTTTGTGTCCTCCAGCTGGATTTCAGCCTCTGGATGCCAAACTGTCCAGCCTCCATGTTACGTCCTCCTCCGCAGGTCAAAGGTGCAGTGACGGAGGAAGACATCATGTCCTTCCTGCCAGATGTGAACTCGACCTGTCGCGTCCTGATGGTGTTGTCTATGCTGTCGCAGCCCGCCGCCAACTTTGTGAGGCACCGCCCACCCACACCGCAGGAAACAAAGACACAAAACCCACTTGATGACTTTACAATGAAAACCGGCCACATTAAACATTTCACATTTGATGTTTGTCCATTTCATGGGATTCATAATTCCAAACGTGCAAAATGTACTCTGTAATATCCAGAGTTCAAATCTTCAAACGTTTGTTGATTAACACTCATTAACTGGTACACACAACGTTTATCACGAATTAACACAAGTTTGCCTTATTTTTATACATATTGTGATAAAATATTGCTCAGACCGGCATCAGTTTTATTCTAATCATTTAAAATTTTTAATGCAAGTTTTAAGTATGTATTCATAAAAAGTCGGATTTGTAAGTAAACCTCTGCGTGTCTCCCCCTGCAGGTTCCTCTGTGTCAGTACAAGGAGGCCATCTTCAGAGACAGCTCCCACCGCAGGCTGGTGGAGGAGGTGCAGGCTGAACTCAAGACCATTTCTGATGACATCTCAGAGCGCAACAGCCAGTTGGAGCTGCCTTATCCTTACCTCTGTCCATGCAGCATCGAGAACAGTGTGGCCATTTAAATCATGCCTTCAATATTATCCAACAGCAATGATTATTTAAAAAAAAGGAGTGAAACAGTGTAAACAGCTCTATGATTATCACTGATTTCAATATAAACCTGATGAAAGCTTCATTTTGTTGTTTAAAACTTAAACTTTTGACCAGTTTTTAATCATTGCAAAAATTGATTCATTTTACTTATTTGATAATTTGATTCTTGACATCTGATGGTTATTTCCACAAAAATCAACTGCTGTATTGTTACTGAAAGAAAATAGAAATAACTGAAACCAAAACGAGCTGAGAAGGAAATCACAGACACAGTGTGAAACCCAGCAGCTTGTTTGGGAAATAAAATAAAATGATTTGTAGTAAAAGTGCTTTTATATGCACAAACCCTGGAGACCGGACAGCTGCGATTTTCATAAGATAACTTCCTCTCGCTCATGTTTCACTGATGAAAATAAACACAGAAGCAACATCTGAGTGCTGCAGTAATCACACGTTTATGTGCAGTATGTGAAGAACAATCATTTGTGAAACGGTCAAAAGCTGCAGAGCGTCACATGATTCAAACGTACAGAGCGGGACTCCAAACTGCATTATATTTATTATTATTATTTGATTTAAATACGTTAATTTCTTACATGCAGTGTGTTTCTTTGTCTGTGTTTTTTTCCTTTTTGCATTCTGAAGGCACACCTGTCTAAATGAAACACTAATAATACAGCAGCGGTACTGAAAACTACAGTAAAATGGTGAATTAATTACCATGAATGAGGTTTTTGAACCCAGACTCGTGAGTCGTCATCTGTGAAGCTAACAGACTAGCCTCTGTTAGCTCAAGCAGCTAAGAGCTAGCTGCTACAGTATGGTTCATCGGGCCAAACATCATTTAACTTTTACCAGCATTTATTACTCAAAGTGGAGAACTATGTAGACATTATCAATAACTATGATGCCACTTTTGAATGTCTTGACAGCTTTGACGTGAATGTCTGAACCACATTTCATCACAAGCCATCCAACAGTTGTTGAGCTATATTGGTCTTTAGAAAAGTGGCCGAACAGGCCGTTAATATGGTTAAACATACTACAGAGTTTGTTTTCTGAAGTATTCAGAAAACATGCTTGATGTAAACAGTTGAGATGAAATGAGTGAAATGAAGGCAACGGAAAGCTGTGATCAGGTGTTACTTGACATCACATGACATTAAACATGTCAATCAAGTGTTGAAACCTGTCGATACTGACTGTGAACAGACTGATAATGACAATGAAATAAAAGGTGAATTCAGCAACTTCTTCCTGTGCGATTGTTTCTGTCCTAACTTGAAAACTGATGTTCTTCCTTTAACACCTCGAGTGTCCCTTTACATAATACATCACATTAATATTTCATTTAATGTGTGGACTGTACACTCTGTACAGTGTGCAGTGTCTCGTCTCCTGTTCCTGTTTCAATTAAAAAGCTTTCCCGACAGTAACGTGATGCAGCAGTTTACTTCAAAGCTTCAGCTTCATTTTTCGAGGAAATTTAAAGATGAAGAGAAGCTCAGGTCAAGTCTCTCATCCCCTCCACAGATTCATCCAGTGTTTCAGGTGCACCTGTGTTAAAACAGTTCAGTCACGCCTCCCGTCCTCTTTACTTCTTACTTTTCAGTTTTTGTCTCCAGCGATTCATTTTCCAAAAAAAACTCTCCTCACTATGTTCCTTCCTCCCCTCCTTGCTTCCTTGCTCCCTAGCTGACGGGATCCACCACCAGGACTTTGCACTCCCTCTTGGCAATCTTGTCCAGCGACAGCAGCGTTTTGTCCTGCGGCGGCAGGTAAAGCGGCCGACCGACCGGAGAGCCAACGGGAGGAGTGATGGCACGCCGCTCCATGGCACTGCCCGTCCTGACACACACACACACACACACACACACACACATATCTGTATATATGTACATTACTCTATAGTTGATTTTATTGTGGCGTGGGATCAATAAAGAGACAATATATTTAATGTTTGACCTCATTAGCTTCATTGATTTTTGTAAATATCCGCTTATTCTGAATGTGATCCAGCAAGTTGTGGAACGCTCCAAAAACTCCTGTTTGGATCAAATGATTGTCAATGATTGTCTGTGTGGTACCTCATAATGTGGGATCGAGATGGCTGCTGATGGGAGAAGGACTGAGATCGACCCAGACTGGCCTGGTGCCGGTCCAGCAGGTCTCGAACCGCCGGGCTGGACGGGCTGTTTTTACCTGGATGGTGACGGGAGAAGGTGACATGGTCAACACAGGAAAACTCTCACAAATTTAACATGGAAAAACTAAATTAGAAGCAAAGTGGTGTTTTGTTCTTACGTGACAGCGGCCGAGCGTCGGGTGGAGGGTTGGACACTGACGCCGTGAACTGCAGCTTCAACTTCATGTGCTGACTCAGCTGCAGAGAGAGAGTTAATCAGAGGAGGAAACAGAAGAGAGCCTGATTTTTGTGAGGTGAAGAAGCGTCTGAACATTAGATGTTAAGTTATATATGAAGCACAAGACTGAAGAGGCTGTAACAGAGGAGTTCCTGCTGTAAAGACTGTAAAAGTTTAAAGATGGTCCTGATTTTGGACCTCGAAGATTGTAAGGTTAAGGTTGGTGTCTCAAGGCTCGACAGTATGTTGTACTGTTGGGGGTCCATTAAGAGTTTTAAAAATCTGAAGATGCAGCATGACTTGAACATCAACCACATTATAGATTTCTTCAAGTTCAGCTTGGGAGAATTCATAAGAGCTACAGCGGAGAAGTTCATGTTCCTCCAGCTGCTGGAGATGGTGTGGGTCCTCTGAGGCAAATCATTATCATTTATTCTGGTCTCGCCCATTAGTAAGTGGCAGGAGCAGGAGGATCATAGAGATTTAAAAAAAGTGGTGCAGCTAGATTTCACCTTTAAACTGTATTTGAGCACCCTGCCATCAGGATGACACCTCTACAAAGGTTTTGACAATATGGGAAAGTAGCATCTTACACATTACACTTGTTCGTCTTGTTTAATGTGAATTTCTTAAGTATCACAAAGGTTCAAGGTTTTTTATTCTAACTTGAGCGGTTTGTGCTTCAGAGTCAAAGTACCTCGTACAATCCTGGTTTGAGGATCTGAAAGGCCACGCTGAAGGACAGAGTGCTGCCTTTCCGACAGTGACCGAGGTTACTGAGAGGAGTGTGACAGACCACAGCAGCCAGTGCCGTGTCCTCGCCCTGTCCACGACCTGAAAACACACACACACACACTTCAAAAAAATCAACCCGTAAAATAATATCTGATCGGTTGCATCCTTTGAGTCAAATCAATCTAATCTTCTTCATTACATCAATCTATCTCAACATCTGCTTTAACTTTAACTCTCAAAAAAACCCTTTGAAGAAGTCAAAACCAGACAAAATGTCCAAAATGCTCTAACTCCCAAGGTCCAAAAATGACTGGTCCTCACAAAGCATACAATAATACACACAAACACATGCACGCACACTGACCCTCTGGAGTCCAGACAAGTCGAACAGCCAGGAAGTCCTGCAGGTTGTTGAGCAGAACGTATTTGACTTTGAAGTGTTCCTTCACCCTGACAGTGCTTGGACAGCTGGCCGTCATGACGAACCGCGGTCGGTCCAGACGGATGCTGGGTAACCTGTGGGCGTTGGGGAGGTGTAGAAGGTGTAGATTTGACAAGTCAGGGCACATCCCTGCAATATCAAGGAACGGTGAATTATCCGAACTTGTACATCCAAGAGAAGTACCCTGCTGTCGGTGTGCATAGCATTCCAGCTAAGAGTCTTCTCCTGGTTTTGATCAAATTATCAAATTGAGGAAATGATGTTTGCATGAAGTTTAACCAATCCGGTTGTCCATGTGTCTGATCCCTACCTGTAATGTGTGTAGATACAGTTGGTGAAAGGCATCTTGGGAGTTGACCATTGCAGCACTGCAACCAGGGGAACCTCCAGTCCCTGAAAATGACAGAACACACGTTGAAAATGGTAATGACACATTATGACCACAAGAGGGAGCCCATTCCACTGAGATACAGGATATCCTGAAGTTCTGCAGTCTAGTCATGAAACTTGAACCTGGAGCCAAATATCCACCAAAGTTTCTGTGTCAATGTTTCTTTAGTGCTGCCTGTAGACTCTGTTTTGATAAATGTAAAAACAGTCCACAAACATTACTAATTGAATCTTCAACATGCAGGACATGACTGAAAGATGATAGACAACACAGACCAACAGCGCCTGGGTTTAAGTTTGTCTCAATGGTGATGGTTCACACAAATCAATGATTTTCCAGTTACTGCAAAACTGCAATAGAATATTTATGCTTCTTGACATGAATCACATTATTTAAAGAAAGCAATCCAGATTCTCACATTGCCATAATTGCACAACTTCTTTTTAGTTTTACCACAAAAATCTGACTGAATAAGAATCTCCTTTTCAAGAGCGTCCTGACCAAGACAGGCCCAACGATAAGTTTCAGATAACAGCATAAAACAGAAAACACAAGACACAGAATTAAACAAAATGCTAATGAAAATCAGACATAAACTACATAAAAGCACCTTTACAACAACCACACAAACATGTCCAAACCTCATTGGAGTCATCTTGTGGCATGTCGTTGAGGTGCAGTTGGAACAGGAAGTCATGTTCCTCCAAAGCACTGAGCATGCTGGGAAGGCGGCCGGCCAGACTATCCACTCTGCAGAAAGACGCCATGCCAACCTCACCTGACTGGTGGCTGCAGAGCAGGAGAGGAAGCAGTTTGAGCACCATCAGTTCAAACTCTCAAACTCTTATTTTAAAGACTGACATGTGATTTATGCGTAATTTAACTTAACAGCAGGAACAGAACATTAAGAACGGAAAGAGAGCTAGTAACATAACATCATGTAATAATAATTAATGCAATAGAAGGTAATGCAGAAGGTAACAACACATTACGTAATAAAATGTAACGTAACAGAAGATAATAGGACAACAAAGTGAAACGTGACGCATCAATTACATAATATAACATGACAGAAGTCAACACATGAACACACACATTGCTGTACGTACCACACGTTGTCCACCAGCAGCACAGAGCCGTCTGGCATCATGGGAAGGTAGGAGGCATTGAGGTTTGGTAAAATCCGGACATCTCGAATACTCACCTCCTCCTGAGAGGACTCGTTCAACACTAACAGAGGGACAAAGAAGGTTTGTATTTTGTTGAATTCCCTCAAACTGTTCATAAAATGATGTGGGAAGAGTTAGGGTTTGGATTATGTGTTCCTCTCCTCCTCTGTCCATCACACCATGGCCATGCTGATCTGAGCATCATAATAACAGCATAAGAAGTGATGATCTCCTACCTTTCAGGACGGCGAGGTGCCTCCCAGAGACAGTCATCTGCTTACAGCGGACGGTGGGAGGCGGCAGGACGGTCAGAGTGGTGCTCACTGAAGGTTTATTAAAATACACATACAGAGTTTGTCCCATATTCTAGGGCTGCAACTGATGACTATCTTCATAATTCAGCTGATTTTCCAGCTATTATCATGCGATGCTGAGGTATTTAGGACAATATACACATACAATGTGTATTGTGTAAACGTCCACTGTTGGACTGGCCCTGAAACCTATCAGGGATTTAATGACCTGTTTAATGTCCACTTTTGGTCTTTTTCTGTGTTTAACATTTTCGGTGATACACCTCCTTGTTTTGAAATACACCAGTTTCATGTGATGTCACGATTTGAATGACTGAGTGATAAACAAACTTTGACTTCATGAAGGGGGTACACTGCTCCCCCTGAGGCGACAGCTGGTACTGCCAGTACCACCAATTACATGATATATTTTTATTAACTTTTATGTATGAACTTGTAGCTCTAACTTGGACTGATTTGAGTTTTAGACCTTAAGAATGAGTAAAGTGTGCGAAAAATCTGGTCCTGACTCCTTTAGAGGGACGTCTGAGGGTTTCATGGTGAAGGTTAGAGGCTGTGAAATGGATTATGTTATAAGGGTCTTCACAAGTATAAAAGTACAAATGTGTGTATGTGTGTAATACCCTGAGCCTTGAAGGTGTTCAGGTCATGTCTGAAGGTGTGTGTTGGTTCTCGATGCTGCAGGACGCTCAGGTAGCCGAGTTCCTGCACCTCCGCTTTCTCTGCCTCCCTCTTCCACACTGTGACCATCACCTGAACACACACAAACAACTAAATCAGCACCCACTCAGGTCTCTCTACATTGGTCAGACTCTGGAAAATGATATATTAGCTTGAAGCTTGCTAGAAGCAAAACCCAGAACCAGTGGCGTCACATCATGGTGATAGGCCCCGGTGCAAATATTTTTTTTTGGGCCCCCCGACCCCGCCCGAAACACAAGCGCACGCATGTGCCTGCACACACGCACACGTTTGGACACACACACACACAGCCACTCGAGAGAACTGCTATAGTCACCATGTAGGCTAACGTTACAGGTGACTGGCCACAGACTCATCCTGCAAATCAGCTTTTCAGCACCAAAGACAGTGGCCGAAGCTCCATATCAACACTTATCTAACAGCCTGCCCTGACGTGGGCTCAAACTACCACAGCCTGATTATGTCTCCAAACTATCAAACAAATATAGCCGACAACAACAAAGCTTCACAAAGATATGTTGCACAGTATGCCCATGAGCATAACCATCAAGAAAGACACAGCTCGTTATATGCCTTCCAAAAACACAGCATCAATGAATGGATGTGGCACCTATATCACACAATCATTGTCTGTTATCACAGACAAGGATTACAGACAGTAGGTGCACATTTTTCCCAAAATATGAGGTTACAATTACATTGCCATACATTTAAATCCCACTAATTCCACTTCATAACAAAGAGAAGCTGTACTCACTGTTAGAAGCTCATCTTACGGGCCTTGCGCTCAGCAAAGTCATTTATGACACCAGTTACATAGCTTTTTGTCTTGGCGTCGGAAGGCAGATTAATGTCGTAGAGTCCTCGATCTGTGGTCAGAATAATCCCTGCAACAGGTCCACTGGTGGGCACAGCCAAGTCTGCCGACTCCAACCTCTGAGGCTGCAGTGGCGGGGAAGTCTCCCTCTGGCTCATGGGTGTAGTGGACGCGAGGTACATGGGGGACATGTCCCCCGCACTTCCCGTATCTGTGCCCTCCGTCCCCCGCACTTTTTACAGCCATTACAACCACTTAATTCATTTTTAACATGTTGAAACGCGTTTTTCCGAGCTGCAGTTTTACTCAAATTAGTTGATACAAAAATGAATGCACCCCACAACAAAAACTACTACATCTAGTATTTTGTATGACCTCCATGATTCTTAAGGACAGCACCAAGTCTTCTAGGCATGGAATGAACAAGTCATTCTTCAAGAACGACCTCTTTTAGAGTCTGGATGCTGGATGGAGAGTGATGCTCAACTTGTCTCTTCAGATATTCAGATATCCACGTATTTTTTAATCTTTATTGCCACAATAGAAAGATGCCTCAGGGTCATTCTATGTCAACTCAACCAGAGTTTGGCAGCTTTAGATTTTAGGTTTTGACTTTGATAGTATATATATATACACACACACACACACACACACACACACACACAGTGCTCAGCATAAATGAGTACACCCCCTTTGAAAAGTAAGATTTTAATCAATATCTCATTGATTGATTAATATTATTTTTAAAGAACTAAAGTCGGTTCCTTGGTACTGTGGTGTTTACAGTTATGTGGTTCTTTAGCTGCTAAGGAGAGGTGCAATCGAATGCGAGGATGATAATTCACTCAACAGACCTCTGAACAATTTGTCCCCCCTCTGGCTGCCCGGAGAAGCGGGATGTGGCGGGAGGGTTGATACCGCCACGTCATTTGTGGAGCTAGCTGGCAAGCTACCGCTAGCCTCCGGCGGGAGAGGGAGTGGGACGCTAGCTTTTGCCTGGGTTTGAGTAAAAAACGTATCTAATTTTATCTTTATAGTTTTACCTTTATCTTGCTCCTTTTGTTCTTTCCTCGTTTGTGCGCCACTTTTCTCTTTCGGTTTGCTAAACATGATGATTAAACTAACTGTCAACTTTCGTCTACTTTCATTGCTTTTTTTTTTTTGCTGAAAGGAGAAACAACTGACGTCACGTCATCGCGACTCATCATGACTGACAGGTGTCAAGGTGGTTGGATTGGACAAATTATCATTTCTTCCTCCCATACCAGCCACTCAGCGTTACCTTACCGACCCGCCCCCAGCTGTTCCATTCACAAAAACAGGGGCCCCTGTGGCAATGCTGGACAGTGGCTATTTTTTTTTTTTGTCTTCCTTCATGGGCCCCCAACGGCGTCTGGGCCCCGGTGCAGCTTCGCTGGTTGCACCGTTGATATTTACGCCGCTGCCCAGAACATCATTTTGACTTTGCAAACAGCTTCCACACTTAGCAAAATGCACCAAACTCTGAGGGAAAACAGAAAAACCTCTCAAACTGTTCCAAGTGTGAAAAAGCTGTAAGATCATACATCCAGAACAAGTCGGACAGACAGATGTCCCTCCTGACCTTGACTTTTAGGGTGCTGACAGGGAGTTTGTCCAGAGAGACGGTGAGGGGGAAGATCACTTCATCCGTCAAAACCACCGGCTCGTCCAGAGGAGACTGAACATAGAGAAACAACACAGAAATACAACAATACGGCAATCAATCTGGTAGATTTCGAGATACTTCACAGGATATGTTAAACCTTTGACCTGCTGGTGGTGCTACAGGAGGACACCAAAGTAAGTAGAATTCACCTTCAGGGGACCATGAATGTCTGTATAAAATTCCATAGCAATCCATCAAACAGTTGTTGAGATATTTCAGTCTGGACCAAAGTGGAGGACCAATCGACTGACTCCTCAACGTAAGTATGAAGCCCCACCTGAACAGGTGCCCTTCGGAACTCCCTCGCCGCTGTCCCAGATGAGTTGTGGATGAGCAACGGCTTGCAGTCCCTGAAGCTTCGACACCGGGAGTCCACCCTGCTGCCAAGCGCTGCAATGGCCGCCTCCGCCGCAGCAATGTAATCCTCCTCACCGTCCTCATTGGCCTCGTCCCCACTGTAGTCGTGGTGATGCTGGTGGTGGTTGCCTCTATGGCGGCTACTCTCACCTGGACTCACGCTGGCCACGGCGCACAGAGAGCCAGCCAACTCCCTCCACGCCCGGCTGCTGGCCGACTCCGTCCCAAAGCCTGCTGCAGTGCCATCAGCCGCCCCTGCTTGAAAATAATGACACACACATAAATTTATTCTTAAGAGAAACTTCACTAGCTACATTCATTCAATAATCACTGGCCCCTAATGGTTTGGCCCAGTAGTGTCTGGACTTTGAAAAGCTCTGCTATGGTGCAATATTCTGTTGCTATTTAAGGTTGTTTGGTGCAGAATTCACCAGAGTTTTAACCTTACTTTGGTCCAGTAGCGTAAGGGGGTTTTATATTTTGTGGATAATGTCTACTTAAAGGATAAAAACAAATCAGTATTTCACCTCAGATCACATGGTGCAGCTTATTAGAATTATATCTATGATGTCAAGGAAGCCTGTTGGGTTTAGTGTTATCATATTTTCTTTTCATCTGGTTCTACAAAATGCATATGAATTATAGGCAGAATTTGGTAAATAAAAAGATGAAGTAAGGTTCATGGGTAAACCACAAATTGATTTGGATGCTACTGTAGAATTCCCATCCATGTTAAACAGATCAGTGTCTTGCCTTGAATTGTGAAGAAAATAATAACAACCTTTTTTTTTTTAGGGGAGGGCACATACTGCGAGTCCCCACATGAATAATGAATGCTATTAGGAATATTAAACAATAGCATCTATACTCGTAACCCTATCAGCGCTGTAATGATGAAAACAAACGCACAGTGGCTGCCAGCGTCAATTTAACAGAAACACACAAAGAGCGGCTCATCTTTCGCCTCTCCACCCTTTCATCAGAAGCCGGTCGGGATCGTATATCCTCCGGGCTCTCCCCCCTCCTTACCGGGGCCGTGCTCGGTTGGCGTCGCCCCACCGTCTCTGCAGCGCAACACCAGGAGGAAGCGGACTGTCTCGCCCAGGTAGAGGTGACTGCGGCGGGGCAGAGTGCGGTAGCGCGCCGGGTCCGACAGATCCGTGATGGGCACGGCCGGAAAATACATGAAATACTCGCACTGCGACTCCATCATCTGCACCATGGCGACAACCGGAGGAGGCTGCGCGAGCAGGAGCAGGACCAGAGTCAACGAACAGAAACAGAAACAATGAAACACACACTTCCTGTTCTCACTTTCAAAGTAAAAGCACGGTCATTGTCTGGGTTACGCAGATGTGGAAAAGTTAGACTATTGCGCCCCGTAGTGGTCATGTTATTGTAGTATAGAGATATTTTCCTCATCTCGTTTAATAAGACAGGCATCATAGCTTAAAAGGTGGAGGAAACAGAATAATTTTGAAAATACTGGTAGGCTACATATAACATACACAAGTAAAACATTGCACAAACATGATAATTAAGTACTACTGTTGAGGCGGTTTGGCTTGATCATAGACTTTTTGTCTTTTTTATATTATTTGTTCTTATTAGGCCTTAATTGGCCTTAATCGGCTTGTTAGTCCTTTTTAGGATACACAGTATGTCCCAAAATCAGCAAAACATCAGATGAGGGGTTGTGTTATGTAAGGATGGATGGTGTTCCACTTCTCTAGTAGGATTACAGAGATTTAAAATCAATGGGAGCACAACCTGAGGAAAAACCAGCAGAACCACTACACCGACTGAAACATCTACCAAAGTCATTTTCTTTTAACCTTTTACAGTTTAAGTATGGCCTTTCTTTCATCCACCACTGCATGTAGTGATGGGCTGATGAAGCCTCATGAGGCATTGGGGTTTTCCCTCTACTGGCAAAAAACATTTTCAGTGTTATGGCTTTAAATTCAGCAAGCACAGTGACATCTGGTGGTTTGCAAAACATATTGCAGCCTTTCAAGACGGAGGTCAAAGCAGGGCAAAACGTTCAGCTGCTGCAGTAAATGCACATATTATGATGGAGTATGCTACAGAAAAATCAGAAATGACAGCATTGCCCTGTGTAACAGGGCTAATGGTAGACAGTTGAGACAGCTTCATGTTCCATGAAGCTTTCTATAACACCGGTTACACCAACATACAAAATAATGTTGTGTGGTTGAGCGATTGCAGAATGACGTCTGTAAAACATTTTTTGTATAACTTTGGTATTCTTTGGATTTCTTCTCGAGTGTACATCATGTGCATCCCACCAATATGTCTCTCATTTGCACAAATAGTTGAGCAGCAAAACTGAATGAAGCACTCTCTGAAGCAGCAGAGATGTTTGAAACTTCAGACCCCATCAGTGATCTGATATTTTCATTTGACACAAGATCCACCACAACAGATTGAAACAGTTTGCTCCTGTTAGAGTTACATATTTACTCTCATCTCTTTATAAGCTACATACACATGGTCACACAACCAACATGCCCTCCAGTAACTTTAAGCTACACACATAGCCACACAGGCAATATGACCTTAAGTAACCTCAGAAAACACTGAAAATGAAACTTAACACATCTTGTGTCAAGTAACACATGATTTACATGTAGAGGAGGGTTTAGCCATCTTCTCTTTCAGGGCGCTGTCTCCTATGGATTGGATGGGTCGGGTGCCAAGAGGCTGGGACCAGCCTTTGGACGAAGAGAGGGTCACTAAGTCTAAACCACGGGGACGGCCCACCTGTTTTTACCAATTAGATAGCTGCACATTTCTTTTTAAAACTCTGTATAATCGTAAGTCAGGCATTCTCATTCTGGTGGGTGGTTGTAGCTAACTGCTTGCAGACTGTGATTTCCCAAAAGACTGAAGACAGAAATCTCCTGACCTCTTTTTGCAAAAATGACCACACTCACACTCCACGAAAGAGTTTTTGATCATTTCGCTTAAAAAAATACTCAAAAAACTAGTTAGAGCTGTTGATCATTTCTTTCTATCTTTTATGGATTATACATTTAAAATTTCAATTATTTTCTGTGAGAGTCGTGATGAACAGTACTTGAGGATGGGTCTATGAGGTCAAGGTCAAGATTAAACTTATTTGTAGGGCGCTTTAAAAATGAAACAGGTTAGAGCCATAGTGCTTCACAAGAAACATAATTGAGCACAATGACTACTCCAAAGATTATCACAGAACACAAAAGATCACAGAAGAGATCATTTAGTGGAACCTGCTGTTCTAATGTTTTCAGGGAGACTATTCAAGCATCTCGGCGCAGCCACTGAGAAGGCCTGGTCTGCAAGAAGTTTTCAACAAGATCGTGGCCTGGTTAGAAGTCTGCATAGAAGTCTGGCAGCAGAATTCTGAACCAGTTGTAAGGAGTGAATAGAGGCCTGGTTGATAGCAAAACATAGGGGGCTGCAATAAGGAGGTCTTGAGGATGTTAGAGCATGGGTGACTTTTTCCTAAAACATTAGACAATAAGAAAGTCCGGCTTGTTAACTTGCTATTATATTGTGATGTGATTACATAACTGGTTGGTGCTGGAGGAGTTTGAAGGGTGGAACAGTATGCTATCTGTCTTGTTTTCATTTAATTGTACAAATGGACTGATAGTTTATAACGACAGCATAGATGGCCAATGAGGATGGGTCTGATGTTCTGGTCTCTGATGCCATAGATGAGAGCGCTCAGACATCTGGGAAGAAGGATTACAAAAACATACAGAACGCTCTTGATGCGCAAAATTGTTATTCTGTCAACAAGTTTTGTGATAGTGAAAACCAGAGGACTGTGTATTGTCGAAGACAGACTGAGGCACAGCTGCACCAGATGCAGCAGCAGTGTGTTACGAGCCTTACGGGCTGAAGCTATGTCTGTGGAGGCTGACCTGGCTGCAACCATCACACCAATATATGAAGAAGTGACGGCCACACCAGCTGATACAAACAGACAATAAGTGTAGACTTTGTCATAATCTTTAGAAATTGGGCTAAGCAGTATATTTTCTATGGAACACAATCCTTTCATCTGCAGGCTCTCAAATGGAAAATCCAACAGTAAAAGAAATTGAATGAGGACATTTAATAAAGTGACGGTCCAAACCACAACGATAGCCACCTCTGTGTTTCTGATGGTGATGATGGTAGCGTGTCTCAGTGGGTAGCAAACAGCCACATATCTCTCCAGAGACATCAGCACCAGTGTGAGAGGGGAAACATAATTTGTAACTCTGCTGATCATGGTGAGAACACCACATACAGGATATGTCAGCATTACTCTACAAGCAGACAGTATGTACAGTACCTGACTCAGTGCCATCTGTGCAGTGTCTGCAAAAAGGAGGTTAAACAGAAGAACGTAACGAGAGGTCTCACGAAACACCAGTTTACTCCTCAAGATGAAAAACATGGTGGCATTAATAAAGAGGAACACACAGCATGACAATGTAATTGGAGCAGAAAACAATAAAAGTTCCACCAGGCCCCGGTACTGCTGTCCATCAGTGATGTTTGTCTGAAATGAAGTTGCATTTGACATTATTAGAGAGGCATTTATGGGACCCCCTCAAAATCAACACGGCACATCTGAAGGATTTTATCCAGGTATATAGTAAACTGCAGTTATCTAATTATAACAGAGAAGCACCAATAATCTTGTATAGTCCACTCTTGGAATAGTAAAACTCCATTGTCTTTGCACAGATGTCTATCAAGTTCACATGCAAAACGAAATGCTCCACATACATTTTCCCTGTGCCAGCAGTTACCAGGCTAGATGCTGTGTTTGAGTCCATGTGAGCAGAACTGGTCTGCAGGGTTTCATGGTCCTCACAGGTCTTTTAAGGACACAGTCCTCACACCCACTTGACGTGATATTCTATTCTAAGCGTCTGACGACGTTATGGAAAGGATCCCTGCAGAGAAGGGCCTTTTTTTTATTCTCGAGTAATTGTAAAACACACTTCATTCAAATGTGACAAAAACAAAAAAATAAAGCTTACCAAAGCCTTCTTGGCTAATCTTTTCACCATTTCAACAATCAACACTCATTCTGGTTTGGCTGAAATAAACTCTTCATTCACAGAGCATGGGGAGAGCACACAGAGTACACTGCTGAGCAGCACTAGTGACCATTCACCTCAAGCTGAGAAAAAGTAGCTAGCTAGAGCACACACATTCAGATGTAAAACGTGAGTGCTGCTATTGGTTGAAAATGCTGGTATGCAAGGTTTCTTATTTCTTTAGCTTTATACGTGCATTTTTTTATTTGTTTGTATCAGTGCACATATGGAAATTGTGCAACAACGCAGTCAGAGCCTGAGAACATATGCTGCTCGGAGATGCCACAGGTCACAGCATCTTTACCTACACTTACAGTATGATCACAGTGTATGATTGCAGATAACATGTCACTGCAGATACTCACCTTATGTTATGCATGATAGGTTGCAAGATGGCTGCAGCAGCTGGATGAAAGGCCTCCATGCATGATCGACCATCCAGGTTTAGAGCCTAAAGGTGCTTCCAACACTTACAGGGCTGACCACGACCCTTTACAGCTATGGGGGACAGAGCAGTGAGTTTCATCTGTAATAACCAACTTGACTGTTCTTACACCATAATAAACTAAATAAAGTCAGTCATATTTTTTCTTGAACATGTAGCCAAGTTTTTCCTTAGCAAATACTGTATATTACACATTTATTCGCATGAAACATTTTACAGATATACAATAAATATTTATTGACCACAGTCATGAATATTTGTACATGGAAATACAGTACAAGTGACGGATTCACTGAATCCATTTTAGAAAAATGTGAATACAGATGTTGACATTATAGAAACTGTTGACTAACATAATGCTTAATGCTTTTCTCAGTTGTTACAGATGTCTAGCCTATATGAGCTTTGTGAGCTGGTGCTGGAGCTTCCTTGGGCAGAAGATTTGTGTAGTCATCCCATCATGCGTAGTACTTCAGATACATTGGAAGTTTCCTGATGCCCAGGGAAGATAGGCCCCTCGATTGAATCTTGACTCATAGCTGGCGAAGACCTCGTCCTTGTCTGGATGCTCATATTGTTGAGACACGTCCAGCAGGATGTTTATCATCTCAGCTCTGTACTATGATGGGTTGACAAAGATCTTCTCCATGATCATGTCCATCAAATCATCAATATACCCTGTGCAATACACAGACACACACAAAAAGTGAATTATTAGTATCATTCACTAGATTATTCAACAACTGTCAATATAGTGACATTTTGCACTTTGAATTTTGTAGTTTCTCAGGTATTTAAGTGTGTATTTTTTTGGTTTATTTGTTGTGTCGAAAGTACCGAGTTGCAGTACTTTGTGTCATGTACAATATAAATGTTTGTTGTTTGAGTGAAAAAGAAAGAAGTTAACACTTAAGAATGTGGCCTCAGCCTTCACTGGTTTGGCCCTGCACTCTTCCTTCATGAACTGTGGAAAGCTCAGTTTGAAAGGAGGATCCCGTGATGATGCGGTGGCTTGTCCTCTATCAGCATTGTCGTTGTAATAAGAAAGCAAGAAAGAAAGAAAGAAAGAAAGAAAGAAAGAAAGAAAGAAAGAAAGAAAGAAAGAAAGGTACTCTTTATTATCACTACATCACATGAACACACTACATGCACACGCCATGCTTTGTGAAATTATTTTTCCGCATTTGACCCATCCTGGAATGTCCTTCCTTCGCAGCAGACCAGGAGCAGTCGGCTGCTGACAGCGGCACCTGGGGACCAGTTCCTTTCCGTCACCATTGGTCAGGTGGTGATCTTCTTGCATGTTTTTAGTGGGGGTATTTTTATGGAGGATACCCCAGGTGAGCATGGGGAGAACATGCAATGCCTTTTGGGCTCTGTAATGCCCCCAGCACTTTCCAGAGGTTGATGCAGTGTATCACCAGAGACCAGTGCCAGTTGTTGCTGTTGTATCTGGATGAAATTGTGATTTTTTCCTCGACTGTGGAACAACACCTTGAGAGACTGAAGGTGGTGCTGGGGCGTCTAGAACATGAGGGCCTTAAGGCCAAGCTCAGCAAATGCTCTTTCTTCCTGAAGGAGGTGCATTACTTGGGCCATGTGATTTCTGGCAACGGCGTCGACACAGATCCAGGTAAAACTGAAGTGGTAGCCAATTGGCCAATTCCCACTACTGCCTCGGAGCTGCATTCCTTTCATGGTTTTGCTTATTATTACCATTGTTTCGTGGAGGGCCTCGCCAAGCTGGCAGCCCCTCTGCATAAGGTGGTGGCTGAGTGTGGTGCTGCCAAAACTGGCAGGAAGCCTGGTCATGGGGTTATGCGGTGTTGGACTGCTGATGGCCAACAGAGTTTTGAAGCATTGAAAGCTAAGCTCACCACTGCACCAGTGTTAGCTTATGCCAATTTTGCCCTCCCCTTCATGCTGGAGGTTGATGCAAGCCATGGTGACTTGGGAGCAGTGCTCTCACAATCGCAGGCAGGCAAGTTGAGGCCAGTAGCCTATGCTAGCCAGTGCCTAACCCCCACAGAACGGAACATGGTGAACCACAGTTCCATGAAGTTCGAGTTCTTATCCCTGAAGTGGGCCATGACCAGAAAAATTTTGAGAGTTCTTGTTGGATAATAAGTGTGTTGTATATCCTGACAACAACCCCTTCAGTCATTTGTCCTCTGCCAAGTTGGCTGCCACAGAGCAGAGGTGGGCAGTCCAGCTAGCTTCTTTTGATTTTGAACTTAAGTATCGGCCAGGGAGGAGCAATACAAATGCAGACGCAGTCACTTGTCAGCACCCACCTGGCCCCTCAGGTGTGGAAGTGATGCTCCCCGGTACTGCCATACCCAAACCTTTGCAGCAAGAGAAGGTTGAGGCAGCTCAAACTGTAGTGGTAGCCATGCCACAGCACACCCCTCTGAGCTCCGTGCCTTTCAACAGGCTGATCCTGTTATACAAGAATTGTGGGAATTTTGGGTCGGGGAGAGCAGGAACGGCTGTCCCATTCCACACTGGCTCTGCTTCGGCAGTGGGACCGCCAAATTGAGAAGGACGGGGTCCTTTACCACCGGGTGTTCCGCCCTGATGGTGCTGAAGCTGTGCTTCAGCTTTTGTTGCCCGGTGCGCTAACTGGTGAGGTTTTGACCCAAGCTCACCAGAGGCATGTGCACCAGGGAGTGGCACTCCTATGGTCCCAATGCTACTGGCCTGGTATGTCTTCTGAGGTGGCCCAATGGTGTCAAACCTGCGAAAGGTGTCAAGTGGCCGAAGATGTTCACCCAAAAGCTGGCAGCCATATGGCGCATCTGTTGGCCTCAGACTCTAATGAAATTCTTGCCATTGATTACACCACTCTAGAGCCTGCCCAGAATGGTGTGGAAAACGTCCTGGTTCTGACAGATGTTTTCAGTAAATATACAGTAGCTGTCCCCACCTGGGATCAGTGTACTGCCACTGTGGCCAAGGTTCTGGTGTTGGAATGGTTTTAGAAATTTAGTGTCCCTGCTCAGTTACATTCTGACCAACGCCGGAATTTTGAAAGCTCTCTCGTCCAGCGGTTGTGCAACTTGTATGGTGTTGCCAAATCGCATACTACACTGTACCACCCAGCAAGGAATGGTCACTGTGAGTGGTTTAACCACACACTCCACAACTTGCTGCGTACACTGCCTGTGTCCTGTAAAAGGGATTGGAATGGGTGCCTGCCCCAGGTCCTCTACTGCTACAACACCACTCCCCATCAGGTGACGGGAGCATCTCCTTTTTTCCTGATGTTTCGTCAAGAGCCTAGACTGCTGGTAGACTTCCTGTTGGGTCGAGTTGAGAGTCCTGTTAATGAGCCTGTTCATGAGTGGGTGCAAGAGCACCAGACCTGGCAAGGGAACGCCTGCAACAGGCTGCAGATTGCCAGAAGAGAGTCCATGACGGGCATGTCAGAGATCTGTCACTGAGTGAAGGGCAGTTGGTATTCCTGTGTGGCTTCAGTGCAAAGGGGCCCCACAAGACCCAAGATCAATGGAGTTCCATAAGGTATCGAGAGGTACTGATGCATGCTTTTATCTCCTGCCGTCTAGACTATTGTAATGCCCTGCTCTCTGGTCTTCCCAAAAAGAATATCTATACCTTACAATTACTTCAGAACTCAGCCGCACGTGTGCTGACGAGGACCAGAGGGCGGGAGCACATTACAGCGGTTTTAGAATCGCTGCATTGGCTCCCCGTGTGTTTCAGGATCGATTTTAAGGTGCTCTTATTAGTTTTTAAGTGTCTTAATGGTCTCGGGCCATCTTATTTATCTGACCTCCTTTTATCCTATCAGCCCTCGCGGATCCTGAGGTCCTCTGGCACCGGCCTTATAATTGTTCCGAGGGTTCGGACCAAAACCCACGGGAAGGCGGCTTTCAGCCATTGTGGTCCAAAGCTTTGGAACAGCCTGCCAGAGGGCATCAGGACCGCAGAGACCATTGATGTTTTTAAAAGGAGACTCAAGACTCACCTTTTTAGTTTGGCTTTCAATTGATTTCTTTTACTCTTTTGATTTAGATCTGTTTCATGCTACCGTTTGTTTTTAGCTTTTAAGTCATTTTATTCTATTTAATTTCAGGTCTTAGGTCGTTTATTTTTTTTTGATCTTTTAGGTTTTAGGTCTCCTTATTCTATTGTCTTTTACTTTTTCTAGGTCTTTTATTCTATTGCATTCTAGGTCTTAGCTCCAGTGCTTCCTCATGGGGGGCCTCCACGCTGTGAGGCGTGTCTGGTCTGCCCGCCGGGGCGTCGTCCTGGGGACCCCTCGGGCCCAGAGGACTGGGGGGCGCTGCCCTGTAATGTGGTGTCCCCCCGGGCAATCTGGGTCGGGGGTCTCTGATGCGGCGGTGCTCCCTGTGGCCGCGGGCTTTGACCCCTTGCAGTGTGGATGAGCTCCCCATAGGTGGTTTCTTTTCCTCTCATGGTTCCTCAGTGCCCTGCCATGTTTTTACATTGACAGTTTCATTGGGGTGTGTGTGTGTGGGGGTGTCTGGGGGCGTGTTTGGGAATGGGCGTTGTACAGACTTTCCTTGTTTTGATCTTTTGTCAAGCACATTGAGTTGCATTTTATGTATGAAAGGTGCTATATAAATAAAGTTTGATTGATTGATTGATTGATTAAAGGCACCTAAGCAAGGTGGCTCTCTGTATACTGTTGTGCCAGTAGACGGCCAGCCCAAGGCCAGACAGGTCCGCCGCACCATGTTGAAGGCTGTGGTTGGAGTAGACTCACCTGTCCATGTCCCTTCCCCTAACTTGCCACCTGCAGAAGAGCCACTCTCTGAGGATGAGTGCTAAACTGATTATGACTTGCTTTTTCTTGGACAGCAACCCTCTGGGGTTACTCCAGTCATGCCTTTCACCAGCTCGGCCACAGTGACCGAAACTGTGTCCCAAGTCCCGGTGCTACCACCTGACCCAGACTGTCCTCGGTGTGGCCCATTGACAGTTCCAGTCACTGGAGCATTGACATCTGTGGCTGTTCCTCCAGTCAGTGGCCCTGGCTCAAGCCACATGGTCACGCGCCGGACCACATGGTCAACTGCCGGCCATCACCCTAATGTCCTCCGTCTCCCACGAACAGCTGGAGACGTGCAGGTTGCCAATGCTCCTGTTCCTGTGTACAATGCAGTCTCGGCTATGTTTAGACCCTGGAGCTAGCTTGTAGTGTTAGCCTTAATTCAGCCATCATCGGGATGCCAATGCAGAAAGGGGGAGTAGAATGTAGCAGCATAGAAATGTTGTTTATTGTTCTATGCATGCATGCTGCATGTAATGAACGTTGCTGATGGCCATTCAGTGAAGTGAGCCAGGTATAAAAGCAACAGCCCTCCCCCCAGGTTCTCCCTTTTGTGCTCCACCTGACGCGTCACTTGCGGGTCAGAGGCTGTCTGCCCTTGACAGTGACTGCTTGTGCACTGCTTCGTGCTGCCCGTATGTCCTCCCGTGTGTGACATTTGTGTAGTAAGAGCTCTGGTGACTGTTTGTAGCCCTCTCACATCCTCCCTTGTGTGTGTGTGCTTGTGCTTGTGTTACCTTTTGTCAAAAGGTAAATCTGCTATCGGGCCGCTATAATTAGCTGACTGGGAATCAGCTAACTGGGGCTGCTGCTGTTTTGTCTCCACAATAAGCTTCTCTGCTGCTTTGTCTCTACAAGATGCTTCTCTGCTGCACTGTCTCTATGAGGCGTCTTGCCACGGCTGTTTGATGACGCTTGCTGCCATCTTCTTTCATAGTGTATCGGTGTGTATGACCTCTGCTTGACTCTGCATAGTGGACTTGAATGGACTTTTGAACAGGGGTTTAGTCCCTCTCCTTTAATTGTATGCGTGAGTTAAAGTGTGGCTTACACTCCCATTACTCTTATTTGTTTAGATCTATTGAGATATTTTTTTTTAGTCTATTTAGATTTATTTAGTTGTGTTATTTCATTTATTTAGATTTATTTAGTTGTGCTCAGTTTACCTTGATTTTGACTGTCTCCTTGGTATCCTTTGTTGACTGAGTTAATTTGAGGGGTTTTGTTCTTTGATATTGTTTGTTATAAGTTCTAATCTAAGAGAGTTATTATTTTGTATATTTTGTTTAAGGTAGTAACTTTGCAAATCTGCCCATTAGTTAGGCTATATATTTTGTTCGATTTTGAATGATTTTGTTTCGTTCTCTTTTGTTGCTGCAACCCTATTAATTTGTTTTCTCCCTTTTCAGCTGCTGGAGGCCAGTGGTGGTGGCGGTGCCTGTGACTGCTGGTGGTTTCCTCCTGTTTGTGTGCTGTGCTCCCCTGGGACTTGGGTGACTTCACTGTCTGTCACGTGTGTGTGTGGGTGACTAAGTTGGTTTTGTTTTCTCATATTTTGTTTTGCTCACTCCCCCTTCACTAGCACTCGTTCACCCAGAAGCCTCAGCTCCTTATTAGGTCCCCCTTTCCCCTTCCAGTATGAATGGCTCTGATGACTTTTAAAATTATTATTTAAAATAAATGACATTTGAAGTGATAAAACTTGTCACCCTGTCTCTGCCCATGAGTACGAACCTGGGTGTCAATAATTCCCTGGGTGAAATTCCCAGGGTGGCGTTGCCGTGCAACTGTTTAGATTATTGAAATGTGTACAGACATACATATAGTATTGTAATCAAATATCTTGTCCTACCTACCCTCGCCACAAATGTATACATAGATCAACAGGCTTTTTGGATATTAGAAAATGACAACAATGGAAAAACACTCAACTCAAATGCATTATTTGCAGAGTATAAATAATTGAGAAAGAATATAAAGTAGTCTTGCAAAACTCAAGCATGTTTGTTTTACTATATAGTAATAATTAATGTAGACACTTTCAATTTAAACCATCAATATTATCAGCAAGTGTGGCCAGAAAAGCTTGAGTTTTTACAAAATTAAATGCTTTAATTCATATTTTGTAATCAAAGTTTCAACAAGAAATTTAGCTTTGTTTCAAATCAACATTTCTTAAATGACAGTAATGCTTGATGATTCAGTGGAGCCTAGACTGAGACCTGAGCGGTTAAGACAACTGACAGTTTATATCGACAGCATAGATGGCCAATGAGGATGGGTCTGATTTTCTGATCTCTGATACCATAGATGAGAGCGCTCAGACATCTGGGAAGAAGGATTACACACACATAAAGAATACTCTGGATGCGCACAATTGTTATTCTATCAAAGAGTTTTGTGATAGCGAAAGCCAGAGGACTGTGTATTGTCGAAGACAGACTGAGGCACAGCTGCACCAGATGCAGCAGCAGTGTGTTACGAGCCTTACGGGCTGAAGCTTTGTCTGTGGAGGCTGACCTGGCTGCTACCATCACACCAATATATGAAGAACTGACAGCCACACCAGCTGATACAAACAGACAACAAGTGTAGACTTTGTCATAATTGTTAGACATTGGGCCAAGCAGCATATTTTCTATGGAGCAAAATTCTTTCATCTGCAGGTTCTCAAATAGGAAATCTAACAGTAAAAGAAATTGAATGAGGACATTTAGTGAAGTGACGGTCCAAACCACAACGATAGCCACCTCTGTGTTTCTGATGGTGATGATGGTAGCGTGTCTCAGTGGGTAGCACACAGCCACATATCTCTCCAGAGACATCAGCACCAGTGTGAGAGGGGAAACATCATTTGTGACAGTGCTGATCATGGTGAGAACACCACATACAGGATATGTCAGCATTACTCTACAAGCAGACAGTATGTACAGTACCTGACTCAGTGCCATCTGTGCAGTGTCTGCAAAAAGGAGGTTAAACAGAAGAACGTAACGAGAGGTCTCACGAAACACCAGTTTACTCCTCAAGGTGAAAAACATATTGGCATTAATGAAGAGAAACACACAGCATGACAATGTAATTGGAGCAGAAAACAATAAAAGTTCCACCAGGCCCCGGTACTGCTGTCCATCAGTGATGTTTGTCTGAAATGAAGTTGCATTTGACATTATTAGAGAGGCATTTATGGGACCCCCTCGAAATCAACACGGCACATCTGAAGGATTTTATCCAGGTATATAGTAAACTGCAGTAATCAAATTATAACAGAGAAGCACCAATAATCTTGTATAGTCCACTCTTGGAATAGTAAAACTCCATTGTCTTTGCACAGATGTCTATCAAGTTCACATGCGAAACAAAATGCTCCACATACATTTTCCCTGTGCCAGCAGTTACCAGGCTAGATGCTGTGTTTGAGTCCATGTGAGCAGAACTGGTCTGCAGGGTTTCATGGTCCTCACAGGTCTTTTAAGGACACAGTCCTCACACCCACTTGACGTGATATTCTATTCTAAGCGTCTGACGACGTTATGGAAAGGATCCCTGCAGAGATGGGCCTTTTTTTTTTTTTCGAGTAATTGTAAAACACACTTCATTCAAATGTGACAAAAACAAAAAAATAAAACTTACCAAAGCCTTCTTGGCTAATCTTTTCACTGTTTCAACAATCAACACTCATTCTGGTTTGGCTGAAATAAACTCTGTATTCACAGAATCAGTAGAGGAAGAGAGAGTGCTGACATGAGAGAAGCTGGGTGGGAAACAGCACGTAGAGCCTGAAAAGTTTCATGTTGAAGTTGGGATTTTTTTTCACTGGACATTTTTACCGGAGAGATTTGAACATGTCGGATTTCGACAGATTTTCCCTTTAAAAAATGAACCAAAATCAGGAATTAATGCACAACAGAAACTCTGGTTTTGTGACTCCTGTCTGTCTTCAGTGCAGCCGCCTCACTGCAGCTGTTTTCTTGTTCTTCCCACAATCACACATTGATCTCCCCAATTGAATTTATGCATCCTTTTACAATTGGATTATATATTTGAATTAAGATTTTTTGTTGACAACCACAGAGATCACAGTGCTGTCTGCTGAGCACAGCCAGGCCTGATCTTGCAATGTGCCTCTCCACCAAAGGTTGTCCACTTATCACTTACCTTTCCATTATTACCACCCTTGAGTCCAGACAGGGCCTATTTTATGAGCCGAAGGTCAGGTGAGCTACAAGCTCCACAGAAGTTCATCAGGTTTCTGCTAAAGATGTAAAACTGTTCATCTGAAGGTCATCAGACTACAATTTAAACATGTTGTTTAGCAAACTATTCCTCACTCTTACTGCTTCTGTTTCTTTCCAACAGTGTTGGGATTCTTGGAGTGGAGTTAATTCTTTAAATGCATTAAAAACATATGCTTAGATGAACAGCCCTTTTTGTATATTAGAAAATGACAACAATGAAAACAACACTCAACTCAAATGCATTATTTGCAGAGTATAAATAATTGAGAAAGAATATAAAGTAGTCTTGCAAAACTCAAGCATGTTTATTTTACTATATAGTAATAATTGATGTAGACACTTTCAATTTAAACCATCAATATCATCAGCAAGTGTGGCCAGAAAAGCTTGAATTTGTACAAAATGAAATGCTTTAATTCATATTTTGTAATCAAAGTTTCAACAAGAAACTGAGCTTTGTTTCAAACCAACATTTCTTAAATGACAGTAGTGCTTGATGATTCAGTGGAGCCTAGACTGAGACCTTAGCGGTTAAGACGACTGACAGTTTATATCGACAGCATAAATGGCCAATGAGGATGGGTCTGATGTTCTGGTCTCTGATGCCATAGATGAGAGCGCTCAGACATCTGGGAAGAAGGTGCTGGAGGAGTTTGAAGGGTGGAACAGTATGCTATCTGTCTTGTTTTCATTTAATTGTACAAATGGACAAATGAGGAAACCTATTTCGGCTGCTTGTACCCCGATGTAGTTCTTTCAGTCATGATCCAGCACTCATGACCATAGGTGAGAGTCGGAACGAAGATTGACACACACAAACCTCTCCACCACGCTAAGGTAATTGTTCCCGGAGAGGCCCATTTAAATATTTTCCCATAAATCTGAATTATTTTTAAACTTTCTAAGTAAAGTAAAACATAGGTTGACTGTAACTGTGATTAGAGCCACAACCACCTATTTGATGTGTCTGCTACACTGTAGCCTAGCCGAAGCATATGGATGGAAAATAGGAGGGGACCAAAGACCAAGCCCTGAGGGACTCCACGTGAGAGAAACACAGGAGTAGAGGATGAATTGTTAACAGTGACAGAGAAGGTCCTTCTGTGATATAAGAATGAAGCTAGTCCAGAGCTGTGCCACAGACTCCAACACAATGAAAAAGTTCTGGATACACACAAATTCTGCTCTCAGGTAGCCATGATCAAGGCCCTGCAGTAGTCGAAGTCTAAGTCTGAGGCCAAGCTGGACCTCGGGCGGAACCACATTAAATGGTTTCATTTTCACAAATGTTTCTCAAATGTTGGCACACAAAGAATAAATATAATAATAATTTCTAATGTGGTTTATTGTGTATTTGCTTTTCATTTGAGCTGAAAATGAACAGGTAAACATGTTAATTGGTAACAGGTGATACAACAATATAACAATCTCCAGTCTAGTGTTGCTCCACTCTGAATCTATCTTGTCTCAATTCTTTTCTTTAAACAGGCCACAGTTTCTTCACTAAAGAATGAAGTTTATGTCAAATGCTTCTATGTTTGAAAGCTTGGCCTCCTCAGTTGCTGACAGATACCAAACACCTTTTATAAATCAACAGGATATCATAGTAATAAGTGAGTAACAGACAGTGTTAAGCCAGGTTTGAATGTCGTAAGGCAACATAGGTCCCGAACAGGCAACATCATGAGTGCATGTGCTTCAGCAGAGTTGGCATTTAAACCTTAAAGTTTCTTTTTTCACAAGCTTTTATCAATATTCTGCTTAGACATGTACACATTAACAATTTTCAAGTCATTATCTATTGAAAGAGTCTAAACATGCCGTTAGGCTATAACAATGGAGGACAGAATGAGGGTATCATAATACATCCTAACAGGCTAATGCACAATATGAATAACCTTATGTGGGCTGAAGAAAAACAAAAATAGTTTTCAAACAATCTCAGAATGGAGTTAAGTGTTTAAATACATTCAAATGTATACATAAACTAAGAGCCTTTTTGTAGAAAGCAGAATGAAAAACAATTAATGAAATATTGAGAAAGAAAAATAAAGTACTCTTGCAAGATGACACCACATTTATTTTACTATATTGTATTAACAAATAGAGACATTATTGATTTAGAGCAATTTCAACAAGAAACTGAGCTTTGTTTCAAATCAATATACATTTCATAAATGACAGTAATGCTTGATGATTCAGTGGAGCCTAGACTGAGAACTTAGTGACTGTGACAACTGATAGTTTATAACGACAGCATAGATGGCCAATGAGGACGGGTCTGATGTTCTGGTCTCTGATGCCATAGATGAGAGCGCTCAGACATCTGGGAAGAAGGATTACGAAAACATACAGAACGCTCTTGATGCGCAAAATTGTTATTCTGTCAACAAGTTTTGTGATAGTGAAAACCAGAGGACTGTGTATTGTCGAAGACAGACTGAGGCACAGCTGCACCAGATGCAGCAGCAGTGTGTTACGAGCCTTGCGGGCTGAAGCTATGTCTGTGGAGGCTGACCTGGCTGCTACCATCACAACAATATATGAAGAAGTGACTGCCACACCAGCTGATACAAACAGACAACAGGTGTAGACTTTGTCATAATCTTTAGAAATTGGGCTAAGCAGTATATTTTCTATGGAACACATTCCTTTCATCTGCAGGCTCTCAAATGGAAAATCTAACAGTAAAAGAAATTGAATGAGGACATTTAATGAAGTGACGGTCCAAATCACAACAATAGCCACCTCTGTGTTTCTGATGGTGATGATGGTAGCGTGTCTCAGTGGGTAGCAAACAGCCACATATCTCTCCAGAGACATCAGCACCAGTGTGAGAGGGGAAACATCATTTGTGACAGTGCAGATCATGGTGAGAACACCACATACAGGATATGTCAGCATTACTCTACAAGCAGACAGTATGTACAGTACCTGACTCAGTGCCATCTGTGCAGTGTCTGCAAAAAGGAGGTTAAACAGAAGAACGTAACGAGAGGTCTCACGAAACACCAGATTACTCCTCAAGGTGAAAAACATGGTGGCATTAATGAAGAGAAACACACAGCATGACAATGTAATTGGAGCAGAAAACAATAAAAGTTCCACCAGGCCCCGGTACTGCTGTCCATCAGTGATGTTTGTCTGAAATGAAGTTGCATTTGACATTATTAGAGAGGCATTTATGGGACCCCCTCGAAATCAACACAGCACATCTGAAGGATTTTATCCAGGTATATAGTAAACTGCAGTAATCAAATTATAACAGAGAAGCACAAATAATCTTGTATAGTCCACTCTTGGAATAGTAAAACTCCATTGTCTTTGCACAGATGTCTATCAAGTTCACATGCGAAACGAAATGCTCCACATACATTTTCCCTGTGCCAGCAGTTACCAGGCTAGATGCTGTGTTTGAGTCCATGTGAGCAGAACTGGTCTGCAGGCTTTCATGGTCCTCACAGGTCTTTTAAGGACACAGTCCTCACACCCACTTGACGTGATATTCTATTCTAAGCGTCTGACGACATTATGGAAAGGATCCCTGCAGAGATGGGCCTTTTTTTTTTTTTTTATTCGAGTAATTGTAAAACACACTTCATTCAAATGTGACAAAAACAAAAAAATACAACTCACCAAAGCCTTCTTGGCTAATCTTTTCACTGTTTCAACAATCAACACTCATTCTGGTTTGGCTGAAATAAACTCTTCATTCACAGAATCAGTAGAGGAAGAGAGAGTGCTGACATGAGAGAAGCTGGGTGGGAAACAGCACATAAAGCCTGAAAAGTTTCATGTTGAAGTTGGGATTTTTTTTCACTGGACATTTTTACCGGAGAGATTTGAACATGTCAGATTTCGACAGATTTTCCCTTTAAAAAATGAACCAAAATCAGGAATTAATGCACAATAGAAACTCTGGTTTAGTGACTCCTGTCTGTCTTCAGTGTAGCCTCCTCACTGCTGCTGTTTTCTTGTTCTTCCCACAATCACACATTGATCTCCCCAATTGAATTTATGCATCCTTTTACAATTGGATTAAATATTTGAATTAAGATTTTTGTTGACAGCCATAGAGATCACAGTGCTGTCTGCTGAGCACAGCTAGGCCTGATCTTGCAATGTGCCTCTCCACCAAAGATTGTCCACTTATCACTTACCTTTCCATTATTACCACCCTTGAGTCCAGACAGGGCCTATTTTATGAGCCGACGGTCAGGTGAGCTACAAGCTCCACAGAAGTTCATCAGGTCTCTGCTAAAGATGTAAAACTGTTCATCTGCAGGTCATCAGACTACAATTTAAACATGTTGTTTAGCAAACTATTCCTCACTCTTACTGCTTCTGTTTCTTTCCAACAGTGTTGGGATTCTTGGAGTGGAGTTAATTCTTTAAATGCATTAAAAACATATGCTTAGATGAACAGCCCTTTTTGTATATTAGAAAATGACAACAATGAAACAACACTCAACTCAAATGCATTATTTGCAGAGTATAAATAAATGAGAAAGAATATACAGTAGTCTTGCAAAACTCAAGCATGTTTATTTTACTATATAGTAATAATTGATGTAGACACTTTCAATTTAAACCATCAATATCATCAGCAAGTGTGGCCGGAAAAGCTTGAATTTTTACAAAATTAAATGCTTTATTTCATATTCTGTAATTAAAGTTTCAACAAGAAACTGAGCTTTGTTTCAAATCAATATAAAATTCTTAAATGACAGTAATGCTTGATGATTCAGTGGAGCCTAGACTGAGACCTTAGCGGTTAAGACAACTGACAGTTTATATCGACAGCATAGATGGCCAATGAGGACAGGTCTGATGTTCTGATCTCTGATGCCATAGATGAGAGTGCTCAGACATCTTGGAAGAAGGATTACACACACATAAAGAATACTCTGGATGCGCACAATTGTTATTCTGTCAACAAGTTTTGTGATAGTGAAAGCCAGAGGACCGTGTATAATTGAAGACAGACTGAGGCACAGCTGCACCAGATGCAGCAGCAGTGTGTTACGAGCCTTACGGGCTGAAGCTTTGTCTGTGGAGGCTGACCTGGCTGCTACCATCACAACAATATATGAAGAAGTGACGGCCACACCAGCTGATATAAACAGACAATAAGTGCAGACTTTGTCATAATCTTTAGACATTGAGCCAAGCAGCATATTTTCTATGGAACACAGTTCTTTCATCTGCAGGTCCTCAAATGGAAAATCTAACAGTAAAAGAACTTGAATGAGGACATTTAATAAAGTGACGGTCCAAATCACAACGATAGCCACCTCTGTGTTTCTGATGGTGATGATGGTAGCGTGTCTCAGTGGGTAGCACACAGCTACATATCTCTCCAGAGACATCAGCACCAGTGTGAGAGGGGAAACATCATTTGTGGCTTTGCAGATCATGGTGAGAACACCACATACAGGATATGTCAGCATTACTCTACAAGCAGACAGTATGTACAGTACCTGACTCAGTGCCATCTGTGCAGTGTCTGCAAAAAGGAGGTTATACAGAAGAACGTAACGAGAGGTCTCATGAAACACCAGTTTACTCCTCAAGGTGAAAAACATGGTGGCATTAATGAAGAGAAACACACAGCATGACAATGTAACTGGAGCAGAAAACAATAAAAGTTCTACCAGGCCCCGGTACTGCTGTCCATCAGTGATGTTTGTCTGAAATGAAGTTGCATTTGACATTATTAGAGAGGCATTTATGGGACCCTGCACTCCTTAAGGGTTTTATCCAATTATCTAGTAAATTGTAATTATCTTAAGGTGCATTTAAGACATACGCCCATCAACCTGTTGGTGTAAGTATAACAGAGACACAAAAATTACATTCTACAATTCAAAAAGTAAAACTCCATTGTCTTTGCAGAGATGTCTGTTCAAATGTAAAACACAAAATCATCCACATACATTTTCCCTGTGCCAGAGGTTACCAGGTCTGATGCTGTGTTGATTCCATGTGAGCAGAACTGGTCTGCAGGGTATCAAGGTCCTCACAGGCATTTTAAGAACTCAATCCTCACACCAACTTCACGTGATACCATCACATGGTATCCATGGTTAACATTGTTCAGGATCTGTATTCACTAACAATGACCACGCCACAAAGATACAAATTTACAATCATTTAATATGTCTTGGGATGAGGGAGAGTGGTGATGATGAAAGGAGGGATGAAAGAATGAGGGTTGGATGAGAGGATGGAAATCGGAGATGGCTGCGAGCTGGCATGGTTGGTAGTCTAGAATAGTGGCAGTGAATTCGGAATGGTGTGGGAAGTTGAGGAGGCGAGTAAGAACATGTATTCCAATTTTTGTTTAAACCACCTATATAAGCCTGTATGGTGGAAGATTTGATCTTGGATCAAGTGAGCAAACATGGAGGGATGTAAAGGGGGAGGGTACAGGGGTGGAAGGATGTCTGTGCTTGGGTTCATCGTGACTTTGGAAGAAAGAGGAAGTGTACCGGGGTGGAGGGATGTGCTCCGGTTTGATCGTGACTTTGGAAGAAAAAGGGGGATGAGATAGTTTTGAAATTAAGAGATCTTGAATAAGGTTTGATACAACCTGGCCTAGTGAGGGCTGAAGAGGAAGGCTGGGCTTCTTCGGCCACGGGATGCACTGTGATGTCATCAACATCGACTTGGGCGCTGCGCTGGGAACCTGTCGGTGCTCCAGATGGTCGTGTTTGCTCCGTCAGCAGATTGAAAAGTTGTTTGCTCTTTCGGAACGGTTACGAGGGTTGAGGGTAGAGGGTTGAGGGATAAAGGGATGAGACTCAAGGGGCGAGGGGTGAGGGATGAAGTGATGCGTTTTAGCCCTCTGTCTGTGTTTTAGCTCTCAGTCTTAACACTTGGTCTTTTGGGTCGCTTTCAACCCAGAGCTGTATGGTCCGCTTTAAACGGACCAGAGTTCGTTTCCTCGGATAGTCCGCTTCGTTTGGGCAGGTGTGATAGCTCATCCGAACTCTGGTGCGGACCAAACAAGCGAACTCTGGTACGCCTGAAAACGTGGGTCTCGGTTCGCTTGCAAGTGAACCCTGGTTTGGTTCGTATGCAGTGTGAAAGCTCACCGGACCAAACACAGGACCAAATGTACGTAGTGACGCTATATGCAGTGCATACACAGTGCATCTAGGGTAACAAGTGACCGCTGACATTAGCAGTTGCTAGCTAGCTTAGCTCAATTGTCTGAACAACAATAACCCATAAATTTACAATTTGACATATTTAAACAAAATCAAATCACAACTACCAACAGTCACAGTCCTTAAACTCTGAGCTCATATGTTGTCACATGTTAGATCGTCAGAGTTAGAAAAATAACAGAATCAATCCCTGACAAGCTACGATAGCATTATAGGAACAGTTGTGTTCACTAACGTTGTAGCATCCCCTAAAATAATGGGAGGGGGGAGGGAGGGATTTCCCCTCCTACTTTGTCCAATCTACGAGCGCCCCTTTCAACCACGTGTTGCTGTTCAGAAAGTTTGGTGTACTTTGGAAATCACAGTGTGAAAGCAGAACCGAAACAAGTGATAAATGCAACAGTGTTGCGACTTTCAGCTCCCCGATCGAACCGAGTCCACTTGGTCAGGTGTGAAAACGACCTTAGCCTTTTAACTTAGTTCTGAGAGTTGGATTTTTAGCCTTTCTTAGCTCTTCAGTTTTTAAGTCTTGGGCACTTTTTCTGGCATGCGAGCCACCATGCCTTCACTGGGCGCTGCCGAGTCACCTGGAGAGATGGCGGGGCTCCTTCTCCCCCAAGCTTGCCACTCTCCAATAGATATGCCGCCTTATCCGTGAGCGAGAAGCCAGTGGCCTGGGACCAGCACCAGGAAACTGCGCTTGATTCTGAGACCTCTGACATCATGCCCCCGTTGACAGACACCATAGCCTTCCCTCCACTCAAGGCTAGCTGCCCTCCAGCAGAAGGGTGCCCTGCATCAGGTGGGTACCCAACAGTGGGCCGTTCACCTCCACTGTCCTGCTCCTCATCCTCATCCCGGCACAGGCAGCTGGTTAAGGACGCAGTGTGCTGGCACTCCTCACGTTCCCCCCACAAGGCGAGGGATCACGCCTAGGGTCCTGGTGTTGGTGGTGGTGTGGCTGAGCAGGCTTGCCCCCCTGAAGATTGAGCGGACACTCCCACAACCCTCGTCATCGGGGACTCCATCGTGAGGCACGTCTGCATGAGGGGGGCATCCACCCTGTCCTTCCCCGGCGCCACTGTTATGGACATAACAGGGAAAATCCCGGACATCCTGGGCTCGCATCTGCGGGCAAAAAGGATTATTATCCACGCAGGAGCAAATGACATCGCCAGGCAGTAGTCCAAACTTTTAAAGCGGGACTTCGCCCACCTTTTCAACATTGTGTCACAGTCCCAGGTGAGTGTTTTCATCTCCGGCCTTACCCCCACCTGTGGCAGAGGGATAGGCAGCTTCAGCAGGCTGCTCAGCCTCAACACCTGGCTCTCCTCTGCCTGTAACTCCCACCATGTCGGCTTTATTGACAATTTTGACGTCTTCTGGGAGAGACGGCACCTCTTCGGTCCAGATGGACTCCATTTGAACAACGCAGGTGCCCGCATGCTGTCTGCTAACCTGGTATACGGTGTGCAGCATGCCAATCTCCTCAAATCAGCACCAGCTGATCTGCCCGCTGCACAGTCACACCCATGTGACTGACTGCCTGCACGTCACACACTCACACCCCACAACCCCCGTCTGCCAACAGAAGTACCGGACAGCACCATCCACACCATTGCAACCATCACCTCCCACAGAACGTACAAACCAAGGAATGTTTTCAGACCACTCACACTCACTCATCATTCAACCGATTCACTACGATGAGTGCACCTTCCGCACGAACATTAACATGGCAGTGCTGAACGTGCACTCTCTTTTAATCAAGACTTTTTAAATGAATGATGTGATTTTAGATTATAAGTTAGACTGTCTTCTTTTAACCGAGACATGGCTCGGCACTGATGCACCTGTTGTCCTCGCTGAGGCTTCCCCACCAAATTTTAACTTTTTATTTTCTACTAGAGGGGGTAGAAAAGGAGGTGGAACTGCGTCAATCGCAAATAATGCACTGACTTCTACTGGAGTGTCTTTTAACAGTTTCACATCATTTGAGCACCACGCCTTTGTTTTTAGCAGCCCTCCAATTCTCTGCATAACTGTATACAGACCACCCCATAACTTTAGCTCTTTTATCAGTGAATTTTCAGATCTTTTATCAATAATTCATACCTCTTACAACAGGATTTTAATAACTGGTGATTTTAATCTACATGTTGATGACACCTTGGATCCAATGTAAAGAGAATTTTCAAATCTTTTAAACTGTCTAGATTTTAAGCAGCACGTCGCGCAGCCAACTCACAACAGGGGACACACCCTAGATTTGGTCATAACCCATGGCCTGTCCATTGGTGTGTCATCTGTTGTCGACCTGGCTGTGTCTGACCACTACTGTGTGTTTTTTAACATCACCAGTTTTAACCAGCGGGAGGCCCCAGTGAGAACAGTGAGGAGGCGCTACCTAACTTCTCAAGTGGCTGCAAATTTTATTGAGATTTTACAAAGTACTCCTGCCGAAATTTTACCTGCACCCTGTGATTTTATCATTGATAATTTTAACAGCAAACTAAGGTCCACTCTCGACTCAGTAGCTCCGCGTTTAACCAAAACAATCACAAGAAAACCTACACCCCTGTGGAGAAACAACGATAAAATACATAAACTGAAAAGACATTGCAGGAGTACCGAGAGGAGATGGAGGAGGTCTAAACTAACAGTCCACCTCGAGACTCTACAGCATCAACTCAAAACCTACAATAACGCAGTTAAACAGGCAAGAATTTCTCATTTTTCACAACTTATCAGAAACAATCCCCGGTTTCTCTTCTCCACCTTTGATACTTTAACTAGCACAAATTTTAATAAAGTTTTTAACATGCCATCTGACGCTCTTTGTGAGAACTTTGCAGACCACTTCAGAACCAAAAACAAGGACATCAGATCCGGCCTTTTATCCCAACAACTTTTATCTGTTAACACACTGGAATTGTTGAGTTTTCTCTCAAGTAAACACAACAACCTGCCATTTAGATCCAATTCCCACATCACTTTTAAAATCATTTTATGGATTCTTCAAGGAACAGTTTTTAAACATTATGAATTGCTCCCTTCAGACAGGTGTCTTCCCCACCGCTTTTAAAACAGCTGTGGTAAAGCCCCTTCTGAAGAAGAGCACTTTAGACCCCAATGTTCTTAATAACTACCAACCTGTATCCAACTTAACTTTTTTAAGTAAAATTCTAGAAAAACTGTTTTTTAGTCAGTCAATGACTTTTTAAACAGAAACAACATCTTTGAGAGACATCAGTCTGGTTTTAGGATGAACCACAGTACCGAGACAGCAATTTTAAAGTTTTTAAACGACATCAGGTGGAACTTAGGTAACAAGAAACTCACAGTCTTGGTTCTACTGGATCTAAGCGCCACCTTTGATACAGTAGACCATCACATTTTATTTAATAGACTCAGACACCTGGTAGGCCTCTCTGGTACTGTTTTTAAATGGTTCCACTCTTATCTCACAGACCGATGTTTTTATGTAAGTATGGAGACTTGTTCCTCAGGAACCCATAAAATTAAGTGTGGGGTTCCCCAAGGCTCAATTTTAGGTCCAATTCTTTTTAATCTTTATATGCTTCATCTTGGAGATGTCATCAGGAGACACGGCATCAGTTTCCACAGCTAAGCTGATGATACACAGCTGTACATTGCCGTGTCTCCTGATGACACAGGGCCAATAGATACCCTTTTTAACTTTTTAGATATCAAGTCATGGATGGCAGGGAATTTCCTACAGCTCAACCAGGACAAAACAGAGGTTTTGGTTATAGGTCCTGAAGGCCAGACTGAGATACTTTTACCAAAACTACAAGATTTTAAACCAGCACAATCTGTAAAAAACCTGGCCGTGATTTTGACTCTGAGCTGACTTTTATCCCACATATCAAAAATATAACAAAAATAGGCTTTTATCATCTTAAGAACATAGCCAGAGTCCGCCCTTTTCTCTCTCAGGCCTGCACAGAGGTGCTAATGCATGCTTTTATTTCCTGTCGTCTAGATTACTGTAATGCCCTGCTCTCTGGTCTTCCCAAAAAGACTATTGCATACCTCCAATTACTGCAAAACTCAGCTGCATGCGTGCTGACGAAGACCAGAGGGCGGGCCCACATTACACCAGTTTTACAGTTGCTGCATTGGCTCTCTGTCCGCTTCAGGGTCGATTTTAAGGTTCTTTTACTAGTTTTTAAATGTCTTAACGGCCTTGTACCCTTTTACTTATCTGACTTGCTTCCTCCAGCAGCAGCCTTTTATCCATACCAAAAGCCAGGACAAAAACCCACAATGAAGTTATTAAACTTCATATGATAAACAGTAATAGATGATAATAGATTATTTCTCAACACCCTGGTCCATGACATTCTTTTTCCCTCAGTGAACATGGGAGCAGCATCTTTTGGAAGAATTATGATGACTGTAGCATTATCTATAACTTTTTTCCACAATTAGTTTTTTCCCCATGTTAAATGTTATTAATTATGCCATGAAAGCATAAAATTCTTAAGGAAATATTGGTGGAAAGAGGGCCTGTAGATGCTTAACTCTTGACCTGAGAGAAAGATGCTTGCTGTAATTATATCCTCTCTGCATACTGCCACTAAAGAAATCAGTAGTGCTTGTTCTGTACAAAAAATTCAACCAAAGCTAATGTTAGCTGTCTGATTTAGAGGTAACCAAATTAAGCAGGTGTTTCTCACACAGAAGAAACTGCAGTGGAGGGACTGTAACAAATGATATGTACAAACAAGATATCCACTTGATTTGACTGCTGAAGCCTCATATCAGCTTTAGCTAAACTTAAGAAAGCATTTTTGTGCAGACTGAAAACTGTCAGTTTTGTCCAACATCTCAAACATTGAAAAAATTTTATGAGGAGAGATCTTCACAGCCACTATGGACAGGAGAAAAAATTACGGTGACTAACTTCAATGTACATATGGACATGTATTGTTTAAAGACAGACATAACCTTTTTCATGATGCGTTCCATGTTTCCTAGACTGTGACCTCAGCTTTGGCTGGAATAATTGAGAGTTTCAGCTGACAGCCTAGATGGCATATGAGGATGGGTCTGATGTTCTGGTCTCTGATGCCATAGATGAGAGCACTCAAACATCTGGGAAAGATGACAACACACACATACACAACAATCTGAATGCGCACCAGTGCTATCCTGTTTAAGGCCTTTGACATAACTACCAGCAAATGGGTGTAAATGGTTGAGGACACACTGAGGCCCAGCTGCACCAGATGCAGCTCGTATGGTTTATTGGCTCTGTCCTCACATCATTTCACATTATACAACAACATGTCCGCATTGTTAACAAATAGTTCATGGGTGATGTAATCTTTCAACCACTATCTCCTCAGTAGTGTGATCTGCTCCACCATATCCATGATGCAACAGTACCTTCACAGCTTCACAACAAACATTTTAAGCTCCATAAAGGAAGAATATGTGGCAGAGATGTTTAGTGCATTAGATAGTATAAGTGTACATAATAAAGTGGGTAGGTAGTATGATTTCATGTCATCACTGAGGAGTATCCCTGAAACAATCTATTTTTTTTGTGATTCTGTAATTGTGCTTTTTTGCCACTGAAAATAAAAATGCTTGTTTCTGAACTTGATCGATGTTCTTGTAAAAAACACATCCCTTTCAAATTTCCCCATGTACATTTTGGGGATTATAAACCACATGGGTCTTGAACGATGATACATGTGTCACTGTTATATTCATTGTGGCCTGTGGCTTTGATGCTTTAACACTTTCCTATTGTGTGTTATGTTAATGCAAACAAACAAACAAACGTAAAACCTTTACTCACTCACCTTTAGACACAACTATGCCATGGAAGCATTATTGTACTGTAGAACATTAATCTCTTGCAATTTATTGCAGTTTACTTTTAAAAGAGCCACTGTACACATTCTCTGTTTAAAATCTGAATAAATTCACACATTTTGTTAAAAATAATATTTCTCTATGAAGCGATGCATGTGCTGATTTTTGCCTTGCCTGGAATGACGGAGACAGAAATTGAACGTCTCCACTGACCGTAGAGATTGTACAAGAGGGCGGGTCTGATGGTCTGGTCTCTGAGACCATAGATGAGAGAACTGAGACATCTTGGAAAGATGATAATACATACATACAGTACAATCTGGATACGTAAAAATATTTTCCTTTCTAGGACCTTGTAGATAGCTATAAGCATTGGGTTATATGCAGTTGAGGACAGACTGAGGCCCAGCTGCACCAGATGCAGCAGCAGTGTGTTACGAGCCTTACGGGCTGAAGCTTTGTCTGTGGAGGCTGACCTGGCTGCTACCATCACACCAATATAAGAGCAAATGACTGCCACACCTGCTGATACAAACAGACAATAAGTGTAGACTTTGTCATAATCTTTAGAAATTGGGTCAAGCAGCATGTACTCTAAGGAGCAAAATTCTTTCATCTGCAGGCTCTGCATGTCCTCAAATGGAAAATTTAACAGTAAAAGAACTCGAGTGAGGATATTCAGTGAACTGAAGGCCCAAACCACAATGATAGCCACCTCTGTGTTTCTGATGGTGATGATGGTAGCGTGTCTCAGTGGGTAGCAAACAGCCACATATCTCTCCAGACACATCACCACCAGTATGAGAGGTGAGATCACTGTGGTGAGATTGCCAAGCATGGTCAAAACACCACATACAGGATAAGTCAATTTTACTCTACAAGCAGCCATTATGTACATTAACTGAGCCTGTACCAGCAATACAGTGTCTGCAAAAAGGAGGTTATACAGAAGAACGTAACGGGAGGTTTCACGAAACACAGCTTTACTCCTCAAGGTGAATAACATGGTCCCATTAATGAAGAGAAACACACAGCACGGTAACGTAGACACAGTACAAAGTATCATTTTTTCCAGAAACCCCAATTCAACAATGATGTTGATCTGAGATTGAGATCCATTTGACATCGTAGAGAAGCTTTGAGGAGACATAAAATGATCAGACTCTTGATGATATCAGGCAGCAAATGCAAAAGAAATCTTGTCCAGTTTGTATTCCTACAGCACTGAAGACATTTCATCTTTAAAGTAGAGAATTCGTCTGAGTTCACGAGCAAAATCTCAAATCATCATTAAAGTTCTTAGCAAGGCAGAAGCCTGGCATCTTTCTATGTGTGCAGAAGTGGACTGCAGGGTTTGCCTGCCCTCACGTATTGTTTATGAGTTCTGTCCCCACATTTTCTCACATGATACAATCATACGTCAGCATTGTTAACAAATTATTCGCGAGTGATGTAATCTCTCTACCACTACCTTGCACTCAATACCCTGATCCAGTCCACCATATCCTCCTGAGAACCAAGGAAAGAAGTATCTTTTAATGTATTTATTTATTTATTTATTGTGATTTCCTGCCTCTTTGTAGCTTAAACAATAACTCAGAATTTAGAATTTTATAAAAATATTTTTAATTCACATTTTACAGCATGTCCACTGTAGTGGACAACAGAACAATTTTACTATAACACAACAAAATCATAATAGGCTGATAAGAAAACAAGAATGTCAATCCATTTTTAAATGAAACTGAAGATTTGGCCTGTATGTTTTGTTGAAATGCTGAACAAAATTTACATTATTAAACATTCATAACATTACAAAAGTTTAACTGAACTCTGACTCCAATTTTACGATTCCTGACTTGTTCATAAACAAGAAAATATATGATTACCATAGTTAAAAAAAACAAACAAACAATATCTTAACAATATTTGATTTATCTTTTCTCTTTTCTTGCCATTTGCGTTTTGCTGCAGTCTCCATTTTGTCTCAGCATGAAAACAAAGTTCCCCTCATCCCAGCCAAACACATGAGATATCATTGGAAAGGCCAGGATGTCCTCTACTGAGCACACCAGGACTTAGTAGGGTTGATCAAATGAGTCAAAAGATATAGTCCAAAACCAAATGTCCACTACAGAGGACACAAATGAATAGGCTGGGTCTCAGGAGGATACTCATGCTATAGCTGTTACAGTCTGTGTGATTATGCTTTTGTTACGTTTTTCTGTGTAGTTGTTTGTGTGTGAATTTTCTCTCCGTGTCTGCAGGGGAGGTGTCGCCTGGCGGTGCTGCGAGCAGACGGTTTTCTTCCTTAGTAGTACGTTTTGTTCCTACCCGCTCGCCACAGTGTAGTTGATGTTTTGTTTTCTTGGGCTGATTTTGTGTTTTCTTGTATTGTGTGCTGTTAGTCGGGTTTTTGTAAGTTTGTGGTTTAGTTGTTCGTTATTGTTAAATAAACCATTTGTGTTAAATGGCTCCCTTTGTTCCAATGCTGATTATCTGCCACTGGGGCCCTACAAAAGATCCATTGATTTATGAATTATAGCAGTAGCAGCACATGCTTAAGCTTCATTAGTGTTCAAGATTTATTTGTCATATGCACTGCAATATCAAAATAAAATATATAAACAACTGAGGTAGACTGTGTACAGTAGCAACGCAATTAGTAAAACTGTGATGTAGATAGGTTGTACAGTAGTGGTAATGTATATGCTTAATGAGAACCAGGTAGGACATACATAAGGTGCAGAGGCTGTACAGGGGATGCACACAAACATATGTACTGTGATGGTTATATACAAAGTGGCATGAAGGGGCATTTAAGACAAATGCCCATCAACCTGTTTGTTACGGTTTATGCCAGATGTTTTAGGTAGGACCCAAAGATGCAGACCAGAGAGGTAGTTAGAAGAAGAACACAATTTATTTACAATAAATAATAGACAACAAATGACGCACTCAAAAGGAGTGGAAGAAAAAACTAAGGGAGCTCCGTTGCGACGGGTCTGAAACAAGGCACACGCTGGCACGGCAGGCAGGCAACTGAAACACATAAACACACTTTGAGTGGTAGTTCAAAAGAGGAACATTAGCACACTCACAAGCAGAGGGGACAGAGAATTTGTTACTCACAATCATGAAACACACCATCACACCAGGAGACAGGAATCAAGATTCAGGAGCAATCCGGCAACAGGCAGGAGAGCGCTCTCTCCTTTTAACCTTTATGCCTAATCAGCATCATGCGCATCAGGCGCGCTCCTGTGAAGGCAGAGCTGGCCAGGTGTAGAGACACACCCAGCTAGACAGACAGGGGAGACAGACAGACAGACAAACTCTAACACTGGGGAAGGGGAAAAAGGAAAACACAAGAAAACAGACAAATCTACAGGATCGTAACACTGTTGGTGTAAGTATAACAGAGACACACAAATTACCTTCTACAATACGAAAAGTAAAACTCCATTGTCTTGAAGAGATGTCTGTCAAGTTCACATGTAAAACAAAAAATTATCCACATACATTTTCCCTGTGCCAACGGTTACCAGGTTAGATGCTGTGTTCGATTCCATGTGAGCAGAACCGGTCTGCAGGGTGTCAAGGTCCTCACAGGCCTTTTAAAGAACTCAATCCTCACACCCACTTCATGTGATACCATCACATGGTATGCATGGTAAACATGGTAACAGGATCTGTAATGTTAAACAGTAATAGATGACTTAATGCTTTCACAATTATTTCTCAGCACCCTGGTCCATGACATTCTTTTTCCCTCAGTGAACATGGGAGCAGCATCTTCTGGAAGAATTATGATGACTGTAGCATTATCTATAACTTTTTCCCAAAATTAGTTTTTACCCCATGTTAAACGTTATTAATTATGAAAGCAGCCATGAAAGCATAAAATTCTTAAGGAAGTATTGGTGGAAAGAGGGCCTGTAGATGCTTAACTCTTGACCTGAAAGAAAGATGCTTGCTGTAATTATATCCTCTCTGCATACTGCCACTAAAGAAATCAGTAGTGCTTGTTCTGTACAAAAAATTCAACCAAAGCTAATGTTAGCTGTCTGATTTAGAGGTAACCAAATTAAGCAGGTGTTTCTCACACAGAAGAAACTGCAGTGGAGGGACTGTAACAAATGATATGTACAAACAAGATATCCACTTGATTTGACTGCTGAAGCCTCATATCAGCTTTAGCTAAACTTAAGAAAGCATTTTTGTGCAGACTGAAAACTGTCAGTTTTGTCCAACATCTCAAACATTGGAATAGCATTATGAGGAGAGATCTTCACAGCCACTATGGACAGGAGAAAAAACTAACTTCAGTGTACATATGGACATGTATTGTTTAAAGACAGACATAACCTTTTTCATGATGCGTTCCATGTTTCCTAGACTGTGACCTCAGCTTTGGCTGGAATAATTGAGAGTTTCAGCTGACAGCCTAGATGACATATGAGGATGGGTCTGATGTTCTGGTCTCTGATGCCATAGATGAGAGCACTCAAACATCTGGGAAAGATGACAACACACACATACACAACAATCTGAATGCGCACCAGTGCTATCCTGTTTAAGGCCTTTGACATAACTACCAGCAATGGGGTGTAAATGGTTGAGGACAGACTGAGGCACAGCTGCACCAGATGCAGCAGCAGTGTGTTACGAGCCTTACGGGCTGAAGCTTTGTCTGTGGAGGCTGTCCTGGCTGCTACCATCACACCAATATAAGAGCAAATGACTGCCACACCTGCTGATACAAACAGACAATAAGTGTAGACTTTGTCATAATCTTTATACATTGAACCAAGCACCATGTATTGTGAGGAGCAAAATTCTTTCATCTGTAGGCTCTGCAGGTCCTCAAATGGAAAATCTAACAGTAAAAGACCTTGAGTGAGGACATTTAATGAACCGATGGCCCAAACCACAACGATAGCTACCTTTGTGTTTCTCATGGTGATGATGGTAGCGTGTCTCAGTGGGTAGCAAACAGCCACATATCTCTCCAGACACATCAGCACCAGTGTGAAAGGTGAGATCATAGTGGCGAGATTGGCAAGCATGGTCAAAACACCACATACAGGATAAGTCAATATGATTCCACAAGCAGCCATTATGTACATTAACTGAGCCAGTACCAGCAGTACAGTGTCTGCAAAAAGGAGGTTAAACAGAAGAACGTAACGGGAGGTTTCACGAAACACAGCTTTACACCTCAAGGTGAATAACATGGTCCCATTAATGAAGAGAAACACACAGCATGGTAACGTAGACGCAGTGGAAAACATCACCCTTTCCAGTATCTCCCGTCCCTCAGTGATGTTGATCTGAGACAGAGCTGCTTCTGACATGTTCGACAAGCATTGAAGAGATCTAAAAATGATCAGACTCTTGACATAATCAGACAGCAAAGGCTAAAGAAATCTTGTCCAGTTTGTATTCCTACAGCACTGAAGACATTTCATCTTTAAAGTAAAGAACTCGTCTGAGTTCACGCACAAAATCCCAAATCATCAACAAAGTTCTTAGTAAGGCAGAAGCCTGGCATCTTTCTATGTGTGCAGAGGTGGACTGCAGGGTTTGGCTGCCCTCACGTATTGTTTATGAGTTCTGTCCCCACATTTTCTCACATGATACAATCATACGTCAGCATTGTTAACAAGTTATTCACAAGTGGTGTAATCTCTCTACCACCACCTTGCACTCAATACCCTGATCCAGCAATATTAATGTTTTGTTTTTGTTTTGTACAAATTTAGATTTCAAAGCTTTATAAATACTTCGAATCCTCAAACCTTGTCCCAACAATCTGCTACCATAGGCTCCTCTAAGCAGCTGCCTCACACTGAAAATTAAGATAATTGATGTCCACGAAGCAGGAGAAAGCTGTAAGAAGACAGCACGGCATGCTCATATTGCTTGAAAGGCAAATTAAAACCCTTGTTTGACTGCAAAAGACCTCCAGAAAGATTCAGCAGCCTGGAGTGGTGGTACGTTGCTCTACTGTGTAGCAACACTTGCACAAATATGAGCTTCATGGTCACCAGGAGAAGACCTTTCCTGTGTCGTCCCACAGGTTTCTTACAAAGAATTTCAGTCACACATGCAATTGCTTTTTGCATTTCTTTACAAATGAAATGAGATTTAGACAATGCATGACCTCCCACTGATACTTTTGAAAAAAAAGTTTTGTGCCATACATCAGATTCGGTATGTCCTCTTTACTTGTATCCAATGCATTTTTCATGATTGATAAAAGCCATTTTACAGTCATTAATGGTTTTATACAGCATGTCAGCCGGTATTCTCTCACTGTCCAGAATATCATATCTGTTAACTGAAGGCTTATTTAGTCATGGTTGGAACAACTGAGACAGAAAGCATCTCCACTGACGGCAGAGATTGGACATGAGGATGGGTCTGATGGTCTGGTCTCTGAGACCGTACAAGAGGGCACTCAGACATCTTGGAAGTACAATAATACAGGTATAAAACACAACCTGGATATACAAAGTTGCGGCCCTGTCTAGGCTATTGGTGACAGAGAAGAGCAAGGAACTGTACAGTTAAGGACAGACTGAGGCCCAGCTGCACCAGATGCAGCAGCAGTGTGTTACGAGCCTTACGGACTGAAGCTTTGTCTGTGCAGGCTGACCTGGCTGCTGCCATCACACCAATATATGAAGAAGTGACGGCTACACCAGCTGATACAAACAGAAAACCAATGTAGGCAGAACAGAACTTGCATTAAGCAGCATGCTTTCTCTGCCACAAAATTGCCTTCCTGAAGAGAGGGATCAGAAAGGCCAAACAGGACTACAAGAACAAAATTGAGGACCACCTCACAAACAATAACCCGTGGCAGGTATGGCAGGGCATCCAGCACATCACTAAACACAAGGCCAACACCACCACCTCCACACACACCTCCAGCAGTGTATCACTAGCAGAGGAGATGAACAGTTTCTTTGCTCGGTTTAAGGCAAAAACTCCTGACTTGGATTCACTCTTGCCACCAACTTCTGGCTCCTGTGTCCTCTCCTTCCAAGAACATGAAGTGAGACGGACACTTGGATCAGTGAACCCAAGGAAAGCTGCTGGCCCTGATGGAGTACCTGGTAAAGTGCTTAAAACATGTGCTGACCACCTGTGTGCAGTGTTCACCAACATCTTCAACAAATCGCGAGCACAAGCTAGAGTCCTGACCTGCCTAAAATTTTCCGTCATCATCCCTGCTCCCAAGAAATCCCCCCCGACAGTCTCAATGATTACAGGTCAATTGCACTCACACCAATAATCATGAAGTGTTTTGAGAAGCTGGTACTAAAACATCTCCAATCCAGACTCCCACCAGACTCTGATCAATATCAATTTGCTTACAGACAGGGCAGATCTACAGATGATGCCATCGCCATAGCTCTCCACTCAGCACTGGACCACCTGGAGCACAGAGGGAACTATGTGAGAATGCTCTTCATTGACTTTATGTCGGATTGATGGGCCTCAGCCTCTCTGGGGGATATGAATTAGTTTAGCATAAACATGCCAGGCAGATCTAGCACAAAGTGTGACTACTCACGTGGATGCTTGTGTGGCCTATAATTAACTTAATTTCCTGTTTTATTTGGTAGTGACTTACCTGCCTGCATTCCACCTGGTTTTACTTCTTGTCATTGTTCAGTTTCCCACCAGTTTTACTTATCACCTGGTCTCTGTTATCCAGTCTGACCTCCCAGTACACTTCCTGTTTACCAGATTGTCTTAGTTCTCCGAGCAGATGAAGTTTCCAGCCATTATCTTTACCTACCAGCAGATGACCTCTACCTGGTTTTGTATTTAGATTCTTGCATTACCCTGTGTAAGTCTCATGCTTTGTGTGCTTAGCTTTTGACTTTTGGACTGTTGTTAAACAGTGGAATTTTTGGACTTTCATTGAGTGTTTTTGTGTGATCCTTGCATTTGAGTCTTTTTTTGGCCATCACACAGACGTACCCATTTTTTCATGAGTGACCCCTGCACTCTAAAAGACCTGAGTCTCCTCAGAAGATACAGCCTGCTCTGGCCTTTCATATATAGAGCATTTGTGTTGTCAGTCTAGTTTATTATTTAGATGAACACCCAGGTACACCTAAGACAGTACTGGGCCATGCCTCAAAGGGCTGTGCATACAATAAAAACAGCAATTAACAACATTAGCAAATCACACAAAAATGATCACACACACACACACATACGCACGCACACACGCACGCACGCACGCACGCACGCACGCACGCACGGCTTGGTAAGAGAAGGCCCTACCATCCATTGGGAGGACAGTGTTTGCACCTGCGGAAGTCCACCACCAGCTCTTTGGTTTTCCCTGCATCAGTCAGTTCTACATACTCCCTGTGGTCCCCATCTATGATGAGGCTGACGATTGTGTTATGCATTACATTGCTATTTACTGCAGTATCAATAAATGGATCAGTATAAAGAGGATTAGTTGTCCTATTGATACATTTTAAAGGTTTCATGTCAGACAGACAACATGAGAACTATGTAAAATGAAATCAGTCAATTGTCTTCATGTCTCAGATAATGAGGCACAATTTGCTTTTGGTTGCAATAAAAAACTTATAAAAATATATGACTTACTTAATATAATACATCTTAGTTGATATGTTGTGGCAAGACCAGTCCAACTGTTATTATGAATGATGCATTATTGTGAACATGTGTACCTTTGTATATAATGTACTTTGAGTGTCTGGTTTGTATGGTGTCAGTTACAAGTTTCAAACATATATATATATATATATATAT
>JBBMOE010000031.1:1713298-1943298 GCA_037975065.1 Chaetodon trifasciatus
TTACACTGTGCTACATTTTACTCTAGTATACTGTTTCTTGCTTGTGGGAGCATTCATTTATAATAATAACTACAAATTAATTTCTACAACTCTCTATATGACAGATTCAAAACTAGAGCATATTCAAAGCTATTTGTACATACTTCTTATTAAATTTCATATTTGTGTTTTTCATCCTCATCCAGCATGTCACCCAGTCTGGGGAAGGGTAAAGGGCTGACGTGAGGCCAGTGGACATTGAATCTTTCAACCGGTCCATCACTCCGAGGTTGGAGGGGTGTGGAACGGGTCTTATGGAAGTGCAGTTTTCATGCATGGCAGCAAACACATGGCACTTCCTGCCGTGGTCACTGTGAATGACTATGGGCGGCCCAAATCTGCTGGTATTCCCTCCACCCATGTGTCCACTGTGGTCTCCACTCCTTGTTGAGCAGGTCACATACCCCAGGCCACTCTTTGTAATCCCTGTCCATGACAGTGAAGATCTAGCAGTTACCCCTCTCCCACAAAGATATCACTTCCTACTCTCTCCATGGGGCACCCCACTGGAAATTGTTGGAACTGGGCTTGGGATCTGTCTATGGGGCCCTTAGGTGCAGTGCACCTGTGGCAGCTGGACAATCATCTTCCATATCCCTCTGCTGATCCCTGTAAAACCCCTGTCAGAGGCAGAGTGACTTGGTGACCCCACAGTGACTGTACGCTCATATTATTGTAATATGGTGATTGAATGGTGGCTCCAACATTTATTAAAGCAATAATTAATGTCACTGCAACTTTGCACTGTGCTAGATGCACCATGTGGCGTCATTTAACAGCATAGATAATGACTACGACTATCATTTATATCAAGTAAGACAGCAAGACATGTCCTTGTTTAAGTGAAAGAGCAAAGACTTGCTGTATCTCCTCAAGCTTAATGTGGCTTCTGTCAAAAATAGACTAGGCTTCTGCACAAAAAGCATTGTATGGAACGGCTGCAATCAGCTCCAGCAGCCACATTGCAGGCCGGGATGTGATTCAGCTGTGTCCAGTGGATTTTGCTGGATAGCAATGGTAAACACTGACAGCGTTCATGGGGTCATCTGCACTTTTCCCACTGTCCCATTGTCTTCTCTGTACATCATTACCACAGTGATTGTTGATCAGCAAAGCGCTTGCTAGCTTGTGAGCACTGGCCATGTGCTGTTGTACCCACAGTCTTAAGAATGTATACTGATATATATATATGGCTGTGGATTGTCTATTAGATTTTTACATGTTGTTTTGTATTTTTTGTACTTAAACATCTTTGACCAAAACAAAACAGAAAAGAGTATTAGATGTAAGTCTGTAAAAGTTGGACTTCTACTAACTTTTCCAAGTAATGAGGCATTTAATGAGGCGTTATTGTTGTTATGGAAATATTGTTTTCAGTTTGATGAAATACTCAGAGGTATCACAGAGAGAAATCCCCACATCTGAACTAATCCCCTGATAACTAATTTAGAGACATTAAATATTCAATGCTGTACTCATGAAGTTTTCAGTAAATAATGGCATAATTAATGCCACCTGGGTGTTTATCAGTAATCTTAATGAAGAGGGGATGATGTGTAACTTTAGGGGATGATGTGTAACTGGAGACAAAGTATGGCAAAGTTCAGCATGCACAAAGTTAATGGAGAAAACTTCAACGTCTATCCCCAAAAGTTAACTTGAGTCTTAAATGTAAGAATTCGGAAATAATTATGAAGCTTATAAACCTTTATGTATTATGTAGATAATGTTTCACATTTCAAGCTGCCTTTCAGACTTTTTTATTAAAAAATTAACATAAAACTGTCATCCAAGCCTTCTGTGAGGCCGATCTCTGCTGCCACTACCTTAGACTGTTCATTATCCCTGTTTGCATACACAGTAGTTCATGGATTGGTATACCTTACTTTACTTTAACTAATGTAAAGCACATTTAGACCTGAATATGGTACAGTATTGATGAATTTAACAATGGCTGCATAGGGTTTTACTTGATAATCCCCTCCCAGCTAGTCGAGATACACAACAAAACAAGGTCACAAAGATAGATGTGTATGGCTCTTCTGAGCTTTCTTGTCTTCTTCACTAAACACAAACAAGTCGAAACAAGTTACCAAAACAAGCATAACTAAGAGATTGAGACAATCTACAATAAATCATAAATATTCTTCATGGTTCAATAGTCTGAACTTCCTTAGTCAAAAGTTTGGACAAGCTTTATCAGACACATTTTTCCTACATGCATGTCTCACACAACAGATGACCACTACTTGCCTAACCCTAACCTTACCCTGACCCTAACCCAAGCTTTCATCCTAAACTTGAATGACATCTGTTAAGATTATGGAATTAAGGTGAGTCCCCACAATGTGACTGTGTAAACAGATTCATGTCCCCACAACATGTGCAATGCATAACCACATGAGCACAAACACAAGTGATGTTTTCATCACTTGTGGGGACCTTACATAGACTTACATTCATTACATTTACACTTACATTTCCTGGAGATTTACCCTAACCCTATCCCTAACCATAACCACTATTTGTCTATTCCTAACCCTATATCTAACCTAACCTTACCTAACCTGTAACCCTATCTTCAGTCTTTACCCTAAAATGTAATGATTTGAATTGTGGGGACCTGTATTTTGTCCCCACAAGTAAGGTGAGTCCCCACAATGTGACTGTGTAAACAGGTTTTTGTCCCCACAACGTGAGTTATACATGGGGGCGCACACACACACACACACACACACACACACACACACACACACACACACCATGTTTCCTGAAAGCTATCGCGATGGCCCACATTTCCCATCATGCTGTGCTGGACCGAGGAGTTTGTTAAGTTTGTTGGTTTATTTTCCAAAATCCAAAAGTTTCTTTGTAACATTAGTGTTTGTACAATAGTGATTGTTACGTGTCTGCTCAGAACTTGGTGCTTTATGTTGGTTATTGTCATTTTTGTGACAACTTTTTCATGTGACAGTTTATTGTTTTCTTTTTCATTTGTTTGTCATTGAGATTAGAATTTTTGTATCTTTTCTTTTTATCTTTGATTTTCAAGTTCCAAAAAGACATTGACACACACACTTCTACAAAAAAAAAAAAAAAGATATATATGAACTATAGATGAGTGTTGAAACCACCATTGAACTGTCTTAAGATGCAGATCCTCAAATGACCAGTGGATACTAGCTAATCACGCCCAAAAATCTTTTGAATTATATCTTGAAAAATAAAATCAATGTTTTTCCCAACCAAAAAAAAATATGTCAACAGTAAATTTCACTTCTAACCGTTTGTCTTTTTTTCAAGATTGAAGTCACTGGTCCTTGTGTTCTGGGACATGTTTCCTTAATTGGCAGGAGCCTTTGGCTAAATCTCAGAGTAAATGTTGTTGTGGTAGTGTTGTTTTTCAGATGCTGAAAACACTCCGAGGTGAGAAATCCCTCCCATCTGACCTAATCTCCTGATAACTCATTTAGACACATTAAATATTCAAACCCGTTAATGTTTTCAGTAAATATTGACATTGTTAATAATTCCTGTGGGTGTTTATCATGAATCTTCTTGGAGAGGGGATGACATGAGCCTCTGAGGATGCAATGATGGCAAAGTTCAACAAGTTGAAGCAAGTCCAAAGTAAACAGAGAAAACTTAACTTCAGTCGCCAATGTCTGAACCTGAAACTTGTTACTTCAAAACCGTGCTAACCCATTTCACGCTGCACTAGACAAGATTTTCAGGTAAAAATTCAAGTGTCTTCTGCATCTAAACTTGAGTTACATCAGAGTAACATCTCATCGCCAATGCCCGTTCATTCTCCCTGTTTGCCAATATGGTTTGCAGGGGGTATTAGCTAATATTAAATAGCTACTTCATGGTCTTGCTGAACAGAGCATGGCCAACTGTACAGCACCTATGGCCTTCATTTAAGTGAAAAGATGAGGGTGCGGGAAGAGTTTGGGACAGCCACAGAGAAACCCATTTGTTTGTTCTCAAACTGGCAAACTGCTGCATGACTAAGGAAGGAGAGGAGAAGTATTGGGTTTTCAGTGTATACTTACAATGTAGAAGTTAGGAGGAGAAGAGGCACCTCCAGGTTTGAGGCCATGATACATAAGAATCAGAGGGACAACAAGAAGAAGAATCAGAGGGACAATCCCCTTTATTTGTCACACATTACATACACGCTGCATATGCCATGCAATCGGTGAAATTTGTCCTCCGCGTTTGACCCAGACCAGGAGTGGAGGGCTGCCATCCGACCGGCGCCCGGGGACCCAGTTTCTTTTGTCACCATTGGTCAGGTGGTGATATTCTTGCATGTTTTTAGTGGGGGTTTTTTAAGGAGGATAGCACAGGTGAACACAGGGAGAACATGCAAACTCCACACAGAAAGACCCCTTTCCTCGAGCAGCAGGCACCAAAGGCATGGTGGAGGACACGCCCCCGGCGCCCACAGCAGGAATCGAACCCGGGACCTTCTAGCTGTGAGGCAACAGTGTTGCAACCATCCTACCGTGCCACCACACCTGTGGTACAATGGTGGATTGCGCTGGGTTTTGTATCAGTATCTTGTTTTGACTCAGGAGTGATGGTAAAATGGAGCATGAGATTGAGCGGCAGTATAATACAAGTGCTGAACTGGACCATCAGGAAACTGTGCTTGAAGGCAAAGCTCTTGATTTAGCTTTAGCCGGTCCACCAGCTCTAACCTGGGCCAATACTCAACTGCCCGTCTCAGAGGCCCCCTCTTCCCTTACCACAATGATTACTCTATCCTGGAGAGGGACATGAACAGACATGCCATGTGCTAGCCTGCTTTAAGGCTTCCACCATCATAAAAACTCAAGGACCACAGGATTTAATACTTCAGACTAGTGACCTTGACCTCTGTGATAATTAGCATCTTGTGTTGTCCCATCTCAGAGCCATAACAGACAGACCCTCAGACAGAGCTCATGCAGTTCACCTCTTTGTGCAGAAAAGAGCCAGTTTAGGAGGTTCTGCATGTGATTTGGGTGCCTCCTGCATAACATAGTGCAGCAAGTAGATGGTGCCAAAGCATAGCACAAGCCACTCAAAGGGCTGTTCATGGGATCTCACCAGCACATTACTGATACTTCTGCTGTGAAAACTTAGTTGTGCATAGTTTTGCTCAGACTACGTCCCAAAAGAGCTGTCTCTCTGTACTAATTTCATCAAATTGGACATAGATGCTCTTCTATTTTGTGAACTATGGCTAACATCACGTGACCAGGGTACCAGGAAATAATAAACTGTTGTCTATCATGCAAACATGTGATGGTGTCACGTGAAATGGGTGTGAGGACAGGGCTCATATACAGTATTTGCTGGTAGGCAAACCCTGCAGACCAGATCTGCTCACACTGACACAGGAACAGACTCCAACCTGCTGATTGTCTACAGAAGGAAAGTCTATCTGCATGACTTTTGATTTTGCATGAACTTTGTATGGTTTTTGTTTACTGGAATGCAAACTGGAAGAAATGCATTATGTGTTAGTTATTGTGTGTTAGTTTTTCAGTGACGTCAATAGATTAATACCTTAATTGCTTCTCTGAAATGTCATACACAAATCAATCTCCAACCAATGTCACTGCTGAACAGCAGTATCAGGGTGTACTGGAAAGAGTGTTATTCTCCACTCTGACTACAGCGCCATGCTGCATGTTCCTCTTCATTAATGGAACCATGCTATTTACCTTACGGAGTAAACTGGTGTTTCGTGAGACCTCTCGTTACGTTCTTCTGTATAACCTCCTTTTTGCAGACACTGTACAGATGACACTGAGCCAGCTGATGTACATAATTGCTACTTCTAGAACAATGCTGACATATCCTGTTTGTGGTGTTCTCAACATGCTTGGTGATCTCACAAGTCAGATCTCTCCTCTAACATTGGTGGTGATGTCTCTGGAGAGATATGTGGCTGTTTGTTACCCACTGAGGCACGCTACCATCATCACCATCAGAAACACAGGGGTGGCTATTATTGTGGTTTGGGCCTTCAGTTCACTCAATGTCCTCACTCGAGTTCTCTTACTGTTAGAGTTTCCATTTGAGGAGCTGCAGAGCCTGCAGATGAAAGATTTTTGTTCTAATGTAGCTATGTTTCTTGGGCCAAAGTCAGCTCTCTATGACAAAGCCTACACTGGTTTTCTGTTTGTATCAGCTGGTGTAGCAGTCATTTCCTCATTTATTGGTGTGATAGTGGCAGCCAGGTCAGCCACCACAGACAAAGCGTCAGCCCATAAGGCTCGTAACACACTGCTGCTCCATCTGGTACAGCTGGGCCTCAGTCTCTGCTCAACCGTTTACAGCCCAATACTCATAGCTCTTTCGAGAACTGTAACAAGGATAGTACTTGTGCGAGTTCAGAATATTTTGTATGTGTGTGTTTTCATCTTCCCCAGATGTCTGAGTTCTCTCATTTACGGCATCAGAGATCAGACCATCAGACCCGTCCTCATGTACCATCTGTGCTGTCGACCGACAAGCTCAGTCGTCCCAGCCAAGGCTGAGAAGAAAAGCTTTATCAAGTTTTGAAGGACGTCTTCATTAGTAACCATATCTGTAGTGACTGAGAAAGACAGAAATTGAAAACAGAGTGTCATCATTTTGAAAACAACAAATGTCAGTATTGCTTGAAATTCACTCTAAGAATCCTGTTAATTGACCAGTGTGTAGGATTTAACCAACTGAACATTGATCATCCTCCCTTATATGAAAGGTGCTCTCTATATCCCGTGTTTGGTTTGTCCATCCTGGGCCACTGTAGAAACATATTGATGCAGACTCAAAGGAAGAGGACCTGCTCCTCAGCAGATATAAAAAGATAATTTTAAGGTAACAAAGACACAGTAATTCTTATTTTCAGCTGATTATACACTAATGAAAGCATAGCTATGAATATTAGATTTATTTCTGCCAGTGAATCCCCCTAAATCCTACACACTGGACCTTTAAAATATTATAATTCTGACAACAAGTGTCAGATTTGAAAAGAATGTCATTTTTTTAAGCTGCTTTTACTTCATTCTCTCCTCCTAAAGTGCTGTCAGCATAGTTGTAACTTCTAACATATATTGCTGTGGGTCAAATGCTTTGGTAGGGGGGCATTTTATACATTTATTGGATAGCTAACACTGGAAAAATATAAAAGGAACTGAAGTGTGAGCATAAACATATATTCATTTTGATTACATACTGACAGGCTTGTTGTATAATAATTAAATGGTTTAAAATCATATTGTCCATAAGTGTAATGGGTTATTTAAATTGATTAATAGATGATTTGACATACAAAATGCAGCTTGACCCTCCTCTTCACTCATCTGCCCATCTTGTCTGGTGATAAGAGCCTGGCAAGCACAGGCAGCCCCCATCAGAGGTACACCAGCCTTTCACATCATTCACTGCATCTAAAACCAACGTTTACCTAACCACAGACACAAAATAACATAAATTCAGATGACACAAACAGTTTGAGTTCCAGCTGGTTGATGATTCTGGTCAACAAAATATCAAACCAGGGCAGGCAAGGAAAATACAGTCAATTCTTTACACCCACAGAGATTATCCTCTGTTGTCCTGTGAATCCCTTTAAGTAATTCAGCAGCTGTTTATCAAATTAGCATTAGCGTGTGGAAGTTGAGAGGATCACATTTGAACTGATCCCGGGTATGTACTGCAAGGCCGTTCTTGATATGGGCTCTTCCGTGTGATTGTAAATTTAAAGTCCACTGAGAAATGACGTCTGTCCTTAATGCAATGCAATATGCCCTTATGAATCTTAAATTAATACTTGAAAATAAAATAAAATTCTTGCTTTTCCCTACATGCAGAAATATAGACTACAGTAACATGCATATCTCTATTGTGGCTGCGTTTGATAATGACAGGGTCACAGAATGCAAATATGTTTGCTTATCCAACAGCTCATCTGGGTTTTCCCCAGTATCTCTGCCCAGTTGGACCTGTCTAGAAAACATGGACAGAGAGCAGTTCAGGAGGCATCCTGATCAGATGCCTGATCCAAAGAGCTTTGGCTTAGGTGGTAGAGTGTCTTATCCCCTGACTCCTCCTGTCTACACATCAGAGTGTCCCTGGTCCAGAACATTGAACCAGAAGTTGCTTCATGGACAGTGCCTTGCATGGCAGCTTTGTCGACTGTGAATCTTGCAGGATGTCCTCATGCCACATATAATCATTGCAATAAAAGTAAGGAAACTGGTGAGTCTAATCCAAAATTTAAGTGTGCTGCAGTCATAGTTTGTGCTCATAAAACACATAATTCATTCACAATTTATTATGAATAAAAACAACAAGAAAAGTAAAACCACATTCTTCATAATTCCACATTCATTCCTTTCATTCCTCATAATTATACAACCATTCATTCATCTTCATCTTCTATACCCCTGATTGTCCCTTTCGGGGTTGGGGGGGGGGCTGGAGCCTATCCCAGCTGTCGACGGGCGAGAGGCGGGGTACACCCTGAGCCGGTCACCAGCCGACTGCAGGGCAACATATGCCCTGGGCAACATACACACAACCATTCACTCTCACATTCACACCTAGGGATAATTTAAAGTCACCAATTAACCTAATGAGCATGTTTTTGGTCTGTGGGAGGAAGCCGGAGTGCCCGGAGAGGGCCCACGCATGCACGGGAAGAACATGCATGCTTCGCTCAGAGAGGCCCCGCCCGACCCGGGGATCGAACCGGTGACCTTCTTGCTTTGAGGCACGCGCACTACCTGCTGCCCACCGTGCCGCCCAATCATACAACCATGATTGTGTAAAATGCAAATAAAAACAGAATTCAAGTGGGTTTTTTTTGCAGAGGATACCCCAGGTGAGGGGAGAACATGCAAACTCCACACAGAAAGGCCTCAAGACAAAGGGCAGTAGGCACCGAAGGCATGGTGGAGGACACGCCCCCCAGCGCCCACAGTGCCCCAGGCAGGAATCAAACCCAGGACCTTCTAGCTGTGAGGCGACAGTGTTACCACTGGTCCACCGTGTGACCTAAATGAAGGTAATGAAGGTCGCTACTTCTCTCCTTCTGAACGACTGAGCCTTTCCAGGATGCCCTTTCCATACCCAATCATGACACTATCACCTGTTACCAATCAACCTGTTTACCTGTGGAATGTTCCAAACAGGTGTTCTTGGAGCATTCCACATCTTTCCAGGTCTTTAGTTGCTCCTTTCCCAACATGTTTGAAACAGGTTGCGGCATCAAATTCAGAATAAGCAGATATTTACAAAAATCAATGAAGCTGATGAGGTAAAACATTAAATATATTGTCTTTGACACATAATTTTCAATTATGTGTATGTTAAAAAGCAAATTACGACATTCTGTTTAATTTATGTTTTACACCGTGTCCCAACTTTTTTGGAATCTGGATTGTATGCTAATGATGTGCTATTTTCATGTTAACCATGCTGACTTGTGTGATGTCACATGAACACAGTGCAGGGCAAAGCTGATATATAGTAAGAGAGGGCAGGCAGACAATGCAGATCAGCTCAGCTCACATGGACAACAAGCACATACTCTAACCTGCTTATTATCTGCACAGGGATAATGTACTCGGAGGATTTGGGGATTTGGATGTGACCCAACAGGCAAACTTGCTTAAAAGATATTTTTCATTTCTATTCATTGTCTCCGGATACAAACGGAAAGAGATTCATTGTGTTTTTTATGCTCCAGTGACATCTACAGGTTAATATTCTCTGAAACACTTCTCTGAGATGTCCTATGCAACTCAATCTCAGATCAACATCACTGTTGGACTGGGGTTTTCAGAAAGAGTGATGCTTTCCACTCTGGCTAGCTTTCCATGCTGCATCTTCTTCTTCATTAATGGCACCATGTTATTCATCCTGAGGAGTAAACTGGTGTTTCGTGAGACCTCACGTTATGTTCTTCTGTATAACCTAATTTTTGCAGACACTGTACAGATGGCGCTGAGTCAGGTACTGTATTTACTGTCTGTTTCTAGAATAATGTTGACATATCCTGTCTGTGGAATTTTTGTTATGCTTGCCAATCTAACAAATGAAGTTTCTCCTATAACACTGGTGGTGATGTCACTGGAGAGATATGTGGCTGTTTGTTACCCACTGAGACACGCTACCATCATCACCACCAGAAACACAGCCGTAGCTATCATTATGGTTTGGGCATTTTGTTCCATAAATGTGCTCACTCGAGTTCTTTTACTGTTAGATTTTCCATTTGAAGACCTGGAGAGCCTTAAAATGACAGGTTTTTGTAATACACTTGTCATGTTTCTTGGGCCAGTGTCTGATCTTTATGACAAAGCCTACACTGGTTTTCTGTTTGCATCAGCTGGTGTAGCAGTCATTTCTTCATATATTGGTGTGATGGTAGCAGCCAGGTCAGCCTCCACAGACAAAGCTTCAGCCTATAAGGCTCGTAACACACTGCTGCTGCATCTGGTGCAGCTGTGCCTCAGTCTGTCCTCAATGATACACAACGCAGTCCTTTTAGTTATCTCAAGAATTGTTACAAGGATAGTACTTGTGCGTATCCAGAATGTTTTCTATCTGCTTATTATCCTTCTTCCCAGATGTCTGAGTGCTCTCATCTATGGACTCAGAGACCAGACTATCAGACCCATCCTTATGTACTATTTATGCTATTTATGTCATTGATAATGGGCCATAAAATACATGGAATATAGAATAAATGAATGTCTCTATTTATTTGCTGTCCTGTTGTCCCCTGAGCGGCCTTCATAAATCAGCATATCTAGCACTCATAACAGAGCAGAAAACAAAGTGAAAACTTGAAAGTTTGTCAGTATTTCTTGAAACTAAATAAAGAAACCTGTCAAAATCATCACTCTGACTACCAACAAATGCTGTTAATCACAATGATTTGTTCAAGATGCTGTTATTTCACTTTGAATTTTATCCTAAAATTTGTGGTGTGTTTTCAATTCCTCTTATGTATCGTAGTATGGCAAATTCCTCAGACTTTTCAATTTCAGGGAATATGAGAGCATATGCAGCATGCATATTGATAAAAGTAAATCTAGGTTTGTGTTTTGATAACGAAATAAAAGACACTGGCATGTGATTGACAGCGCAGAGGGCGCGTCATTAATTACACAAAACATAAAGAACAAATAAATTATGTTACAGGCTAAGATAAGACCTGATAATTCTAAACCTACTGAGTACTTTTAGTTTTGGCACGCTACATAAAAATTAATGCTAATACTTTTGTACTTTTAAAGTAAGTGAAGTACTCACTTTTGCATTCATGACTTTTACTTGTGACAGAAGTTTTCTTTGCTGTCGTTTTACTAGTTTTACTTAACTGAAGGATCTCTTCTTTCACCACTGCTCATCTGCTTGGAGTAGATAAGAGGCAGCCCCCATCTGTGGCCCTCCATACACAACATCACAGGCTGCATACAAAACGTACCTTTAACCAAACTCACCCCAACCTCCCCATGCATCAGTACTGATTTTTGTTTCTTTCATTTAATACATTTTTCATCACTGTATGATTGTCAGTGAGATTTACTTGGAAAAAAAAGTATGTTTCAAAAAGCATGAAGGTTTGGTCAACTGTGGCCACTTATCAATGAGCTTTATCTACTAACAATCACTTAGACAAAACTGACAAAGGTCAAAGCGATGCTTAAGCTCTTTCGATTATATTTTGGTACAACAGCTAAAATGCATTTGGTCAGGACTCCTATGTCTCCATATATCAGAACAGTTTAAGACTTAGGTGTAAATTATTAAACTCTCCTGTATTATTCATTCTTACAAGTAATGAAGGTAAACAATCCACTGATGGATCTTTAATGGAATTATGTTTCATTTTGTATTTGCAGAAGTTCTCCAGAAAGTAGATATGTCCTCCTCAAACTCTAAGGTTTAGGAATAACGTTATTACCAGAAGGCTCCGGTGCAGTGCATGCCTGGTGCTCTCAACGTCAACGTCATGACGCATGACGTATGAGAGTGCGTAACGACAGTCTCTGGTCGACAATTTTCCCTCCTCGTTGACAAAGCTATCCGGCTATACTGATGTTAAGCTAAAGACACTTTTATCGTTTAATATTTTGGACTCCGTTACTTTAACATTGTGGGAGGAAGGCCGATAAAGAAACCGAACATCCATAGCATCGTCATTCAAGGTAAATGTTTGCAGGAACAAGTGTTCTTTTTGTCTGTCTCTTTTTTGTTTTGCTAACGTTTACGTAGCAACGCGAAGTAGTTAGCGGGGGAGCTAGCTGGCTAACATTAGCTTGACGCACGTCTCCTCTAACTAGTAATTGTCCGTAGCACAGTAAATGTCTAATATCAGCATGAGTTTATATTGATTTAAAAGCCTACAGTCCCCATTAGTTAAGAAGAGTTGACTTGTCGAGAGCTTTGTTTGTGCGGGTAATTCACAGAGCTAGCTATCATGTTGTTAGCTGACGCGGAAATTATGCTCTGGGCATGTCAGTTTTAATTTTAGCTGTCTCCGAGTGTTGATTTGCGGCTTGTAACTGGTCTTGTCTGGCTTTGGCTAGCTAAGTGACGGGCTTGGTTTCCAAATAGCTTAAACTCATTCAATTAATAGGGGTTATTGTTAATGTTGTATTTCGCATTAATGTCGCATACTAATGGCACAGCCCGGTTAGCTGCACGTGGGAGCGTGAAGTCAGAGAAGACCCGAGTGAGGGTCGGCTAGTGTTGTCATCTACGAAGTGTTTTCAGAGTTTAGGCCATGGCATCTTAGCTTTATCTTTAAACTGTATTGCGCCAAACTTTCCGCCTGATTTAGTAACCACATCCGTACCTTCCACACTAGCTGTTTGCCTAAAGTTGGCCTACAACTAAAGCAGATCCAGCTAGATTTGTTTGACAGATGAATAACTCTGTTCTGAGAAAATAAAGTCTGTGATTCTTAAATACTTTCCGTTGAATATTTTGTATAGTGTCCAATAGTGTGTGACGGTGACGGGAAGACTTACAAAATACAAACCTGCATTAATAAAATGTCAAAACAGCACTTCAGGGGTGTTGTCCATCTGAGAAAACCCACTGAACGAGAAAGCGATTAATGCTTCAAATCTAAACAATTTCTTGTATTTGGTAGCAGTTGCTAGTGTTTACCTTTTGGTCAAAGGTAGTGACACCTACATTCTTACATACAGCACATAGTTAAGAGATTAGATCACCTTCATCTTATAACTACAAACTTTGAATTTTTGTTCCCCAATGTCATCCTCTAACCATTACCATCCTCGTCTTTTCTGAACATGCCATTTGTTGTGTCAAAGCACAAGCTGTATATTGAATGAGACAATTTTACCAAGGAACTGTTTTGACTTCATCTGCAGTAATAATAAATTGTGTAAAGGAAACCTTACATTTGATGGGGATTTAATCTGAAAGATGAGCTTTATTTTTAACAAAAGTGTTTGCGATCAAGGTAGTTAAGTCCTGTGGTGTTTGTAATCTGATTTTATGTAATGTCTAAAGTTTGGCTAAATGTAAATTGTTCTACTATCACATCTTCTCATTGATACTTTCTTACAGTTTTAGAATTCTTCTGTAGATTATGAACAGATGACATGTTGTTATTGGAATGCTTCTGTTTAATTGTTGTTTACATTATTTGTCTTCATACAGAAGACTTATGCAGTCCTGCTAGCAGGGCAAGATGTTCAACAAGTCATTTGGTACTCCCTTCGGGGGAGGGACAGGGGGATTTGGCACCTCATCGACCTTTGGACAGCAAAGTAAGTTTGTTATATATTTGTTTAAACGTTAAACTTTGTTTTTTTTGTCTTTGTGATTCTCTTATGGACCTAAATGTACTAATTTTTGTACCTTTCACAGAATTTATTATCTGAAAGTCAGATTATTTATGATTTTCCCCAGGAAATTGTTAAGCATTGTCATTAATCAGAACAAACATATTTAAAATGAGTCTGAGAAATACAAAGTCATTCTGTTTTTTTAAAAAAAAAAAAAAATTCTTGCTGATGTGAATTTGACATTTTCCTTTATCATTTCACTTCTATAAAGGTGAGTTATGAGGTTGATAAGATGAAACTAAACGTTTTGGTTATCTTATGTGGTCTTTTGTTAGTGAGTTCCAATATTCCAGGTGTTTGTTTTGGTGAATGAATTTGTAGCAGCTGGTTTAGTAGGTCAGTCAGCCTGCCATGTCATTCTATCCTCACTTGAATTCGGTAACTGCAGATGCAGGTTTTGGGACAGCAGGAGGCTTTGGGACGTCTGCGTTTGGGACCACCACCAACGCAGGAGGACTGTTTGGTTCCACACAGAATAAACCTGGTTTGTCAGCTCTTGTCTCATTCATTCTTGTTTGTTGGGGATTTAAAAAAACAATTAGATCTTTGTACTGTTTAGCTGTTCAGGGTCTCAGTCCAGCACATATGTTGGCCTTTCTGTCTGGAGAAAGTTTAAGCTGCTGAGGTGACACCTGTTTGCAACTTGTCTCAATCCAGTTCTGGTTTTAGATTTTTAGATTTCTCAGACCTTATTTTCTTTATTCAAGCAATAAGTAGTTACCTAAAAGATATGTTGATTATATTATACACAAAAATGTCTGTCAATGTAGAAAAGAAGGCAGGTTTTAAAGATGTATATGTAAATAATTTGCTCTAATCTGTCCCTGTTTCTTTCTTGCAGGCGGTCTGTTTGGGTCCAGCACATTCAGCCAGCCAGCAACTTCCTCCACCAGCACTGGATTTGGTTTTGGTGCAGCGACTGGCACTTCAACTAGCCTGTTTGGCAGCACCGGAACAGGCACCACTGGCGGACTCTTCTCCCAGCAGAACAATGCTTTTGGTGCCAACAAACCCACCTCTTTTGGAAGTGAGAACCCTCCTTACTTAATTGTTTTTGCTGTACAGTTTACACCTTTATAGATGTTGTTATTCCCTGAGATTAGAACAGTAATGAAGACTTGCTTCTGAATTTTTACTGTAGGGTTGTCAAAAACAGCTTACCGTCATTAAGTAGAAGATCAGTTTGGTTTTTCTTGTAGTTGAACAGGGTTCAGAAAATACAATATAAGCTCAGTTTGGTTCATCATGGTAGCCACAAAGAGAGGTGAAGTTCACAAGCCAACATCGTCATGTCTGAAATAAGTCTACTTCCAAAAGATATTTGAAAAAAACTCCTGTTGTATTTCTAAACTGCTATGTCATTTGTCACTTTGACTTGTTTATCTGATGACATGTCTGAATGGTATGAAGAATTCTGCTCCACATAATGTCCTCCAGGCTTTGGGACAAGCACCAGCAGTGGCGGACTGTTTGGGTCGACCAACACCACCTCCAACCCTTTCGGTGGAACAACTTCCCTCTTTGGAGGATCAGGCTTTTCCGCTGCCCAGCAGCCAGGAACGACCATAAAATTCAATGTGAGGAAGGACTGAATCAAGAGTGATCAAGAATTTGCTGTAGCCTTTAGCAAAGTTTAAGTTTGTCCCAACTCAAGAACTCTCAAAATTGCATATTTGTTTAAAGGAGTCTGGTTACAATGTAGTTATCAGTTCAAAGGTGAAATAATTTGAAACAGACAGTGTGCTCACAAACATCAGTCCATATTTTATCTGAACAATCATTTACGGCCTTAGTTATTTTTCTCCAAGTTATTCTGTCTGAGTGTGTTTTGTTTTCTTAGTGTCAGTGAAATTGCCTTTTTGTTTTCTTTGATCCCACTTAATGTTGACACAAATTAGAAATGAGGAAATTGCCATAGTCATGTGGGCATTCACTTGGACATGCATTACTAAGGCTGGGCATAATTAAGACAAGGCTTAAGGTTGGTTGATAAAGCTGGTGTGAAGTCCATTCTGAACTCTGGTCTTAACAAATCATGGTACATATGAACAAAAGGAGCACACAAATTGGTCAACCAGCAGTGGAAATAATGGACAAAATATGCACTTTGACCTTGAAATGTATAAATTATTTTGTAAACAAAACTCACTTGAGCATGTTTATACATTTTACACATTTTACATGCTTTTTTTCTATCTGTCTTCAGCCTCCAACAGGAAGTGACACAATGGTGAAAGCAGGTGTGACCACAAGTATCAACACTAAGCACCAATGTATCACAGCCATGAAGGAGTACGAGAACAAATCCCTGGAGGTGAGTTTGAAGGCCAACACTCAGACAGCTGTTGCCTTTAGAGATTCAGACAGCACCATCAGCTCTGTCAGGGATTAGAAAGGTTTTTTGAAAATTTGAGCAGTATCAACCTTTGGAAAGGTTAATTGACACTGCATGTGACCAAATCAGGTTCTCAGCTTTGCAGACTGGTCAATTTGTGAAGTAGCAACATACTTTTGCTTTGTTGGAAGAGGAACATGACTCTGTTCAGCCTTGATAATCATTAAATTGACTAAATAGATTGAAATCTGGAGCAAGACATATTTTAAATGTATAAGAGGGGGGAAAAAAGTTTTATCTCATGGATAAAGTGAATTGTTCTTGCGGAAGTTACTGAGTCTCCAAACACAACTGAGAAACTGCTCTGACACAGACTCTAGAATAAAAGTCAGTCGAGTGAAGTGCTGCATAACTCCAGTTGGCATTTTGTTATGAATCAACAAACTTGCAAGCTCTGATTTCTTATGTTGCAATCCTAAGAAATACATCATTTATTAAAAATTTGAAACAGGCTAACTAGCAAAATAAACGGTAAAGAAACATAAAAATGACAAAACTGATTAATTGAATCCGGATTAAATATTGCTGAAAACTTTTTTGTTTAGGTTACGACCTGATTTTTGTTCCATTCTTCTTTTTCAATTTCTCTTGTGTGTCATCCTGCAGGAGTTGAGGTTAGAGGACTACCAAGCGGGCAGAAAGGGCCCGACCAACCCGATGGCTGCGGCGACAGGCAGTTTGTTTGGACCGGCCACTGCCACATCCAGCGCCACCACCGGCCTGTTTGGTTCCACTGCACCAAACACAAGCTTCTCCTTCGGACAGAACAAGAGCACCTTTGGAGCAGCAAGTAAGTGGTGATGACAACAGACTTTTGACTTATTCAGACATTCAAACTCTCAACCACTTAGGTTCTATCTAAGTTACCAATATGTGGTAGTATTTTATAAATCTCATAAAAATGAAAAGTGTTATTTAGATCATTCTGTATGTCATCTTCGCAGCAGCAGCAACTGGTGGTTTCGGTACGGCCACGGGCAGTCTCTTCGGTTCGCAGGCCACGCCACAAGCCAGCAGCCTCTTCAAGCCGTTTGGTCAGCCCACCACCACACAGAGCACTGGCTTCTCCTTTGGTAATGCCAACACAATGGGACAGACCAACACCAGCAGCATGGTGAGAGTCATTTTGTTTCTCTACACTCAGCTTTGCTCACAAACACTTTGGTGGTCAAAATCTCTACAAATCTCGAAGAAAATTTGCAGTAAATAAGTTCAAGGTCATAAATGACTTTGAATATACTTCAGTTTTTTACAATCTTACATTCAGTGGTTCAAGGATGTCCTGTTTTTTTAAATGAACAGTTTGAAATTGTCAGGATAATGGATTTTATTTGTACGTGTGAAAAAACTGAAGAAAAATTAGAGGACTATCAAGTACAAAATGTTTAAACCTCAATGCCAGATCTCTGCCAAAGGCATCCAATAAAAAGCTCAGAGTCTTGTTTTTCTATTAAATACCATTTCAGGCTGCACACAGAGAAATCAAAAATGCATTCATGAATTAGACTCTGCAGGAGTAGAAAAAAGATTAACATATGTCTTTAGATTAAACATCTGCAGCATATCGTCAGTTTGTGTTTTAAAAAGTGCTTCTGTCTTTCAGGGTTTATTTGGGAACACGGCAGCATCTCAGTCAAGTGGGTTGTTCGGCGCTGCTCAGACGAGCACTGCCACAGGCTTTGGGACAGGCACTGGGCTCTTCAGCCAACCCAACACTGGATTTGGAAATGTCGGCACTCAGGTAAAAACGGGGATGATTTGAAATGGGACAAATTGAGAGTTTACAATCAGTCAGGTTATCAGTAACAAGCGATAATTACTTCATTAAGTAAAAAACAGTAACCTCAGCTTAATATAGCACACAGTGCAGAGAGTAAAATGGAGTAGATGTAAAGATTCTGTCTCTCTCTCCAAACATCAATAAGTGTCCCTCATTCTAATATGAATACCAGTCACATGCTGTACTTCTTGCACAACTTGCTGTGTAGTATTTGAACAATCATCAATGTCAGCCCTACAAACTCCGCTCCTAAAGTTGTGATAGTACAACCTCCTGGGGCTGTTGTCACTGTGTGCGAATATCATTTTGATGTCGCTGTGTGTGTGTTTTTTGTCTTTTACAGCAAAGTTTATTTGGTAATAAGACAGCCGGGTTTGGCACCACCACCAGCGCCCCATCCTTTGGCACTGGCACCGGGCTGTTTGGTAACAAACCTGCTCTCACGCTGGGTACTGGAACCAACACCTCCACCTTTGGTAAGTCTGCTAATGTTTAGAGTGGAGATGGGTGACATGTTGATTTGTAGCACAGCGAAGGGAAATATTTAAAATACCTGTCAAAAACACATCTGTTCAGTGGTTAAACAGTGCTGATGCTTCACGCTACTTTACCCTTTAACTTTCATTATTGATGAGTATTTTTGTTTTTCACTTGGTGCAGGTTTTGGCGCAAACCCTGCTGGAGGGAGTCTGTTTGGCAACAAGCCAGCCACTGGAGGACTGGGCACAGGACTGGGAACCAGTTTTGGAACAGGTACAGGAGGATTCATGGCATCAGGAGGGATTAAATCCTGCGCAGACAGATAATGATACAGGACTAAAACCAGGATAAAAGAAAAAGAAAATGCACTTAGGATCATGAGGATGAAATACTGTATCATGATATATGTGTTATTCCTCACCTGGTAGCATGATAAACACAGCTTAAGATCCTAAATGATTTGTCAGTCAGCAGAACATTGATCTGCTAGTTTGATAATCATTAAAAATAATGAAAAATTAAAAATATCAAACATTCATGGGTTCCAGATGCTCAGTTGTAAATGTGTTCTCAGTCTTCTATCATAGTAAACTGAATATCTCTGGGTTTTGGACCTTTTTGTTGGTTAAAAGAACAGGAGTGATATGGACATAGTTACATGTGCAAAACAAAAGGGTCACATATACTTGTGGCCCAGTAATTTTTAACCCGCCCCCAACACTGATTGCAATATGCAAGTTACCTGTCAATCAAGGAGGTGCAGGTTACAGGCTCAGGAGTGACTGTGGCAAGGTACTGAGACACAGTCCTCTCCAGTATGTTGATGCAAGGTTGTGTGTGTGTTCAGCAGTGGGTACAGGACACACATCTCTGTTTGGAAATAACCAGAACAAACTGGGCACCACAATGGGAACGATGGGAGCATTTGGAGCAACCGGATTCAACAGCGGAACCAACAACCTGGGCTTCGGACCTCCACAGCAACCCGTCGGTGAGAAACTGCACAGTGACTGAGTGTTTAAACTCCTCTAACTCTCCCATCAAATAAAACATAATTTCTCTGTTTCAGTTTTGCCATAGCCATCAGTGTTTGTGGTACGTTTGACCTCGCTGAGGGCAGGTGGAGCAGTGTTAATTTGTTTTGTCATTTTTCTCTGGCAGCCCTCACAGATCCGAGTGCAGCGGCCGCCCAGCAGGCCATGCTTCAGCAGCAGCTCAGTGTTCTGGCGTACTCACCATATGGAGACTCACCGCTGTTCAGAAACCAGCTGTCAGATCCCAAGAAGAAAGAGGAGGTGACACAACTGCAGTGTGTTTCTTCACTATGTTTTTGCCGTAGTTTGTCTACAGTAATTGACGCAGCACCTCTTGTACCTTTCCAGCGTTTGAAACCAACCAATCCGACAGCCCAGAAGGCTCTGACCACTCCCACTCACTACAAGCTGACCCCTCGACCTGCAACTAGGGTTCGCCCCAAAGCCCTGTCGTCATCAGTGGCTTCCAAGTCGCAGCTCTTTGATGGCCTGGATGATGACGAGCCCTCACTCACCAATGGAGCCTTCATACCCAGGTACAGATCTGATCACCATGGCAACAGTGTCTGAAAAGGTGTTTCAGGTATTAGTTTTTTGTGATATCATCTGGTAACAAAGAAGTACAGTAATTTCTCATCAGATAAAATCCTACACAACTAACGTGTGATAACACTAAACCACCTTCTGTGTTGGTAACTGAGTGTGTGTGTTGTTCACAGGAAGAGCATCAAGAAACTTGTGCTGAAGAACCTGAACAGCAGTCAGTACAGCAGTCCAATCAGCAAAGAGACAGATGACCTCGCCTCACCATCAGAGTATCCACAAAACGGACACAGGTCTGAATGCACACGCACATACAGATCTCTGCTCTCTGCTCTCTGATTGGCTGTCAGATGTCTGTTAAAATCGTACTGTGTTCTCATGAGTGATCGGAGACTGAAAGTCTGAAACCCTTCTGTGACTTTCAGTAATTTTACTCTCGTATGTGAGCACTAAAAGTCCAGGAAGCCTTCATGTTGTTAATAAATCTGTCATACTTTTGTTCAAAGGTGCTGCATTAAATTTAGATATTACATGCACCTTGTTACAGTAAAATAACTAATAAATGTGTTGTTTGAAGAGTCTAGATATAAAATGTTCCTGCCGACATGAGATGTACCTTATTGGTGTAGTTTAGTCTCAGTGTCACTTTGGGCTTTTAGCCTAGAAATTAGCCTGTGCTATGTGAGGTGGAGATGTTAGTATGATTATGTCAGTTATTGATTATGTTAAGTAAAAAAATAAAATAATTGTACCATAATGGATTAATTCAAATCAGTGTTTTTTGCTAATTGTTCAATGTGTTTGCTGATTGGCTGTGTGGTTAGTTGGATTCTGTGAATAATGTTTTAATTACGCAGTGCTCTCCCCTCTCTCCTCTCTATGTTTTCCTGTCTGCAGTCATATGGAGGAGGAGGAGGAGATTAGGGAGGTGCCGGGCCCCAGTAGTCGGGCAGACGACGACCCGGAGGTCACCCAGTTCTATGTCAACCCCATTGCCAAGCCGATCCCGCAGGGCCGCATCCAGACCAGCCTGCAAGACACCATCAGTGACCTCAACATGCACAAACCAGCCAGGAACGGACTGGAGGTCAGCAACCACAGTTCTGATATTTCCTCAAATCTGATGTGGACCTTCTGTTCACGTGTTACAGTGTTGGTTCACAAAGCATGTAGTGTCTAACAGTTTGATAAGCAGAGGCAGCATTTGAATGGAGGGCAGAGCATTGTTAGCAAGTCTCAGTGTGCTCTTTTTGTGAGTTGCTTGAAAGAAGTTAGCACTGTAATGTACAGGCTCCTCTGTGTATGAATTCAGATTTTTTTTACATATTATTTTTCCTCAGCTGAGCAGCGAGGACGTGTCGGCGTCTCTGGGGGAGGACTCTCTGCAAGAGGAGAGAGAGGAGGAGCAGCAGGAGTCCCAACAGGCTCCTCACCCAGCAGGTCAGAAACAAGTGCTGGGTGTAATGATTGAAATTAGTACCTTTGGATCTATGATTGAAGTTAGTATAGTATTTTGAATTATGTCAACCTGCCCACAGACAGCAGATGGAATTTATGTACTAGCTAAATCTCTTCTCCATGTATGAGATTGATATTTTTAGCACATGTTCCCTTTTAAATTGACTCACTCTGTGAAAAGGGGTCAAATCTGGCCCCAAGTTCTTGACACAGATCTAGTGTCCTCCAGTCAGAAAGGATATTTATCTTTACAAGAACCTTGATTGGCTGCAGAATAAAAGCATCTAATAGTGGTTCCTGTTTTCAGGCATTGTTCTCAACCGTGTTGGTTATTACACCATCCCCTCCATGGAGGATCTGGCTGACATGGTGGACGATAACGGAGAGTGTGTTGTGGAAAACTTCTCTGTTGGCCGGAAAGGTAACGCCTTCCACCTGACGTCAAACTTTAAAGATATTTACACTCTTTGAAACTGGCACGTTCAATCCAAACAGATCAGCTCGTTAAAGATGCGGATAAGCTCAACTCCAGTTAACCTTTACTGATTGACCCTCACAGGCTACGGCTCCATCTTCTTCCCTGGTGAGGTGAATGTGACAGGATTGAACCTGGATGAGATTGTCCACTTCAGGCGCAAAGAGGTCATCGTCTACCCAGATGACAAAAACAAGCCGCCAGAGGGGGAGGGGCTTAACAGGTGAGTGACAGGACACCAGTTGAAGCCAACGACTCTCGAATCAGTCTGTCTTGGGGAAATGTTTCGTAATGGTTGAGTGGTCATTGGGGGGGTTTTTTGTTGGGAAAAGGACTTGCTTCAAGCTGCCCAGTTATTGGTTGGTAATCTAGTTCTGTCTTCTCATAGGCGAGCGGAGGTCACTCTGGACGGCGTTTGGCCAAATGACAAGACGACCTGCACTCAGATCAGGAGCCCCGAGCGTCTGACCGAGATGAACTACGAGGGTCGGCTGGAGAAAGCCTCGCGCAAACAGGGAGCACGTTTCCTGGAGTACAGACCTGAGACTGGATCCTGGGTGTTTGAGGTCAGTCCCTGCAGGCTTTAAAATGTCCCGTTCAGTTTGTGTCTTTATAAAAATAAACAGAAAACTAATCAAAGGAGTTCTGTTTATGTAAAATGCTATTTACTGATACATTGTTAACAGATTTGTTAAACGTGTTCGATATTGTACATGGGGCTCAAAGCATCCCATCTGTGAGCCAAACTGATGGAAAGTCAAATGTGGAACCAGGTGGATGCTCTGAAAATGATCTTTTGAATGCGGATATTATTTAAATGAAGCTGGTTTCTGTTCAGCAGCCACAGCTCTAGTTTCAGACGAGTTACCACAAGCTCTGTGCTGCTCAGGTCTAACTGACTCCCTCTTCTTTCTCAGGTGGCCCATTTCTCCAAATATGGCCTCCAGGATTCTGACGAGGAGGAAGATGTCCCGCCCAAAACTGACCCCAAGAAGCTGAAGACAATGATGTCACTTCCTCCCTCCAGGCTGCACCAACAACTTCCCCCCTCCCAGCAGCAGGTGGTGCCACAGGCTCAGGTAGAGCGGCCTGCCACTGTCAACACATCATCATCATCATACTCACTGACACACCTGAGATGACACACCTCAAACTTCTGCATGTTTGGTTGTAATGGGTCATTTTTAGTTTTGAATCAGTCAGAGATTCACTGCAGCTGCAAAAACATGATGCTTCCTAATGCACCTTACTGTCCATTTTAACAACATTAGTTGAGTTTTCTACAAAAGTTTTCTACTTTTTGGAATGCTATGAAATCTCTTTGTGTTAGGGGCTTTTTACGTGCATGTGATCAGTTATGTATCAATTAGTCAACAAGCCTGAAATGACAAGAAATGTTTAATGTTCTAACAGAAAACTGAGATTGCAAAAAGTGGAAACTTTTTCTGATTCACTTCAGTTTTTTAGGCTGTGTTCAGACTGCAGGCAGAAGTTGTCCAACTTTGAGGTCAGCTGAGGTCAGATTGTCAGATTCATTCATGAAGGAGGGTCATGGCTGTACGTGAGAGGATTTTACAGATGTGCATTAGCACCAGTGTTGTCTACTTCCAACAGGTGTATGGGAGATTATCTTGAAGTGTTGATGTCTTTCAGCCAAATGAAATGGCTTGAAAGTAAAATGTCAATTGTTAACAGAGATAGTAGAGTGACTGGGGGCACAGAAAACTGAGAAAAACATCGTAGACAGATTTATTTTCTGTTCTTGTTGTTTCTCTTTTTATCATTGGTGTTTTTGATTGTTTTAGAAAAAGGAGCAAATTGACATGATGACACAAATACAAGCTTCAACAAACAACATCAGATCATTCTGATCATTTCATGAACGGATAGTTGCGTAGCTGGATTATTTATAGAGAGAAGGCCAAATTAGCAAGTACAGTAAGGGTTGAATGATTTCTCAGACTTTTTATGTTCCAGGTTTTTTTTCTTCATGAATTCATACAAATAATAATAATATTTTATTAGTGCATTACAATGAGTTTCTTGTATTTCCGATAAACAGCAGCTTAAAGTTTGTATCATGTTACTTATCAAGTTTCATATTATGCAATCAGTGAAAGAAAAGCTAATAAAGTTGATAAAGATGACAATTTAATCTTTGGTCTGAGTTGCTTCGCTTTTTGTTGAAAAACGATATCAAAAGCTGTGCTGGTTAGAGGATATCAGTGATTAAATCAAACTTTGGAACATTTCTTGTGTCTCTGCCGTCAGACTGAGTTGTTTTCTGTTGTTTACATTTTTTCACTACATGTTCCCGCATGAGTTTTTGTGATGACATCATAGTGATGCTTTCTTCAGTGTCTTACTGAGCAGAAGCACTTTTCTGCAAAACATTTAGATTTTTGATCTGGATCAGTATATGCATCAAAATACACAAGAAGAGAGTGGATGGGTTATCCACTGTCCTCCATCAACAAGCAGGCAACCTTAACACAAACAGTAAACTCCTGCAGCCCAGAAAACAGACAAAGGAGCTATGAGCCACATGCAAGTCAGACAGAAATTCAGACAGAGCCAGAAAGAGAAATACAGAAAATTCAGAAGATATCAGTCATTGATGTTCAGTCTGACTGGGTCTCTCTGACTGACATGACTCATCGTTAAGCCCCTTTGTCGTCACTCACTCTTATTATTCGTGTGTTTGCTTTCAGTCCACTGTTGTCGTGGATCTTCCGGGGGGCGTGGCGGAGCTTGATAGCGACATGGCTGACATCACTCAGAGCTTCCCTACAGAGAGCATGCTGGGAGGAGAGGAGGATGGTGACCTGCTGACAGGAGAGATGGACACATCTGGCGGGAAGCTCGGAGGTTTGATGTCTGCAGAACACGACGGCCTCTCTGCATCCATCCACATAGCGTCCTCGCTGGGGATCAACCCGCACACCCTCCAGGTAGAGCTATAGTCTTTTTACCCAGACAGGACATGTTCTTTAGACTGCTGCTACAATAAAACTGTTGAATCTTCTCCTGCTGTGTCGGCAGATCATGAAGGCGTCTCTATTTGCTGAGGATGAGGAGGAGAGCGACATGTTCCAGGATCACGGAGCAATGAAGGTCTCCACTGACATCTCTTCCCCTCGCCTCATCCTGCCAGGAGTTCAGAGCCGACCCTCTGGTAGGAAACAAAAACCTCTGTTTTTTTATTTGTCACCTTTATTTATTCAGGGAAGTTTCACTTAGAGCCAAACTCTGTTCAGGGGCAGTTGGGGGTAAAGTGCCTTGCTTGAGGGCACCTCCGTGATGGTACGAAGCCTGCAACAACCACTACTCTTTCACTTTCCACACTCCAGATCCAGGGATGGAAGCGGTGACCCTCCAGTCAGGTGTCCACCTCATGCTCTGATGCTTTAACGATCGTGTCATCTGTAAAATATCAGAAAATAGTGAGAGGCGGATCACAGTTTCCAGGACTTCAGATTGACATCTTCTGATATTTTGTTTTGTCCAGCCAGCAACCTAAAACCTCAAGAGATCAGTTTACTGTGATACAAAATGGAGAAAAGCAGCAAATCCTCACATTTAAGAAGCAGTCACCTAAATGAGAATTTTCTCTCTGTCTTTGTCTCTGTCTCTGTCTCTGTCTCTCTCTCTCTCTCTCTCTGCAGGAGGTCTCCTTCAGGCGTGTTTTACCTCCGGCCCCCTCTCTCAGCTGTCACATTCCCCTCGCCCCTTTCTTTCTCCTCTGTCTCGGGCATCTCCGGCAGTGGCTGAATCCCCCCGGCAGCTACACTGGGCGGGGCCGGGCCCCTCATCATTCCCTCTGGCCTCTCGGACTCCGGAGCCTTCGGTCAGGACGGTTGGCGTCCGGCGGCTGGGTGGCCCCATCCCCCTCAAAGAGTCAGTCACTCAGGGGAAGGTTGGTAGTCTGTTTTCATATTCAACTCCAATTTCAAAATCGTTGGGATGCTCTGTGCTTTCTGTTTTCTGTCTTCGCTCAGAGATCTTCCTCTCTCTTTGTTTGGCGTTCATGAAGCTTTCCACCATCTTTAGAGGAGCTCCTCCGTCTGAATCCAACTCAAACAGAAATGTTTCTCCGCAGTGACGATCCATGTTGTGTGTTGTTGTCTTGCAGGGGAGTCTGTTGATGGACGCGGGGCTGTTTGTGGGCCGCTCCTTTCGGGTAGGGTGGGGTCCAGGCTGGACGCTGGCACACTGCGGTCACCGGTTGAGCTCGCCGTCAGGCAAACAGCTCGAGCACCAAGAGCTGACGACCAAGACTGACTTCAGCTTCCTGCCAAAACCTGCCAGGAGCAAACCGTAAGACACGTGCACACACCATCAGATAGTATAAGCATAAACTGGAGGCACATTACAAAAAAGTAGTTATGCTGTGATTATTCACTACTGCGAGATGACATTTGTATCAGCATTTAATCCCTCATAGGCTGAAATCTGTAGTACATACTCTGATCAGACGGGTGTAACCACAGATCAGACGTCTATGAGATGTAGAATCGCACATTAAGGTCGCTCAAATCTCACTGGAAAAGTCCTTTAAAAAACAGAAAGTTATATAGTTACTGCTGTGTACAATATGAAGCATAAAAACTTTGTTTATGCACAAAACAAACATAAGAGCTACAAAGTGTTGTAACACACAAAGTGAAGAAGGAATCATACATTTACAGGAGAACATTTTTTTTATAGGGTCATAATGTTCTGAACAAAGGAAACAAACAGGACTCTGGTGTGGTTTTCTTTCATACTGGTTCTGAGCCAAGCTGTCTCTCCTGCAGACTGATAGAAAGCCCCTATAAGGTTGTGTTGGAGCAGCTGGTTGGTCTGGAGCCTCCATCAGTGAAGACCATTGAGGAGGAGGAGGAGGAAGAGGAGAGCCTGGCGGTGCTGCAGCGCCCGCTGGAGATCTGCCTGAAGAACAGCACTGTCGACACCACAGACGCCTCCGCCTGTCCTCTGGTCCGACCACAGCCCGGCGTGGCGGCTCTGCATGAATATGCTGAGTGGATCACCGATCTGAACGACAAGCACGGAGACGCAGACTGTAAGAAAACAAACTCTGTACAAGTTAGAAACTAGTTAAACTACCAATACAGGGTTCAAATGACATTATATAACATGACACAGTAAGAGAGCTGGGTTAGACTTTAAAATTAAATCCCAGGATGTCTTGCATAAATCATTTGAGTCATTATTGTTGTGTAGAAGTGGTCATATTTTTATAGACCAAGATACAGACCAATAGATTTTGAATTGCTGTGATCCTGGCAATCAACCTTCTCTCTCTCCAGCCCTCCTGGGTTATTGGTCTGAGGTCTGGACCCTGTGTGAGGCCTTGTGGGGCCGGTTGGGCCCTGCAGATCAGGAGTCAGATGTTGAGACTCCCAGCGAGTATGAGCAGCAGCTGGAGAGGAGGCGGACCTTCTCGGCCTGGCTGGCCCATGGAGCCACCTGCAGGGTGGAGGAGGAGGTGGCGCTGGCAGGGAAGGGTCGCCACACAGAGGCCATCTTCAGCTACCTGACAGGAAACCGCATCAGCGAGGCGTGTCGACTCGCACAGAAGGAAGGTGAGATATAACAGGGGAAACACAGAAGACAGTCAGACAGAGAGACAGACAGACAGAGGAGAGTGGATTTGCTTTATTGTGCAAGAAGCCAAACAGGTTTCACTTCTTCAAACCTCTTGTCTGGGTCACAGAACCACAAATTAAAGAATTTAAACTTTTTTTTTTAAATCGAGCACAAAGAATATATCAAACTAGACTAAAAATGGACAAATTAAAATGTTTATTAATTACGGGCATGTCGTAAAAGCAGCTGCTGTTCTGCATCATCAGGGTCACAGAGAATCGGTTCAGCTTAAGATGTGAGGCAAATGGACTGAAAAATGTTGCATTAAATGTCTTCATGTTAAAACTACCAGCTCTGCTAACATGCAGCTGTTTGTCCCCAGGAGACCACCGTCTGTCCCTGCTGCTGTCTCAGGCCATGGGCTCCCAGTACTGCCGAGACCTGCTGGCCCTTCAGCTCGCCGACTGGAACCGCATGCAGACCGACAGCTACCTGGCCGAGGAACGTCTGCGCATCTTCACGCTGCTTGCTGGGAAACCTGTACGTACATATTTGATTCATTTCCTGTGTTCAGGCTCAGATTTACTTGAGAAATTAAGGGTTTTCCTGTGTTCCTACATGCTCCTGATCTTTATACCTCATCACTGGATCTCTGAAGCCTTAGCGTATGTTTCTTGTCCAGTGAACGGTGTTTTGAGTGTGTGCATTGATGTTTGATGTTTCCTCTCCATCCCTGCAGGTGTGGCAGTTGTCTGACTCTGTGGTGAATGTGTGCTCTGAGTTGGACTGGAAGCGCTGCTTGGCCGTCCACCTCTGGTTCATGTTGCCTCCGACTGCCTCGGTGGCCGACTCCCTCGCTAAATATGAAGCAGCCTTCCAGGTGAGCTGTTGCCTCTCGCTCTCGCTCAATACCGAAAGAGCCGAGTGGCCTTCCTGCCTCCTGCTGCGGTCCACTGATCATCTTTGTGGTTGCTTCTGTGCTGCAGGGCTCATGTGAGGGGGGGAAGTACGCCTGTGCCCCCCTGCCTCCATACTTAGAGGCGGAGCAGCCGGACATGGAAGATGAGGAGGAGGAAGAGGAGTCAAAAAGGCCGCTGCACGACCTCTGCTTCCACCTGCTCAAACTTTACAGTGACAGGTAAACCAGCCACATCACTCACCTGTCTGCAGCAACAAGAGCCTGCTGTTCCATATGTAGTGTGTTGATCCTACATGTACACATTAACCTTTAACTAAAGAAATGACATCAGTGTGACATCATCAGGGCTGGTTTCTCCTCCAGAAGACATTTTACATCTGTGTTCACAGGCTGAGCAGAACTAACTGTGATGAGTAAGAAAGTTTTTAATGCTTCTCTGTGTCCTCTTGCAGACACTACAGCCTGCAGCAGCTGTTGGATCCTCTGACCGTCACCTGGGAGCGTCTGGATTACCGTCTGAGCTGGCACCTGTGGGGCGTCCTGCAGGCGCTGCACTACAGCCACCTGAGCGCCTCGCGGCAGGGACTCCTCCACACCAGCTACGCCGCACAGCTGGAAAGCGCTGGCCTCTGGCACATGGCCATCTTCATCCTGCTACACATCCCTGACCACATGTACGTTCAGCTCATCTTTTTTTATCTACAGTCAAACCGGATACAACGCAGTTCTGTTTGTGTGAGCTGTGTTTTCTTCCACCTGTCCATCTGTCTCTGATTCTCCATCTTTTGTTACTTGTTCCAACGCCGTCTTTAACTTTCATCTCCCGCACTCGTCCTCCGTCAAGAGAAAAGCAGGGTTAACTGTGATATTTTTCTGTCTGTGTCTTCAGCCAGCGGGAGCGAGCAGTGAGGGAGATGCTGACCCTCCACTGCCCCCTGCAGGAGACAGACGAGTCCGTCCGGAGGGAGCGCTTCCTGACCGAGAGGCTGCTGATTCCAGAGCGGTGGATCCATGAGGCCAAGGCCACCCGAGCCCGCCGTGACACTGACAGACACCAGGAGGCGCTGCACCTGTACCGGGCCGGATACTGGAACCAGTGTCACCGGCTGCTGATCCAACACCTGGCCTCAGGTTGGGAACATTCTGAGGGACTCGTGTGGAATGTGTTTTTAATGATTTTCACAGGAAAATGCACTCAGGCTGACCTGTTGAAACTGGTTTTCTTTCATGTCCTTATTGATCAGTGTCAGGTTTCATAGCATCAGAAGAAACACTTGGATGTAACTGAGTCTCTCTTGTGATGAGGACGCCATGAATTTTGTACTTTTTTAAGCTTCTAATTCTTGTAAACTTATTTTTGTCTCCCCCTTCCTCCTGTAGACTGCATTATCAACGACAACCATGACTACTTGCTGGAGTTCCTGGAGGGGCTGGCAGTCCCTGAACATAGTGCCACCATCCAGGACTGGGACACTGCAGGGAGGGTTTACCTGGACTACATCAGAGTCATAAAGACTCTGCAGGACATCCAGCAGGTACTGACTCTCTCTGTTTCTACAAAAGCAGACAACTTATAATGTTTTTTTTTTTATGAGTTAAAATCAGTGTGAACAGACTCTTTAAAAAACATGGGAAATCCATAATTAGAACTAGATGCTCCTCTTTGGTATCCCAGGAGGCAAATAAAACTACTCAGTTTGAGACTCAAGTGACACTCATCTTCATCACAAGCTTAATGATTCTCCAACAGCTCTGGAGCTTCCTCCCACATCAGGCCAGTGTGCTGCTGTCAGCTTCAGGGAACTCCGCTTTTTCTCTTAATGGTTCTTTCTACTCCTCCCTGACACTGACCAGCAGCCACACTGATCAGACTAAAGTACTTTTATGTCTTTGGATTTGGATATCAAAGTGAACTGGTTTGATGAGCGATGACTGCAGCTACAGCTGCAAAATAAATACAGTGGAGTAAAAAGTGCTCTGTTCCTGTCTGAATTGTGGTGGAATAGATGTATAAAGTAGCATGAAATAAAACTACTCAGGTCAAGTAGAAGTACCTGAGTAAATGTACTTATATTCCACCACGTCAGCATGGAGAAGTGAGTCGTGGGCCTCTGAGGTTTGACGTTTGTGTCCTTCCTGCCAGATGGAAAACGCCGGTTATGAGCTAGAGCGTCTCTACACCGACGTGACGTCTCTCTGCAGCAGGATTGAGCTTCTGCCCTGCAGCACCGCCAGAGACCGCCTTGCCCAATCAGGTAAGAGCATGACTGCTTCAAGGTTGTCAAGTCGAACTGCGGCTACGGGTGGCTGACGTCCAGAACAGTCTGCAAATTCTTGCTCCAACTGAAAACAACAACAGCTGTGTTCACTGACACGTCTGTCTCCTGATTGGCTGACGATTTAAGATTAAAGTTAGACTTAGAGAGAAACATTTCTAGCGTGACATAATGTCAGTTTTAAACTCTCTTGTCACTTTATCTGACAGGCCACAAAATATTAGCACGAGTATAAAACGCCTGTTACCATCTATAAAGACAGCCACAAGTAATACAGTTCATCACCTAAACAGGCAAATGAACCTTAATGTTACATACAGGACACCATCCAAACCTTTACATGAAATGTTTTCAAACAAACATTTTCTTTATTTGCCCATAATAGTAAATTACAGGGACATAACACCTCTTACTACACAAAACATCCACGTTACACTTCGAGTGAGCAGTATCAATCTCAGTAAATTTATATCCTACATACAAAAGCATTTATATTAAATTCATATTGATCATACAGTATAAATCTTTTCTTTCCTTTAAGTGATTTATGCAAACATGGGAAGCGGTGTAACAACTAAAAACTAGAATCCAAAGATTCAAATCATTGACCACGGTTTTAGTTTTGTTTTTGGTTGATAACTTGAAAATACCGCTTCATTTTCTCAGGGCGTGTAGCTCAACTCGTTCTGAGATATACGGTAGACGAAGCTTCCAGATAGTATAAAATGTCAGAGTTTTATCCTGCTTTTGGATGATCTGACGAAAGAAATACCAAAACCAAGCAAGAGGGGATAACATTTCACAGACAGGCAAAGTTATTAAAAATATTTTACAAACATGTTGAATTTGGTCTATCACAATAAGTTACTGTGTTTTAAGCAAGCATTACTTTCCTGATACTAAGTAAAGCTAACTTAGTCTATGTGAGGTAAAGAAAAGAAAGATAATTTTAATTAATGTTTCAATAAGATGCTGAAATGTATTTTTTCAATAAGATGCTGCAACTGGAACTGCTGATAATGAAGTCAGCTTACTTTTGAATGTGCTTAAATGCAAACAAATCACAGAGCTCAACTATCATATTGCTAACTTGCTGAATCCATGGCAGCGTTCTACTTTAGATCCTCTAAAAATAAGTCCCACATAACGAGAGGCGGCGCTGCAGGTGTGCAAAGTGTTAGACCATCAGTTTACTTATGAGAAACAGAGATTATGATGGGTGAGCAGTGGCACTCAGAGGATGTGCTGTAGGTTTGGAAGTGGTTTTTGAAGACAGGGTCAGTCCACTGAGGTGAGAAACTCCCTGAGAAACTTCCTGTCCTGCCTCACAGTGATGGCAGGACGATGGCCACCGCTTGTTTGCACATCGTAGTGAATGAGAAGGCTGATAAACCTGAACGAGGAGTTCAGGCAGGTGGCTGAGGTCAGCTGTCATTGGTGAGAATGAAAACCTGCAGACATTTCCACGACACAAAAGCTCCGCTCTGACCTAACCAAGCCCCGCCCCCGGCCCCTCCTCCCTCCTTTCAGAAATGGCCAAGCGTGTGGCCAACATCCTGCGCGTGGTGCTGAGCCTGCAGCAGGGCGACGCCGCGTCCGACTCCCTCAGCATCCCGCTCACCCAGCTCGCGCCGCACATCACCCGCCTGCCAATGCCGGAGGACTACACATTGGAGGAGCTGCGAGGCCTCACACAGTCATACCTGCGACAGCTCATCGTTAGCCAATGAGAGCACAGGACATAGTGGGAGGGCAGACATGTTGACTGGTGTTTTTGTGTTGAGAGTTCAGCTGCTCGAACATCATGAAAGTCTGATGCAGAAAGTTTTCCAAAAACAAAAAGGAGCAAAAACAAACTTTGTCATCTTGAAGTTTAAAAAAAAAAAAAAAAAAAAAAAAAGTTGACGTGGTTGTGTCTCGGAGTCAACACGTGCGCGTGCGCGTGTGTGTGTGTGTGTGTGTGTGTGTGTGTGTGTGTGTGTGTGTGTGGTGTGTGTGCGTCGCTTCAGGGCAGCATTTTAAAAGAAACCAACAGTAAGTGACCTGAAATGACCTGAAAATTTAAACCAGCAGACCAGTGAAGTTCACGCGTAAACGACCAGCGGTTCCCAGTCAGGGTTTGAACCTCCCAACGGACGAGTGTGTGGGGTCACAAGATGATTGACAGGACATTTGTGTTCTTTCACCAAATCATCTTTATTTCAGTTTTTTCAGGCTTTACTCTTGTGAATTATTGAATTAGAAAAAAAATGCACTGTTTGGTAGATCTGGTCACAACTTTGATTGACTCATGCAACCAGTGATGAGGGGTCGCACAGAGTTTCATCTTTAGGAGTCACGAGCCAGACTTTGGAAACCACTGCTTTGGACATTTGAATGCATTTTTTTCTTTTGCTCCCAGATATTCAATGGGTTCTATTTATTTCTGTTTAGTATGAAAATCACTTGCGTCAGTTGTCTGATCAGTCACTGACATCATAAATCTGTGATAGTTTATGTTTACAGGCAGATAAACTGCATCATGTAAAGTAATCAATTCCCTTTGAATCCACTCAGTGTCAACACTTCTTTTCAGGAAGCGAACATGTGGGACCAAACAAGAAGGCAATTAAAACAGGAAGTCTGCAGATCATCTGCAGTTATGGGGCAGTTATTGAATTTGGGTAATAAAACTCAACTTTCCAAAGTCCGCTAATAAATTTTCATACCATGCTGAAATGAATAGAAACCAGCGAATACCAGGACAAAAGGGAAAAAACAACAATAGGAAGATACAGAATTTGTAGTCGTAGCTAAACTTTGTGAGCACGCTGGTCTGATCCATCATTAAAATGATCAATTTATCACTTTATTTGAGTTGAACCTGAAGAGGTCAGATTAAAATTACACTACGAGTCATTTCCAGGTTCTGTTACTGTGGTTTATTATTTTGAAATGCTCCCTACAAACAGGCTTATTTCCCTTATTAGCAGAGTTTCTGTCTCCATATGTTCGAGTAGTGTCATTGTATGTGCACTACACTGTGCACGTGAGTGTGTAAATGTGACCCTCAACTACTTCGTTTGATCTCTGACCCCAAAGAAAGCGCTGCATTATTGGTTAGATCTGACAAAATGTGTGTTGGGGGAGAAAGAAAATCCCATCGCTGACTACTTGTTACGTTTTCATTCAAAGATTTGGTTTTAAATGAGTTAACAGCTGTTAGCTTAGCATAGTGTGACAGTAGCATCTGTTCATCTGTCAATATGTGAATAAAGACAATTATCTTAATATTAAAGACGAGCGGTGAAGTCGTACAAACGGGTTCAATGTGCACAAAGTTGATTTTTTTGGAGACGACTCAGAGGAAAGCTCAACATGCAAAGTGTAAAATGCCTAATGGTCTATTTTTGTAGATTTCTTGTTTTTCTGTTTGGTTTGAATGTAAATCAGAAGTGTGTGTGTGCGCATGTAAAGCAGAGATAAACAAGTTGTCAGATTTTCCAAAGTGAAGAGTTTCCTTCCAAAACGAGCCGCCAACTAGAGATTTCACTGCATGTAATTATATAAATATTGTATATTTTTGGAAAATCAAACAGGGAATATCAGGTCATTTTTATCCTCCACCTTTAATTATTAATAAATTGGATGTAAAGAGTTTTGCAAAGAAACTCTTCACTTATCAGTCGCTCATTTTTCTTTCTCCTGTAGATAAATTGTCAGCTTGCCAAGAATGTTTTTTTTTTTATTTCCAAGTAAAATAAGTTTTGTTGTTTCTCAACAAACAGGAAGCTCTATATGATGTCTGCTCCTTCTCCTGTTCAACAGAAACCGTGTATGTGTGTAGTTTACATGGATGGATGCTGCTCTGTGTTCGAGTATGTGTTTGTGTGCATGTTTCCAGATGATTTTGTTGATAATATTTTTTAATAAACCCAAGTAGAAATAAAAAGTTGTTTTTTCATGTCATTTCTGGATCTCAGGGTTTATTTTTCCAGCTACAACTCATCAGTTTACTGAAGCACTGATTCACATTTGGCTAGCTGTGCTGAGCGTGGGTCAGTTTCAAAAGGTTTAATAAAAGAAGAAACTGAATAAGAGGTTTGTATTTAAAAACACTTACTGTTTATACACATTAAAAACAAAGTAAGGCTTATTTAGGAGAGAATGCAGTACGAGAACAAACTATTTTCTGATTGTTAAGTGACAGATTGTAAAATAAATAACCATTAAACTCTCAGCGGATCATCTGCTGCGGAGACTGCAGCAAAATTTACGTCCAAATGTACAAATTTACAGAAAACTGGAAAAGCGTTCTTGGTGGGTTACCTCACAGTTGTTCAGATGCAGGGATGTGGTGATTATTCATGTCTTTCTTTTCTCTTAATTCCAAGATGAAGATTACAGAACAATGAGATTCTCAAATTGCAATAAACAATGTTTTTTTTGCTGAATTCAATGTGCCTTCATAGTTTACATATAAAAACACTGAACGTAATATCTGCTGACATGTGACATGACATGATTTAAATGAGCCTTTTTTTTTTTTTACACCTGTGCATCCAACACAACAAAAACAGACCAAACAAATGTTTAAAAAAGAAAGTGGAGAAAATGTATAACAATATTCTGTACTGATAGAATTGGAGCCAATAACCAGAACAAACACAAACACACAGTATCATTATCATGAATCTAAAAAAACTGTTATTGATTTAGAAACGATGGTACACTGAGATGTATTATGTTTCTGTATTGTCACTAATGAATTAATGAAGTCTCCGCCATAAGCTGAAAGAAGTATTGAAAAAGAAAATGAAGGAGTCTCAGGGAATTAAAAACAGAAGAACAGGTTTTCAAGTGAGAGAATAAGAGCACGAGAAGACCCCATTATCGATTTGTATCTTGTGGAATTGGTGAGGAACAAACTAGGGATCGACCAATTATCGTCCTGGCCGATTATATCGGCCGATTTTCGGCATTTTTTCGATAATCGGCATCAGCCGTTTTTTCCACCGATAACCGATAAAATAAATTAATGTATTTTAAAACGCGCTCATTTGCCTCTGATGCAGCCGCCTCTCCGCCTCAAGTCACCACTCTTGGCTGCGTAACAATGTCCCGCCCACAGCCCTCACTGATTGGCTACATGGCACAAGTGAGTCAATGACAGCCAATCACCACTGAAGCCTCTACATGCAGTGCCACAGACAAGGAGAAGCAGACGACTGCTCCGGTGATCCAACAGAAGTAAGGCAACAGTCAGGCAAGTTGCAATAAAAACCCTATATGATGAAGTTTTAAAAATACCACAACCTTATGATCAATTTCAGTGATAGCATGCAAGCCCACAGTTGACATTTCACCGACCTACTTGTCTAATCACATCAAGCATACGACTTTGCAAGATAAATAGTGTATAACATAATAATATAGGCCCTTTGGGTTACCATTACTTTGTGGGAATAATAAATCTCCTAACGTGTCTCAGCCCGTGGGGCGGCTCCTGGTTTATCAGTAAACAACACCGGAGGTGATTACAGCCTATAAGTTTAACAGTACTGCACGCTAACGTGTCCTTGTTTGTTTCCAGTCGCCTCTCCCTCAGCGCTCATGCTCTCACTACACTTTGGTGCAGCAACTTAACTACTGATGTTAAATGATCGCCTTTCTGCCTGTCACTCGTAAAGTCCAGGGATATGAGTCAGGCAGAGAGCACACGTCGAGGAGATTATTCTCAGTGTGTTTTATTTTCAATCAATAAATTTACCGTCGCGTCTACAACTCACATGTGTAATGAAGCCTTTATTGTTTGCATTTACAGTTGCTAAGTGCCTTATTCTTATTTATGTAATACGACATACAGTTCTAAGCACCAGAGTTTACATCTAGCCTACTGTTCTGAGATTCACAATATGCCTTTATTTCTCCAAATATATATAAATAAATATAATAATATATAAGGAACTATATGTGAAATACTCTGGGAACCCCTGAAAGTTTAACCTGTATTTACTCATTATGCTGTTTTATGTTAAAATTTAATCTGAAAAGTAACTACTAAAGCTATCAAATAAATGTAGTGAACCAAGGTTCCTGCCACCCTCTTTACTGGTTTGCTCTTAATCATTAAGGAAAAGGGAAGGGCATCATTAATCATCACTTTTTGTTTTTAAAAATAATTGAACTCAAAGGCATTTCAATTAAGATTTTGTGTTTGTGTTATTTTACAAAAAAAATAAGGTCTTTTTTTCAGTGTACACAAAACAAACAAACAGTATACTGTATTCATTCTAATCCCAGGTGTGTTATTCTAAATTTCGATACCAAAATTTTCATTTTTGCTGCAAACAAATATCGGTTCTAAATATCAGCTATCGGTTTCGCTTGAGTATTAATTATCGGTATCGGCCCTGATAAATCCATATCTGTCGATCTCTAGAACAAACATGACATCACAGCTGTTTGATTAAGCAAACAAGCAAGCAAGCAAGCAAGCAAAGTTTATTTATACAGCACTTTTCACAGACACCGGTCACAAAGTGCTTTACAGTTACACAACATTAAAATCAAATATGTATACGTACAACAGTCATGTATACATACAATCATATATAGTACCACAAAATAAAAAAAATGAATAAAATAAAATACATATATAAATAAAATATACAGTCATACAAGAAGCATTGAGAAAGATGTCAGAAAAATGTCAGAATTTATCCAAATGCCTGTCTGATCAAGTGGGATTTTAAGTGTTATTTAAAGCTCTCCACAGAGTCAATACATCTCAACGTAGCTGGAAGTCTGTTCCAGAGTTTTGGAGCTGCATATTCAAAAGTACGATCACCACGAGTTTTGAAATTAGTCCTAGAAACACTTAGGATTTTAAATTGAATTCTAAATTTGACTGGTAGCCAATGCAGTTCTGTTAAAATAGGGGTGATGTGAGACCATTTAACTAGACCGGGTTAAAAGCCTAGCAGCAGCATTTTGAACCAATTGTAGACGGTGAATTGAGGATCTGTTGAGGCAGATAAAATGGAGACAGTACAGTAGTCTAAACGTGAGGAAATAAAGGCATGAATTAACTTTTCCAAATCATTTATTGAGACAACCGACCTTAATTTAGCTATGTTTCTTAAATGAAAGAAACTAGATTTAGCCAGTGCCTTAATATGAGCATCAAAGCTTATTGACTGGTCAATAATTACACCAAAGTTTTGCATGTTGGAGCAAGTAGAAAGGGATAGGGCACCAAGTTTCTCTTTAATAGGGACTTGACATTTATCAGGGGCAAAGATCATGACCTCAGTCTTATCATCATTCAGCTGGAGAAAGTTATTTGCCATTCACTGCCTAATTTCCCATAAACAGTCATTTAACATAGATCTTTTAAGCAGCTTTAATTTTTTTTATTCTATTTCCCTTTATGACTGCATCTGCTGAGAACGGCAGCTTACCAAGGAACATCTCTTTATAATCACCCTCCAGTTTCAAGTCAAATGCATCTGCCAGGAGTTGAGAAGCCACCATGAACGTGTGCACCTGTTGGTTGAAGCATGCCTCCAGGTGAGTCTCCTTCTTCGTGGCTTTTATGATTCCCACAATTTCAATGCTCTCATTCTGAATGCCAATACTCCGAACCTGTGATCAGACAGATTGACATGAACAGTCAGCAGTCAGGCTGAAAAACACCTTTAAATTGTTAGATAGTAAACAGCTCATAAACTAAGCAGTGAGGAGGATGTAACCTATTATCAATAGACCATCACTGACATTCTGTCTGATGTGTGACGTCAGAAAGCAGGAGATCACTGCAGCTACCTTGTGAATTTGGGTGAATCCAGTTGAGTTGAGTGAAATGGTTTCATAGTACTTATTGATCTTCACGTTGGTGACCTTAATGACATCTCCAACTGATAATCCTTTGCACAGCTTGGTTTCTTCACCCCACATGCAGATCTTGATGGAATCTGTGTCGTCTTTTACTTTAAAACTTTGCCTCATTTTCTTCTCTTTGCTCCGCAGCTTAACTTGTTCAATGGGATCAATCTGAACAAACCAAAAGCACAAGATTAAAATCACACTGGAAAAAAGGCCCACAGATTAATCATTTCCCTTACCTCTAAAAATGGAATTTATTCAGTAAAGGTGTGGCTGATGTTCCCACCAGTCTGACTTCTGATTGGGCATCTTGTATCAACAACTTTGTTGTCTTAGTTTTCATTTAAAAATGGAAAATAAACAACAAAGGCCATCTTTTTTAGTTGCAGTAAGATGTGCAGCAAATAACCCATAATCTCCCCGGCAATGGCCTTTTTTTACACGATTCGCCTCTCTCTCTCCATATTTCCTGTATTTTTCATGCACACCCTGTCCACTCTGTGTGTGGTAGTGATGAAACTCAAGAGAATTATCAGCTGAATCTGCAGCTCGACTCTGCTTTACAGAGCATTATGGTGAGTTTAAGATCATCTGTCCGTACCAACAACTTTACTGTTTTGGTTCACTCTCACCACTCATCAGCCCTTTAAACAGATATATGCATATGAATACAAAATCTGTAGGAAAGGGAGAAGATTTTGGGAGGATTCAGAAGCATTCTAGTCTTCCTTTGCGGTCAGAATTGTATTGACCAATCACGTTTGAGATGGCTTTGGTTGCATACAGGTAAATATCTGTGATCCAGTTATCCACTGGTTGCACTGGAAGCCCCAGAGCCCCTAAAGGCTAAATTGTTGTTAGACGATTGCTGAAGGATTCCAAGACTGTTGCTCTCATTTTCAGAGATAAAGAAGCCACTGTACATGACCTGTTCAGCAGGTAACAGCAGACAGAGTTTGAGACTAGCTGGTGAACACAGTGGAGCATTTAGCAGCTAAAGAGTCAGATATTTCCTTCGGAAATTGGTAGAGACAAAAACAGCTAAAAGAGAGTGAATATTGAAGTTCTCACCTCTGTAACGGTTCCTTCAACACTCACTTCTGTCTTGTCATCAGATGATTTGGCCTCGGAAATGAAGGAAACTGGTCTCTCAGAATAAATGAGTGTCCGAGCCTCCATCTCGAGCTTCTCTGGGATTTCAACAAAGTTTGTATCGGACACTTTGCTCTGAGCGGTCACCTTAACGCTGATTTCATCTCTTATTAGCCTTCTAAAGAGGTAGAATTTGCCCTCCTTGATTTGTTGATAGAGCTTCTTTCCATATACCATCACTTTAATGCTGGCCGTCTCATCAACGACCGCCAGATAAAAGAAAAACTTTTTCTCTTGCTCTTTGGTTTGATATGTGCGCAGACCGGATTTCTGAACAACTTTACCACCAATGACATCTGTGTCAAGAAGTTCACTGCTGGATTTCAGATCACAGATGGATTTCTTCTGCATACAGAGAGAAAAAAATCTCCATGAAGGAAACATCAACACAAACATGAAAGGTGTGAGGTGAAAGAAAAAGCACCTACCCAAGGTTGAGTGTTTCTCTCCTGGAAAACAAACATTTCATCAATGATCAGTTCCCAATAATGAAGGAACTAACATGATTACAGGCCTTCATTTTGTAAAACATTGTACTGCTGTAACATTCTCACTATTTTCAGCTGTACAGTCACTCATGGTGTACTGGAAGTTTTGATATATCCACCACATAAGTCAGTGTGTACGAATGCATACAAGGTGAATAACTCAGCATCAAGTTTATTTCAGAGCACCTACCTTGTCAGTGTGACAGCTCTTCTTTTGATCTTCAGAAGGAGAAACAAACATCAATCAGTGTTTCTACACTGTTTAGTTACAGATTTAATTTCATTATTCAGAAGACTTTCACAGCCCTGATTCCAAAAAAGTTGGATATATTTAATGTTTTACCTCATCAGCTTCATTGATTTTTGTAAATATCTGCTTATTCTGAGACTGTGACTGACTGAGAATTAGTAACAGGTGATAGTATTATGATTGGGTATGAAAGGGGCATCCTGGAAAGGCTCAGTTGTTCGACAAGCGAGGATGGAGCGAGGTTCACCACTTTGTGAACACATGATTGTATAAAGGAGATTGCTACATGGGCTCAGGAACACTTTATAAAACTGTCAGTAAACACAGTTTGTTTGCAAATGATTGCATTCTGTATTTATTTACATTTTACACACCATCCCAACTTTTTTGGAATCAGGGTTGTAGCTAAAAAACAGCCATTTAACTGACGATAACAGCTGTGAAATTACACAAACTAGCTGGGATTTTAAAGTGACGTCGAAGCAGATCTCTCAGCTGGTAGGCACTGTTGGTCTGTTGACCTACCTGCTGCAGGCCTTCCTTCCTCCTCCAGTGGATCACGTTTCCTCTTCTTCCCTGAAATTGAAATTTGAAACAAAATTGAAACACGAACTCAAACTGTTCAGCTCTCCATCACCCTTCTCCAAAACAACTGATTTCAGCCAGCATTATCGTTCTCTCATCACCTCCTCCAGTTTTTGGTTGTCGTGTCCATCATTTGTCAGATTCAGTTGACTTTTGCCATTTTTTTTAGAAATGGTGAAGCCTCTTCTGGTTGGACTGTGGCTGTGTTGACATGAATTTTGATTGACACTGATATAACAGAGGTAGTACCAAATGAAACTGGAACATCCAACAAGAAAAGTTGTTGTGATTAGTCCTGTTGTTTAATTCAATTATTTTTATTAATAATCATGGTAAGGAAAAACCACAAATTCAAAACTTATTATATGAACTAACCCTTGCTCCTGTTTTCATGTTTTTTCCTCAGTTTGTCCACAAAGGGGCGCAGCAGGTCCTGGATTGTGGAGTCCTTCCTTGGTATCTTATCCATTGCATTGCTGATTGCAGGAATAGACCCTTCTACACCATACTGCTCAATGATTTTTTGGGGCATCTTTACTCTGACAATTCTTTGACCTTTTGGGATTTTGCCCAAATATTCCAGCATCTTAATATACTGTGGTGTGTCAAGTTCCTCCAGGATGGAGGTCAGAGATGATTTCCACTCCTCCTGTGAAATATTTGACATCTGTGACACACAGAGAGATGACAGAAGAGAAATGTTAGAGATATCTATTTATATATATGCTTGAAGATTGGTATGTAGCGCAGTGTCTGGGGTCATAATTAGCGTAACTGCAGGATTTTACTATAATAGGTAGGTGGGTAGGTGGAGCTCATTTTGAATGATTCTGTATAGGACTGCAAGTAATGATTATTTTTATTATGGATTAACCTGCTGATTATTTTCTCCATTAGCCAATCGATTGTTTGGCTTGTAAACATTCTGAAAATGGCGAGAATCCCCGGGGCCTCCTCCCAGTGGGACATGCCTGGAACACCTCCCTTGGGAGGCGTCCAGGGGGCATCCGGTAAAGATGCCCGAGCCACCTCAGCTGACTCCTCTCGATGTGGAGGAGCAGCGACTCTACTCTGAGCTCCTCCTGGGTGACAGAGCTCCTCACCCTATCTCTAAGGGAGCGCCCTGCCACCCTGCGGAGGAAACTCATTTCAGCCGCTTGTATCCGGGACCTCGTTCTTTCGGTCATGACCCAAAGTTCATGACCATAGGTGAGGGTAGGAACGTAGATTGACCGGTAAATCGAGAGCTTCACCTTTCGGCTCAGCTCCTTCTTCACCATGACAGACTGGTACAGCGACCGCATTACTGCTGCCGCTGCACCGATCCACCTGTCAATCTCACACTCCATCCTTCCCTCACTCGTGAACAGGATCCCGAGATACTTAAATTCCTCCACTTGAGGCAGGGACTCTCCCCCAACCTGGATGGAGCAGCTCGCCGCCTCTCACCGCGTGCAACTCCAGAGTAGAAGAGAGTCCAGCCTCTCTCAAGGAGTTGGGTTCCAGAGCCCAGACTGTGCGTAGAGGTGAGCCCGACTATCTCTAGCCGGTACCGCTCAACCTCACGCACTAGCTCAGGCTCTTTCCCCCCCAGCGAGGTGACATTCCATGTCCCCATAGCCAGGGTCATCATCCAGGGTTTGGGTCGTCGGGGCCCGGGGTGGAAATTGGCATGAAAAGAAGCTACTTAAGCAAACTCAAATAGGTGCCCTAAGTACAGTACCTGAGTAAATGTACTTAGTTACATTCCAACACTGGGTAAGCAGTATTTTATTACGTGCAGTATATTCCAAGTATCTTGTCTTTTGATACTACTTTTTTTAAAAATCTTTTGCTCTTGAAGCTTGAAGCCCAAACATGTCGTTACCAGCGGTAACCACTACACGTTATTTTACATTTGACGAATAATCACCTTAAACAAGCCAAACCCCTCCAGTAAAGACTACACAAACAATGAACCACATGTACTTTACAACCCTTTGTATTAAATTCTGCTGCAATAAGTCCAACAAAACTGATAACACTGAGTCACATCAGTCACTAATAAAGCAGAAACATAAACAGCTGTAGGCTCCTCTTCGACTCACCTTACCTTTGTTCACAACCACGAGCTTAGAGTTTGTTTCATACGATGTTTTTCTAATTTTTATGTCACAAGAAATTAGCAAAATTCATTTACTTAATACTTACTTTCCCCTTTTCTTCAAACACGTTTTCTTACACAGTGTTTCACGGCTGTTAGCAGTCAGAGATGCTCTCCCTGGCAAACAGGAAAACTCAAATGTTTTTTTTTTTTTTTTTTTTTTCTGGGTTGCAGTTAAGAAGGTAACAGGTAATGTTTCACTGATCTGCTTGTCACTCTGATGTCACTCATCAATAATAAATCCTAAAATATATGCTAAGAGAGATTTTTCATCATCAAATATTTTATTTTTTCCCTACTTTGACTGTTTAATCTCATAACACCCAGATTCAAAGTCACAGTACACCCCTCCAGTGAACAATGGTTTCGCCTGTTTTTCCCGCCTAGTTTGTGCACATGACACAAGTGAAAGTGCGCATGTGCCTCTGTGTTTGTTGTGTTGTGCTGTTAGCATGTAAGCTAATGCAGCTTTCCAAAGACGGCTAGAAGTTTAGCCACAGTCTGTGGTGGAAAAAGTGCGACATTTACATTTTTACCCAAGTATAGTATTAGCAAAATGTACTTAAAAGTAGTTGTTGGTAAAAAAAAAAAAAAAAATAAGCACATTTACTCAGGAATGGTTATTTGAGGGACTTGTACATGAGTCTAACCACTTTCTACTACACTATACTTAAACTCCACTGCAATTCTGAGGGAAATATACTTTTTACTCCATTACATTGATATCTAAAGTTACTAATATTTTAATCTTTGTCAGAGTTTTTGTACAACCATCCTCAACTACAACTTTAAACCCAAGTCAAAACTGCTTCCTGATTCAACATTTACTGTTGAACTTAAATCAAAATTAAAGAAAGTGGTTTGAGTTCCTGGTGAATAAGTGGGGGGCACTTTAATGTACTTTGCAGAAGACTTCAGACTAACCTTCATGCAAATTAAGAACAATTTCAACAAAAAAAAGACTGATCTTTTAGTTTTTACACACACACTTTATTGCAAAGGATTATCCACCATAATTTTGTCACATTAAACACCTTTGTATCTGATCCACAGTAGCATTAATGACAAACAGCCTGAACACACCTTTATTTTAACATTTGTATTTCTTCTGAAAGTTGGTTTAATATCAGCAGCTCTGTGGAATCGACACCTTGATGTGTTTATTTCTGATCTTCAACAGGTACAAAATAAACATCAGAAACAGTGATGGAGAATATATAAAGTGATAAAACTGACTCAGTTTATGCTGTCAAGGTGTCACCTCCATTCTAATAATAATAAAGCATTATAACAATGTTCAACCAACTGACAGAAAATTGATGAAAATGAAAATGAATTTATTTCTCATTTTTCCCTTGTTAATTTAATACTAATTCAGTGATGAAATAAATGCCATGTCCAGGAGTTTTGAAGCAAAGTGAATCAACATTTGGTCATTTTCATGAAAAAAGGAATTATGCAACATTTCATACGACAACAACAACAACAAACACCACAGCAGACAACAAACACAACAGAGTTTTTAAATTTAAAATAAATAATTCAGGTGCCGCCTGACCATCTGCCTTCACTACGTTAACATCTTAGCCAATCAGATTGCCCCAAACTGAGATTTAAATGACTTGGTGAGTCAGCTGCTGATTGGTCGGCTCTAAAGGAAGTTGTGTGACACTGATAATGTAAACTTTATGGACAGAAAATGACCTCCAGCTGCTGATGTCAGGTCCTCGGGTTGTCAGGGGTCAGAGGTCAGGTCGCAGCCGCAGCTGTTTATGTGACCATGTACTCCTGCCGTTTGTTGAGTCGGACCTGGCAGAGCGACACAGCACCCACCGCCACATAGATGCCAGCGGCAATGAAGCAGTTGATCCCAACCTGGTTGTACAGAGCGTAGATGTTCTGGGGTGGATTTTTACTGCAGGAGAGAAGAGGAGGCAAGTTACTGCATCTACATCTGTCACACCTTTAATTAAAGTCAGACACTCAATTTCTGAGAGTGAAATTTAACACCAAAAATCTGATAATATACAGTCAAATGTCACAATCAGTTTTTATGAAGAAATGCAATAATTTCCCATGTTTCCTCTTACGGACTGATGTCTGCGATAGGCTCATAATAGCCCAGCTTTATATATTGATCAGGCTCTATTTTAACACACCAGTAATACAAGATATTTCCTGTTGATTAGTTAGTTCCTGTTTGCTTAATTTGCTGCTCTGACACTCACTCGTTACGAATGTCCTCCTCAGTGAACGGCACATCTTCGATCAGCACGGCCGACTTCGCACTGAAGAAGATTCCCAACATGGCCTGGAAGAAAACAACAGTTTCTTAACATGAGGCCGCAGACACGGAAGCAGTAAAGCAGAAGTTTGAGGCAGCTGATGGTGATTTTAATGTGTAACACTATCAGTCAATCATCAGTGTCCTCTCAGAAACTAAGCCACAAACTAGTGTGGATAAGGTAAGATTTTATATATATAAGATATTCCTTTCTCCAGCACCTGACCTATTTTATCTGACTAAAGCATGTTATTAGTGGAAAAACTGACTTCCTGCTCTGAAACATCACGAGTGCGAAAATAAGAGTCACATGATTCGTTTCCAACTGATTTTTTTTTTTTTTTTTTTTTTTTTTGACACTTGACACAGTTAATTACAAAGGCACAGATGTTCGGCACAGCCTAATTGATCGAACTGGTGATCGAATTGATTACTGGTGCAATAATATCAGCTAACGTATCAGCTAACGTACAGTATATTTAGCTTGGCCTACTTGGGCTCCGTCTATTTGCCCGACACAAATATACGTTCAATGATTACTTCGCGACAGGCGATTTGTTTTTCATCAATTAAAGTGTCTCGTGAACTTCAAACACACGCAGTTATAAAATTTAGCACGGAAGATATCCGATATGTGTTCTGAATGAAAAAAATCTACGTCCCTGCGAGCGGTTTGCTAGCTAATCAGTAACGTTACAATTCCAGGAAATAGTCCGCTCCCCTGCCAGAGATCCATTTGTCTTACCAGCATGATGACTCCCCAGATACTGATCACTATTCCGCAAGCGGCCATCTTCGGCCCGCAGAAGAGAAGCGACGGCATGTCACTGTCCGGACTTGTCGAACAATCAGAAGCTAGTTTTAGTTTTGATTCACTAAACTGAGAAATGCCCCATCGAAGGACGTCAGCGCTTCTCAGTCAGCTGATCCTCATCACTCGGTTTTACTCGGTGAATGTCGAGCTCTATCGTGATCCGCAGCATAGAGACCAATGAAAATGTCCAATGTGACACGCCCCGCCTTTTCCCCTACGACTGACCAATGGCGTGCAACTTCCAAAGTCGCGCAACATTTCCTTTATCCTTTCTACCTTTGTTGTACGATATCTGTATTTGTTTCTTCCTAATATGTAATATATAAAATACACTGAAGGATTCACGGTGTCTAATCGGATGAAGATTTTCCAAAGCTTCGATTTTTTTCAAACATTTCCGAGGTCTCAATGGAAGCCTGCTAACGACAACGAGCTAGCTAACGTTACAGAAGCTAACTTTAGCTAGCGGCTAGCTGTGTATATTCGTGTGATTGTTCTGACTGAAGAGCAAGTTTAAAGAAAAGAGCTTCAACACCTTTATTAAAATGACGTCTGCCTCTGCGAAGGTAAGTTCTGACCTGCTTATTGTAAACTCACCTGTAAGAGTACGGACAGTGTGCATCAAAACGAATCTTGACTGTTAAGAGAGCAGATCACACAGCTGTACACAAAACTCCACTCAGAAATCTGTTAATTTAACAACTTTGCTTATAGCACATATATAAACGTCATGAAAAGTGCTTTAACTTTTTTGATTATATATGGAGAAAGTCCAGAGGTAGATTCAGCATACAGTTAATGCACCAAACATGTATTCCTATAATAGAAAAACAAACTTTCCTGAATACTTGTACTAACCAGTTGTGGGGTGAACCCATATAATGATGATATTCAGTTAGGTGGAAACTAAAGCAGCGGAAAGTTTTTATTTTAACCTTTAATGTTGCCCTTAATTAACCAAACCATCACGCAATCCTCTTCACTGCAGGTGGGTGAGATTTTCTCAGCAGCAGGAGCTGCCTTCACCAAGCTGGGAGAGCTGACCATGCAGCTGCACCCGGTGTCAGACTCCAGCCCTGCAGGGTGAGACACACACACAACCATTTCTTAACTGAATTTACAGAAGAATTACTGCATCTTGATGTATACTGTTACCGTGATATAAAGTTACACATACCGTCATGGAAGATTTTGTGACATATCGCCCACCCTAGCTGAATGAATGTTGAATTTAGGAGCTCAGATTGTGATCACAGTGTGGTGTGTTCATGTGTGTGATGAAGCTCAAGAAATGTTATCGTACAGTAACTTGTTTGGTAATCAATGTCGTCTTCAGTGATGACATTATTAATCAAGGGACACATTGATCAATGCAAGTTAATTGTTCAGTAATTTATCACGTGAGCAATGAATGTGTGCTGAGCTGTAAATGCTGGCAGAGACCGAAACAGATGCAGACGTCCTCTCCGTGTGTTGAGTATAAAGTGTCTTCGTCCTTAGAGCCAAATGGACGGAGACAGAGATCGAGATGCTGCGTTTGGCGGTGCGTCGATTTGGAGATGACCTGAACAACATCAGCACTGTCATCAAAGAGCGCACTGTGTGAGTCTGCCTGTCATAAAGGAGCCACTCGTGTATTATTCGTGGTGTCTTTAGGCTATTTTTAATGGGTTTTCTAAACATTTAAGGATTCACCTTCAGTTGAGGTGAAAACCATGTAGGCTTCAAAGCTCACTGCACTTCCTGGTGGCTTTGTTTCCAGTCTTTATGCTAAGCTAAGCTAACCAGCTGCTGGTTTCATATTTACTGTACACACGAGGTATCAATCTGAACATCTAACTCTCAGCAAGAAAGAGAATAAATAATCCTGCAAAAAACCCTCTGAATATGTTGTGGGGTTGTCAGGTTTGATCTTTGCTTGAACTACATCTGCTGACTAACCTGTTGTTTAACAAGTGAACAGATAGAACCTATAAACCAGGTGTTAACACTTCGTCGTGTTCTTCTTCCTCTGCAGAGCTCAGATAAAGAGCACAGTGAAGAGGAAGTTGTACGAGGACAGCAGAGTCCCTATTTCCTCTGAATCCCCGAAGAAGACCGTCAAGAAAACCACTGTCACCATGACGCCGACGCCGGCTCCTGCAGCTCCCGCCATGATCACCGTACCGAGTTCGCAAGTCGTCGTGGCGACGGGCATGCAGAACAGCCCCTCTCTGGCCCCACCCATTAAGAAACAGAAGACTGCAGGTGAGAAATGGAGAAATGGCAGGAAGTGACTTCTGACAAATGAGATTTGAACATGACGGTGACACTCCTCCTCCTCCTCCTCCTCCTCCTCCTCCCCCTCCCCCTCCCCCCTGCAGACGTGACGCTCAGCGCTCTGAACGACTCGGATGTGAACAGCGACCTGGTGGACATCGAAGGACTCGGCGATGGCTCCTCCAGCAAGAAACTCAACTTTGACCAAGGTCAGTGTCTCACTGAGGTTCACTGAAGGACAAAACGCTTCCACAAGCATCACGTCATGTTCACGTCTCAACAGGCTGAGTTTCTATTTGGAGTGTTTACTTTTTCTAGTTGTCTTCTTGTGTTTTATTCTTAACTATTTCCTCTTGTTTTTTCACCTTGTTTGTCTGTTGATCCCTCTCTCACGCATCACTTTTTTACCTGCTGGAATTCAGTAGATACAGTAGCAGTGTAAATTTTCATTATCGATTAAGACAAAGAGAAGCTGCAGGTCATCACATTTGAGACTTGATCTGTTTCCTCAGAGAGCCTGAACCTGGACTCCAGCCTCATCATGAACTCCAGTGACCTCCCCCTCCTGTCCCGCTGACATTTGACCTCTCAGCTGCCTCCCAGGACTACAGAAACATCCAGAAGCATCGTTATTTTCACAAAGGTTCCTCTTCTTCTGTTACTCTCCTGTTACCTGACGTTCATCTGTCGATACTTGGACACGAATCTGTGCATCGATGTGTTCATTTTTAAGTTCAAAGTGTAAGAAACACAAATACATTTGGTTGAAAATGTTTCTTTGGATCAAATCCTTTACATTGCTAAAAGTGACAGAAATAATTGAAGCCACCAAATTTAAAATAACATTTAATTTAAAAAAAACAAAAGACATTTTGACTGATGAACTTCAAGTCACATTTTTTTGTTGCTTTTGTAGCAGAATTCTGTTTTCATCAGCAAGTTTTTTAGTTTTCAGGTCAGTTTCTGTTTCAGTCTGAAAAGAAACGTGTCAGTTTTTAGCATCCTGTGTTATCATGAAGAATAATGTAGAGTTAAAGGTCAGTGTTGACTTCATCTGCTTTAAAGTGTGTAAAGCTGCAGAGGCGCTTTAATATGAAGAAACAATGTGATCAGGAGGGAAATGAGTCGATAAATCATTCACTCAAATTAGTCATTTGTGCTTTCTGTACTTATTTCATCCTCAAACAAATATGTAAACTTGATTTAATTATTGTGCGTCTGCCTGTAGCCTCGGTCCAGTCCTGTGTTACCAACTTAACATTTGAGTCACAGCTTCTGGTTTGTTGGAAATAAATATGGCGATGTTTGGGAAAAAAAAAAAAAAAAAGTCCTGCTTTCTGAAGATATTTATCCAGAATCCTCAAAGACTCTTTGAACCTTCTGGATGGAAAAGCATTCAATCAGATGAACAACAAAAATGTTTAAACCTGATTCTTAAGTTGTGACTTTAATTCCTGATCTTGGCAGCTGTTATTAGTAAATTTATTTTCTTACACTCTATGTAACGCAAACTAAATATAACCACGTCTTTTTATACATAAAATGTTAAATATTGGAAAGAAAATCAGCATATATTAGTATGATTGATAATACTTGTTTTTATTTTTATTCACATTGTACAAATCAAGCAAGGAGTCATTTCAGGCCGCCATCTTTGTTTCAATCAGGAAAAAGAGAAACCGTTAAAGGATTCTGGAAATCAAAGAGGAGCAGGTATGAGCCTTTGTGAAGATGGGAAGTGTAGCCCAGTGACACATAAGAGGCACAAAGTTTCCAGGAAGCCCTTTTTGAAGTCCATCAGTTAAAATATATCAACAGGAGCTTGAAGTATATCCACATATCACACTGCGTTAAACCCATGGAGTCCACAGTGAGACAGACGGAGAGAAGGCGACAACTTGACACTAAATTATTTGCAGAATTATTAAATCGGAGAATAAAATAAATTTACTGGACAAACAAATTACTAACTTGCGGGAACAGTTTCCCTGAGACCAACCTGGACTTTCAAGTACAACTGGTATTGTTATATATATTTATTATTGTCAACAAATCCCATATAAAGACCCAAACAAACGTTATTCTGCCTCTCAGTACTTTCTGACTTCCTGTCTGAGGCTCTCAGCTGTAAGCCCATTGGTTCCTATTGAAGACGTGACTCTTAAAAAACACCTCAGAAATATAGTTTCATTTTAAAAAGATTCAATAATTTCCTAAAACAGCTGCTCATTGTAGTTTCAAATGAACAGGAGGACTGTTTCCAGTGGCGGATTAATCCATGTGGCGCTCTAGTCCTATTTGGGGACAGCAGGACGATGTGTGTGTGGGACTGAGTCAGAATAGTGTGTGTTCATTGTAATGTAGGAACATGTCAGCCAATGAAACAGTGTGACTCACTGATGTGTTTTTACTAGTTTTTGGCAGCAGCAGTGGAGCTCTGAGACTCAGAGGAAGAACATAAAAAACGAGATGCATTCACTGTTTTTTTCAATCTGAACATGAGAGTTGATCACAAGAAGAAATATCTGGACCAGCAAACTTTGTCAGCTTTCCTGATAGTTGCCAATCATGATGGTAGCTGCTGCGAGTTAGAAAATGAGCTTTTTGACTTGAACATTTGATAAATCAGAGGCTGAGTGATGTAATACACAATTTTGATTAAGGAAAAAAAAAAAAACTTAACTCAGAACAATTCGCTCGTCTCTTTTGTTTTTGTTGGATGATGTTTCATTCACGGTCAGTGTTGCTGTATAGTTGGTTTGTGGTGATTATGAGGTCTTTACAGGACCATTGTTTTCTGTTCAAACCAGCTGCTGCCCCCCTGTGGTGAACGGACACAACTGCAAAATAAGATTAATTCAGAGCATTAAAAAACAGCAGCAGCAGATTGGTTTACTGGAATAATTAAAGCTGCAATGATTGTTGATTAAATAGTTGATCAACAGAAAATTAATTTGCAACTATTAAAATAATAATTAAAGTTTTTCGTTGTTTTTTTTTTAACTTTTTTTACTAAATATACCAAACGTGTCTAGTAACAGCTTTTGTCTTTTGTAATAGATCCATCCAGCTTTTTGCTACACATTTAGAGGACTGGAGCTGATCCCAGGACAGGTCCCCAGCTAACCTGAGCTTTTGTGGTAGCTCATTGAGTATCTTTGGGTTGTGGACTGTTGGTCAAACAAAAAAAGTAATAAGGGCTGCAACTAGGGATTAGCTTAAATGTTGATTATTTTCTTAATTGTTTCCAGATAAAAAAACACTTTCCCAAAGTGCAAGTTTACATATTCATGTACCTTCCTTTGTCCAACCAAGTCCAAAACTCAGGTACTCAGTTTTTATGTATAAGAAATCTGACGTTAGTTCATAATTTGATGGCACAGAAAATTAACAAAACTTTAAGAGGAGGGGAAAAAAAAACACGTGATACAATACAGACTTTACTTTTATTGATAGTTTTCATATACAATATGTTTATAGTTTGTAGATGAATTGTTTCCACTAAAAACTAAAAAGTCATTCTGCGTTATTTTTACAGCCATGAGATCATCAGGAGGGAATGAACACTTGAATATAGACTTTTATTTTACAGTTGCATAAAAATACATCATCTCATTTGTCTTATGTAGAGAATTTGTCCAAAATAAAAGAAAGAAAAAAACGTATGTACAGTTTGAAAATACTTTTGTGAATGTTATTATAGATGTGCTTTTAGTTCCCTTTAATCATCTCCACTAAAACTCTAGCAGCCCTTTTTAAAGTTGGATCTCATTCTGGCAGATCGTGTCATTTTTCAGCACTTTGACCTGATATGTTAAAACAAACCCGACACCAGCAGCCTTGTTTTCAGGCCAAAAATCGTCAAAGTCAAATAACATAATCCAGATTTGATAACAGTTTTAAACAGCTTTTCTGCTTTCTACATTTAAAGTGCGTAAAGTTTTCAAACTTTTGATGCCTGAACAATGGCAATGAAGCCAACACAGAAAACTTAAAAACACAAAAAGTTTGATGTTTTGGGAAAAGTGTTTATCACTGGAGGTGAGTTAGATGAGAAGACACCAATCTTATACGTACTTATACCAAGCTTATACTGGAATTGCTTTTTTCACTTTAATTAGACTTAAAAATGCTCTAAAAAGTCAACTTAAGTCTTAGGAGTTGTGTTTAAAACTACAGACAGCCTAAGGGCACGAATATTTGTAGCATTTTTTTGTTTCCTCATGACTCAGTTTCAAATTTTTTGGCAATTTTTTTTTTTTGATCTGTGAGTCATACATTACTGATAATGAAAAGCTTTTCACAGTTTGGGAATCCAACATCAAAACACTGAACATAAAAACACAGTTAATCAAAATCTTTTGAAACAGACATTTTAATCTTGACTTTTTTTTTTTTAATTCTTTTTTGTCGAATTGAGCAAAAATTTTGTGGAAAAACAATTTTTTACACAGAGATTATGAACAACTCCTAAATGTTTCCAAGCATGCAAGTTCATTCTTGACCTTGAAATAAATAGTTAAACAAAATAATAATTCCCCCAGAGCTTTCAACCATATATCACAGCTTTAACAAATGGAGATCAACTATCATTAAATGAGCTACATTTACCCAAAGGACAACTGAGCGGACTCCATCTAATGAGGACTGTAATATGCAGTTAAAAGCTCTGGAAACACCTCCAAATGGGACCTTGAGTTAAGATTATTATGTCAAAATCTATGGTCTTGTCCTCTCTGGGCTTCTGTAAAATAAACCTGTTCAGTCAGGTCAGATCTAAACTGTGTGACGCGGGAAACTAAAGGTCATAGCTTCAGTGTAACTATTCATGCTGAAAAATTCATCGCGTTTTGCCAGAGTGAAATATCGCTTTAATACTGAAAAACATGGACTGGTTTCTCCGTACATGCTCAGACTTCTGTCTGTGACGATAAACAGAAAGACAGAACGGATGCTCTCCCACGCTCACCTCAGCATCAGTTCAGTAACCTTTTCAAGGACTAATTAAGGTGTAACTGGCATTGTGGGGAAAAAAAAGGTAAAGTTTATAATAAAACAAACTTAATGTCCACAACAGAAAGCTTCATATCATCTTATATCCACATTTGTGAAGAATCTAGACATAAAGCAGGATGCTGAAAAATTCCTGAAAATCATATTTTGAGGGTAGAGAAAGTCACCAGGGCCCAGATCAAATAAGAGACAATACCGTACAGATACTGTACAATTCCAGCGTGATTGGAGGTTTTTCGTAAGTCTTTAAACTAGTTTCGGGAGATAAGCCATGTTGTTAGAGGAGCCTGATGGATAGATAAATATATATAAAGATATAAAGCATTTACAATTTGGTCTTATTTAGATCTGCAGCTCATCATTGTTTTGATTCATCCTTAAATTGTTTAGTCTATAAAATGACCATCCCAGTTCTCCAAAGGTTGTGACTTTGCCTTGGTAGAGTTTTGATATAAATTCACTTGGCTAAAAGTGATAGTTTGATGTAAAACAGTGAAGGGATACAGAAGATGAGGAAAATCTCCAACACTGGAAATGTATAATAATAAAAAATAATAAAAAAAAGGACTTCCAATGATGTGAGCCCTGAGACCGTTTTTCTGAAACCCCAAAAGCATGAAAAACGTCCCATTCCCGAAAAGCCTATTTATCCAACAGGCCAAAAATAAAAGCCCAGTGCTCTGAAAATACTCTCCCTGGACGTCTTTCCTCTGAATATCTCAGTGTCGGGTTAGTGCGAGGGTCTATTGCTTGGTATAAAGTCTGAAAGGTTGTCTATTAAGGGCAAAAAACTTGTCCATGCAGCACGATGGATCAGAGCACTGGGCCTTCAAGGCAATCGCCATTCAATTTTGGGACAACAGGCCACTGGAGAAATGGACTTTATGTCCAACAGGACACTTTTCAGACTATTTGGGTTTTAGAATAATGGGCTGTTGAAAGCAATGTGGCATCTGCAAATCGGACACTTTAAACAACATTTAATGGAGAAGAAGACGAAGAGAGGGAAATCCAGCAAGGACATAAAGTGAGGAGGATGAGATACAAACACGGTAATGAATACTGTTCTTCTTATACTACAGCTATCAAGATTTTTCTTATAAAACTCACTTTTTGATGAAGATTTTTTGGCTTAAAAACATTCTTTGAATCGAGCACCGGAGTGCAGACCGATGATGTTTACCTCCAGAGTCCACATCACATTTTGATCCAGCTACATAAAAACATTTCTCTCCTCATACTTAACGAGCTGTGTGGGATGTCGAGTGTGCAAAGTTAAACGTAAAGACTGTTTTAAAGCTACACTTTGTGTCTGTACAGCTATATGAATTTGGCAGCGTGTTGTTACCTCTGAGAAAAGTCCATCCTGCTTCTCGCCACTTCAAACTGTCTAAATTATAAGTAACCGCTCTCTCCCATAACCTTTAATGGGATTTTTACGGCACGTTAACGTACGAAATACATGTATAAATAATTTTGGAGTTGCATTTTCATTTCTTCCAGTAATCTGCAGCCATTGACTAATAATCTTCTTATTCTTTTTGTTTATTTGTCAGGTAGTGCCTGATTTATACTGTATTTTAAATCTCGAACGGCTGCTTTTATTAAAACATTTTAATTTCTGAAAACTTTGGCTTCTTTAAACAATGCAGTAAGCTTAACATTCTTCTTGGACGTTTTAAAGCTAGATTTTCACCATGCATGTATGCAACTCAGCAAGGGGTCTGAACTGCCCCCAAATTATCTGGAATTATGCTCAACTTAAAGTGCATTTCTCCGAAACAGGATAGACCCACAGAGGCGGTAACATGTCAAGAAACAAAGCAGGAAAAACAGAAAAAGCAACACAACTTAGCAGTACTGTTTACTGATATGTTACTGATCATGTAACAGAAGAGGAGATTAAAATGGTCTAACTAGAACTGTGCAAAGTCATGACAACGGAAAATATATCACTGTGTTTTGTTTTGTTTTTTGGAGGGGGGCATAAAGACACTTCTATAAAAAGAGCTTATAGAGACTCTATGTACAAACATATCTCACGGGTGATTACAAAAGACCAGCTCCTTCCTAAAAAGAGATTCCTGTCAGCGCGGGAAGTAAAATCTCAGATCTGATGTTGAAATCGACACGTGAGGATAAACAACCTGACCGTCGCTCCTCCAAAATATGACGACATGTTTAGGCACAATGATGAATGATAATACAAAACTGTACAATACTGTGCAAGTGCAAAAGTTGGAAGCAGAACCGCAGTTCATTTCTGAAAGCCTCACCCACGAACCACCGGCGCCTCCGACCCCTCTGTGAGACGGCTATGTGCATCCCTGACTCAGCGAAGTCAGTTTGTGCACTCGTATTGAATCGTTACAATTATTTCAGACAAAGACAAAATTAAAAAAATCCACATTGGTAAATCGTTGCTTATTAAAGTAGAAATAATATTTTTGAAGGATGAGTGTTGTCTGTGCGGAGCCTGATGATTGAAATTCAATAAATGCTCATTTTAAATTATTGCCCAGCCTTAGGATTATCTTTGACTATAAGTCAAAGATAAAGAACAACTAAAAGCCAGAGCTGTTAACACAAAAACCAAGATTGGTCCTGGTCTTATAAAAATGAACTGTTATAACTCAGGTAATAAATACAGGTTGACAAACCTTTTTCAAAACAACTGTAATAGATACATGAGAGGAAAACCAGAGGAAGTAAGAATGATTGCCGACTGCAGGAGTCGTCATGGTTTATAGGGATTTCTATGATTATCGAACTGTCTTTAACCAATCTGATGACCCTCATGAACAACGTGGCTGATTTCAAGTAGAAGAGACTGAAGTCGGTCAGTCAGTCAGTCAGTCAGTCAGTCAGTCAGGGAGAAAACTAACCAGGAAATGGAAAAGTAAAAGCATAAATGCACCTTGAGGAGGGAAGAGTGCGGTCGCTTCCTGCAAATTCAATATGTACAATCAAACACTGCAGGCTGAGGAAAACTGAGCACACATCAGTTGCTCTGACTCTCAATATTCACATATAGATACACTATTAACAAACAGACATGATGCTGCAGACCACAAGTTCTTTACAGCTCTGCTGACTGGGAGCCAGTTTGTAAAACCAGTCTCCCCGTGAGAAAACCGTCCTCCCACAGTGAAACCATCGGCCAAAGTTGAACAAACTGTTGACAAATAATTGACCTCTGCCATTTTTTTTCTGATAACACGAGGAGGCTTCAGTCACCGTGACTCAGCCGAGACAGACAACTACAGCTTTTCGCTAGAACACAAAAATCTTAGGTTTCAGTGACTGAAACTTTGTTCAGAGGCTGAATTTCATGTTTTCATCTTACTCAACAGCCATCAGTTTTGGCCTCACAAAAAGCTATTTCCCCTTCATATGGATTGTTTTTAAAGTATTTCATAGGATATTCAGGTTTTTATATGTTTTGTAGACTAAAGATGCAAAATTCACCCCCTTCAGCAGACGCTATAAATACAAAATGATAGAAACTGTATGATGTACTATAAGTGCATCATATCGGTTCACTGATTTGATTAAGTTCTTAGACAGATCCATCAGTCACGAACACTTAAAACTTCAACTTCCAGACCAGGTCTGAATAGATGATTTCTACATCTTCCTGATAGAAAGATCAATAAGTTTACATACTTGAAGGTGGAACCAAATGTTCCTGAAGAGCCTGGACTCCTTTAGAGAGACGATTCTAATCAACAGTCTGTAAACATTTTGTCGTCTCCTGCGACTACGTCTTGATTACAACTCAAGACCTTATTAGAACTTCTTCCGAACCTCCAACTAGCTGAACAGGGAAGATCTGGAACTTCATAAACAGCGACGACTGATTGGTCAGACTGGACTTGAGCTGAGTCCACCAATGGGCAGCCCCGTTATTTTATCCATCCAAGAAGCAGCAAAATGAGCCGTTCCCATTTTAGGCTCTGACTTCCACGTTCTCAGAGAGATGCAGCCAAGGAACCAGACTTCTGGCTGCACGCGGGTCTTTCTCAGACATTTGTGTGCTTCTTTCTTTTATCCTTTCATGCCGTATCAGTACATCTTCTGTAACAATTGCATTTTATTCCTCTCTGTAATGAATCCAAGTCAGCAACTTCGCTTCTGTGATGTCCAGCTCCGCAGGGATTGGGAGGTGTGCCTGTGGCTCATCAGCTGCCCACAGTTACCCATAACACCTTTTTCTGTCAGGCTGGACAGACGTTTATGCGCACGGATGTTTAATTCCAGCTTTGACAACACCACCTGTGTGCCTTCAGTTTCCCAAATGCGATGAAACTGATGATGAGTCCTCTGTAAACCATTTAATTTGAGGGGGAGGATTTGGATTCAACCTACGAACCTTCAGCCACAGGATGAACTCCCACCTCATAGCGCCCTCTGAAGGAGTCCTGCCCGAGCACAGTCCGACATGGTGGAAACTCTGAGGGATTAACTGAAGAGCAATGGAGCAGTTAATAAGCTGAGTTGGTGAAATATCCAACCAACCAATAGGAATAGTTGGCGAGAAGATCAGAAACTTCAAGAAAAATTTCTGTCTGAATCTTCCGGGCTGAAAAAAAAAATCCCGACATCCAAAACAGACACTTTCCATGAAAATTAAGCCACTCAGCAGAAAACCAGGCGGAGGAATTTTACGTCCAGATCTGTCTCAGCCCTCAGATCTTCACTTTCTTCCTCTTCTGTCCATCCAATGTGGTCGCAGGAGGAGGCGGGATTTACAGTGATACTGGCAGGTGATTGGAACAGAAATAAGGTATGATGATTGATGTTCCTCCAGCTTTTTTTTTTTTTTTTTTTGCCTCTGGAGCTGCTGGTCTGCGCCCACAGTGACAGGGTCATGACTCTGAGAGAAGAGGGGGCTGAGGTGGGTTTTAGTGTCCGGGGTGCTGGTGGGAAGTGAAGGGGGTGAAGGAGGGGGGAGGAGAGAGAGACAGAGGACTGGACTGAGGACTGACGCCTCCAGCAGGAGGAGAGTCTGCCGCCGACTGAGAGACACTGAGGGGGAGAAACAGGGAGGAGAAGCTTCATTCATGATTATTCATTTAGAATTTGACACTAATATAACTGATGTCTGCTCAAGGTGATCCTCACCTGACCGTGTAGCTACTGCGGTTAGCAGGATCTGTTACCCCGGCAACAAAAAGCTTCTTTGGGGGTCCGTCAGACTCCACCCCTCCTGAGAGGCACAGAGGTTCACAAATGTACATACAGAAACACTGGAAAACACTGTAGGCGGTGCACAGGAAGGCTGCCGTAGAAGAAGAATACAGGCAAGCTGAATGTGAAGGTTCTTTTCAAAAACTTTGCCGCACAAATGTTGTTTTCTACTTTGTGCTTATCCGGTCTGATAAGCACAAAGATAAACTGGTTGTCTAATAACCGGTGTGTTTTGGAAGGAGAGGCCAGGTCAGTCCGGGCATACCACAGACCAGCCATGCTGCTGCAGACTGCCCTGTTTCAAATTTCAAGAGGCGAGAAGCAACAGGCATCAAAGAGAGTCTGAGGGGCAGTCAGCAATGATATGTTTTACAATCACATGTTGCTGTTTACTACAACAGAAGACCAGTGCTCCTTTTAAATGTGTTCACATTTAATAAATAACATCAGTTCTCAGTGGTGGAAAGAAGAAGAAGATACCTTTTAAGTTTTTATATTAATAATGGAACAAAAGGCTACTTGTATGTGGAAGGTGTTGCTCACAGTGATCCACAGAGAGTTATCCTACTGCAGTTAGCCCTCTGCTACTCAGAGCATTTGTTAATTCATTGTTTTGCTTTTACTGCCCACAACTTTTTATTTTGGATTCAGTCTCATTGCTATCAAAGTGTTTTCGAGTAACAAAATATTTCCCTTGGTAGCTGGAGAATACCAAAAGCTGAGCTAAAAGGAGGCTGAATATTGAGCTTAAAGTCATCAGGTGCACAATAACACACCTCCAAATAAATGATAAGGTTGCTCAGGTACCACAAGGTGTGTAAACAGACAACTGCTTTCCAGCAAGGTCAACTTATCAACATAATATGTCTGTGTTGCGTTTACAGCTTGTTTCCACCAATCAGCTATTTCAGGTTTAAATCTGGACATGATCTGAGGCCCAACACACACATTAATCAATTACCTTTTCTCTTGAGTGGAGTTAATGCAGGCCATCTCACAGTTGCACTTACTGCTGGTCTGTTGGACAGTGAACAGATGTGCAGGTAGACTGAGTCAAACAGGAGCTTCCACTAAATGCAGAATAAACCATAAAAAGGTTTTTCTCTTATGTACCTGAACCTCCTGGTGGGACTCGGGGAGGAATTGGGCGTGACGCCGCTGTCCTGTGACTGGAACCACTGAAGAAAAAAAGGTTGAAAAACTGAAAAAAATGTCAATCTGAACCCTCTGTGCTTTAAATACTACAATTCCCATGAGCCTTAGCATTCTCGAAATGAACTTGTTGAGGAGAACGCTCAAACTGACAGGAATCACCATCAAAATCAGAGGCAGGTGGAGAAGAAGCAGGTGTGGAGATGCTTACCACTGATGCATGGTCGTGCCACTGACTGACTGGAGGAACTGGGATCAGACTGGAAGCACTGGGAGAGAGAAGGAGGGGCGTGAGTAGGACTAGGTTTAAACTTCAAACAGCTGAACAGTGTTAGTGTGTGTCTTGTACCTTAGTCTCTGCAGACTCCCTCTGAGTGTCATCTCCATATTCTCCTCCTGCATTGAACACGAACAGCTGTTATTAACCTCCATGATGACCTGAGGTTCACACCTCTGCTGACCTTTGACCCCATCTACTCTCTGTCTTCACTGTCAAATTAAAGTGCCTCAAATAAAGGCAACATCTCAGTATCACCTAAAAGTCCCTGTCAAGTTCATTTGACCAACATTTAAAACTCGGATGGAGTCTCATCTGTCTGAACCTTCTGATCCAGATTCAGTCCAAATCATCTGTTCTGATCCAGTCGGAATAGTCTGATCTGGATTCTGTTTGAACCCTTTAATCAGGATTTAGTTTTATGAGTCTGATCCAACTAATCTCACTCTACACTTCCAGGTTCATTTTCAACCTGTAATGATGCTGTGATTTGTCGTCAGAGCGAAAAGAGACGAACAGAGAAATGTTGTGGACGAGGAAGATGTCTCAACTCTGTCTGTCCTCACCTGCCTCTTCTGGTCAAGTCTGTCTCCGGTCAGGGAGAAAGGAGAGAGAGGGAGGAGCTGAGGGAGGAGGAGAAAGAGAAACAACAGATGAGAGTCAGCAGGTTAATGAGAGTCTGAACCGGACAGGAACTTTGTCATCAATGTTAAGTACACTGACCTGTGAAGGGCAGCTGGGGTTGATGGACACGCTGCTGCGTCTGTATCGAGCCGAGGACACAGGACTGAAAACCGTCATCCCATCACTGACAGAGAGACATCAACAACAGATTTATAGACATATAGTAAGAGAGACATGTAGAACACATAGATAAGAGTCTTTAAGGACATAAGATTAACTCGACATGTCAACCTTTCAGCTGTTCGCAGTCTTTCTGTCCCTGTAACTGACTCAGTGTCTGTCCTAAATTAAACATGTGACTTCATGAAAGTTCAGTTTTTGACACTTTGGTAGGAAACAGTGTAGCTAGAGAAGAACCAGAGCAGTTTGTCGGCTGAGTTTCACCCTTTCAGTCCCAGACCAAAGTTTAAATCTATCAACCTGCACATTTTCTTTTTCAGAGGAACCAGATCTGAAAATCAAGACTAATCTGATGTAAATAGTGGTGTTACAGATTTATGGTGGATTACATAAATGTAGAATGTTGCAAAATGCTTTTTATCATAATTGTGCTAATTACACAACAGTTACACAACTCATCAGTGACATCGGTGAAGTTTTTGGTGAAACTGACAGGAACTATGAGCTCACAACAGCCTGATAAACAAAACAGATGGGAATTTGTAAAGTAAAACAAAAAAGATTTATTCAAAGTAATTTTTACTCAGGTTTAACTCCAATCAAACCTTACACCTGACTTGCACTTGGGGTCAATGATCAACCCCTTGAGGGTGAATTATTTACAAAAGCATCATAACCAGCAAATAACTGAGGCAACTATTCACTGAGCTCTTCACAGCCTCTAACAAAATGAAGTACAAAGGGACACAACCAAACTTTGATGCTCATGTGTCAAATTGGATCATCATAATAACAATTTTGTTCTCATTTTGCTTTGCATTTGGCTATAGATATCATGACTGACAGTCAGATAGACCAATTGTTTGTTCTGCTGAGACTGATACAGTGGACGCGACAAAAAATACTTCAAATCTGGTGAAAACAGATTTCACCTTAATCCAAACAAAACAAAAAAAAACCCTCTACATCTCAGACATACAATCACAATTGCCTTAATGAGCAATGCAACATGCGTTTTTACAACTTTTAAACTACTGCTAACTGTTAAGAGGTATGACATATAACAAATCATCAGATTTTACACCAGCATGTGTTCTGTATGTAAAATCTGAATCAGAATCTGTAGTTTTTAATGCAGTGGAGTCAAAATTTAATTTCACAAAGTACTGCTTGGTGAATTTAAAGTATGCCAAATCAAAGAGTGGCTCCCTAAGCATTAAACTGTGCTCAAAGTCGTACTTTATCACCTGTCAATGGCTCCCTATACACAAGGCAAATATAAAAGGAACATTCTTTTAATACAATTCGGTGTTGCACTTGTAGATGTAATACCACTGACCTGACACTGGTGATCATGGGGGCGCTGTTCGATCTACGAAGTGCCCCGCCTCCTGCACCGCCAGCTGCGCCTGCGCACTGGTCCACTTCCATCCGTTCCATACCTTGCTCCGCAGGCCCAGGCCGGCGGTGGCAGCACCAACTGCCGGCCTCCGACCTTTCAACGGCGGCGTCGGGCTCTACTCAAGCCCGGTGGAAGCCCGACCCGCAGGCCTCACGAGCAGCAAACCCAGAGCCGCCAAGTCAGCGGGCTGAACACCGAAGCTGTCCTCTCTCTACCGCATTTCCCTCAGAAAAACAGCTTATTCGTGTCTGACTGCGGGTCAGACCGTCATTTATTATTCGCAGCTACGCTTCACTTGCTGCTGTCTCCAACGCAAATTTAATGGCTGCGTAAAAGCGAGATAAAATACGAACCCCGCGCAAAAACACTCAAGATAAAGTTTTGTACGTTCATATAGTTCAAACTCACCCGGCTGTCCCGGCTGTGCGGTGAAACTTTTAATTCGAGTCCACGCAGGTGACGTGACTTTTAGGATTAGCTGTTGAGCTAACTTGGTTTGCAGTAAAACCTCCAGTCAGAGATCAGAAAACCGCTATGCAGCTGTCCGAAACAGGCGGACTCGGGCTGGTCACACAGTCCTCAGGGAGAGTCGGTCTCACAGTCCCTAAACACACCGAAAAGAACTCAGGAAGAGTCAAAGAATCACAGAAAATTAACAGTTTGAAAGATTTTTTACAACATAGTCCTTGACCAAATAGAGGTAGTTCACCAACTGTGAAAACAGCGCCTCTCTCTGGTCACAAGGAGAACTGCAGCCTAGAGGACAGACATAAAGTGACACTATCTTTCATTTAGAGACAATGAATAAAGTTGAATTTATGGTTAGGGACATTTGTAAAGCTATTTTGGATTGTGTCATAGTTCTATCTTTGTTTTACAATAAAACACAAAGTGCTCATACATTTGTACATGGTTTAAATAAGTCAAATCAGTCAGTATGTTTGGTCAAAATTATTTATTATTTCAATTACTAAATTCAGAATTTAATCTATAAAATGTCTGAAAATGGTAAGAAATTAATTAGTCATTTAAATTGAAAGCAATAACCCAGTTATCAAAATTGAACTGGATTAATTTTGTGTTGATTGACTAATTAATTAATTAACTGTATCAGGTCTCACATAAATCAATGACTTGGACAACCCTACCCTCGGCATCCATAAAATGCTAAATCTATGATTAAAAGTTTTGTTGGAATCAAATGAACAAAGATATTATAGGAAGTACACTTTTAATAAAGTACAATAAGATTAACATAAGTAAAATTGTATGTATTTCAGTAATATGGTGATCCCTGAGCAGAGAGAGTCGCTTACAAGTCACCTAAATAAAGCTATAAACCAGACACAAACAACCCCCAACAGGAATATTATAACAATATCATAAAAAACAGAATCACAGAGTGAACTTGAGGCCATTCTAAACTCATGACGAAGTATATAAAGGAATAATATTGGAATACTTTGGTGTTTTCTTTGTTGTTGTGACACTAAACTGTCTGCTGTTCTCACAGAATCCCAAAAATCCTCCATCTGCTTTGAGTCGTCATCTCCAAAAAATGGTGTAACAGGACACCAGGAGGCTCGGCCTTAACCTCTTCACTGCCGGTTTTGTTTCATTGTTTCCACAATGAAAAACACACACACAGACCAGTGGTGGAATGTACTGTAACTAAGTACATTTGCTCCGTAAGTGCTGTACCTAAGTACACTTTTGAGGCACTTGTACTTGCTTAGATATTTCCATTTTAATACTACTACGAATGCTGGACAACTTTAGTTACTTTGCATATTAAGATTTTTACACACAAAACTATGAAACTACTACAGGTTGTCATAAATTAATAATACAGTACAATGATTTATAATAATAATAATAAAGTATAATAATTCAATAACACTCATAGAAGCCATTTTTCTGCATTACTTGTAATCGAGTATTTTCAACATTTTATTGCTACTTGGACCTTCCAACAAAGTAAAGGATCTGAGTACTTGTTCCACCAGTGACTGTGACTAGCAAGTACAATGCAGTTGTAGTAAATGTAGAAATATATAGAACTTTATACATAAATTCAAATCAGTATAACAACCAAAGCAACATGTGCTATGATTGTATTACTTTAGTATAATGGTTAAAGGGCCAATGTTTAGGATTTAGTGACATCTAGTGGTGAGATACCTCCTGGCCTCACGCCACCTCTGGCAGTCAGACTTTAATTTCATGTTCTGTTCTTGCAGCCATGCTGGAAATTATTTCTCATTTTAAAGAACCAGTGTTTAGTCTTTATATTTTTATAGGAAGCTCTTCCACCGAGTCCACCATATTGCACTGCCATGTACCTACATTAGCCCTGAAGGAACAAATCAAGCAGTGGCTGTAAAGAGCGCCTTTCATGTTGTTCACGCTTTAAGCAGCCACCATAAAGAAGAGTGAGGCGAGGGGTATTCAGTTAGTTGCAATCTGCAACCTCACCACCAGATGCCACTAGATCCTACACACTGGTCATTTAATCATGTCATGACCTGGACTGTATTACTACTTTACCGGGATTAGTACAGTGAATAATACTGTTACAATTCTCTCTTCTACTGCAAATACTATGGATGCCTTTGGAGTCCATTTTGATCTCAATCCACTGAGATTTTTTCACTATTTTATGTAACACATTTACTGATGCATGATGTCAAATCAATGGAACTTTTCCCCTCGAGTCTGATTGTACGATATCTTATTGACAGTAAACCGTAATGCTGGGATGAAAGCTTCAGGAAATATAATGAAATAAAAAGAAATAGGTTTTGAGATTGATTCTTGTCAAAGTATAGCCAATTGAATCTTAACCGAATATGTTACTGGAGGGCGTCTGGGCCTGGGGGGGCAGAGCCTCATGGCTACAGCATTTGCTTAGTTTATGTGCCTGGATTTGACCTTCGAATCAACTACTATTACTAACATAAGTACTTAAAGTACTGATCCAACAGCTGCTAGCAGTACTAGTAACTACAGGCAGCGGGCTGCTGTGGCTCAGTGCTGCCGCTGTTGGACCCGTTCAAACCTCCGTCGCTCCGCCGAAGCCAAGAGGTTAACATGGGAAGAGCGGAAGGGGGAGGAAGGGGGAGGAAGGAGGAAAAGGGAAGGTCCTGCCTTCCCTCAGACGGAGTTAAACTAGTTCGAAGCCACTGTTACCTTAACTTTTCTTTAATGCCTCAATAAAACGTACATAGCTTCGCGTCGCCGTCAGCCCTCAAAGCGAAGCCGGCGGGCCGAAGGGACCCGCGGGTGTTGGACGGCGGCATGTCGGAGGGATCCGGGGCCGCCTGGATGTGACTGGTAGGTGGGTAAAACTCTGCGAGGTCTCCCCGCTGCTGGTAAACAACTTCGGGCAGAGCAGGCGGGCTGATGCGGGGACACTTCAACTCCACAGACTCGAGAGAGACTTTAAATAACGTCAGTACTCGAGATTAAGATTATTTTTGTTAAACTTTAAGTAAGTTTTTGATCAAATTCACTGTAATTGGTCAAAACTATGCAGAAGAGAAGGACCTTGAACCAGGCTACAACTCACTACATTTACTGCTATAAAATACTCACCAATATCCCATCAAATCAGTATGAATATTCTTTTTAACCTAATTTAAGTGTTTAACTTAAATCACAAACGAAAACACTGTCACTTTACTGCTGAAATGTCCCAAACGTCTTCCTTAAATCCATATGACTCACTTTTTAACAACATACTATCTGAAGTGTCAGTAGCATGGGTTTTAAGAGTATTTAAGGACAGGTTGCATTTAGTAATAGTCAACCAAACCGACTTGTCTGAGTTTAATAATAGGTTGATTCACGCAGGCTGCAGCCATTAAAGGATTTCATGTGTTTTTGTGCAGGTTTACAGGATCACTGATGGGTTAAGTGTCTGCCCAGTTTAACTTTTAATACAGAATCAGTAAATTGCACTGATGAACATACTACGTTGTTTAATGCAGGACTTTTATTGTTAAATGACTATTTATATATTGAGGTTTTGCTAAAAAGTCAAAATATTTCTTTCACCTCTACACAGGAAAGCTCAAAGAAGCACAGTTACAAGATTACGTTTTAAATATTATGATACAAGATAAACCGTCTTATAATCTAACTGATAACAGTATATACTAATTTAACCTTTTCTGTAAGTTTCAATCCCCATACCTCAAAAATAATTGGTTCAGTTTCAGTTTGATTATTGACTGTTGATTTATTATTTATGTATTCTCGACCAGGAGGAGGTTAAAACACATATTTGAGTCTAATTCTCAAAGTACTTTTAAATTGATTATTTTGTTCTACTATATTTTGGCCTGGGGGAAAGTTTCATTGAAAGGCTTTGGTCATTATTATACCCGATCCTGTTTATTTGCAGAGAGGAGGATGGATGGAGAGAAAGAGACGTCCGAGGAGAAGGAGGAGGAGGAGGAGGAGGAGAAAGGGCTTCATCACATCGCAGCGGCGAGCTCTGTGGACTATTCAAGCCTTCCCATCATGCACTGGGAGGACTTGAGCCAGCGGATAGCTGAGTTGGAGAAACAGGAGCAGGAGAGGAGGGAAAGGTCAAAGGTCAGCCATGAAGACAAGCGTGTTGGTATTTCCTGGATAAGCTGGGGTTCAGTTATCCCAGCAAGGTTAGCTGTTAGTGGTATTATTCCCCCAAAAACGACTACATTTCCCATGAGGCTTGGTGTCCTCTCTCTGATGAAAGTTAACATTGAGCTGATTGTTTACTGAAAAGAAAAGTTTCACACCTTCATGTAGACTTTTCCTGGTCAGTCTTTGCTGGTTTTCATGAGTCGGCGCCTCAGATTCAGCCTGATGGGAAGCTGTGAGGTTGTATTTTTTACATGGGAAGTCGAGCTGGGCATTAAAGGAGTTTATAGTTTGAGTGTAGTACAGTTTAAGTCATGTGAACACTGTTTGCAGCCTCCGTGTACTTATCCTCCCTGCTTTGTTTTGATTTGTGTACTTGTTTGGTCAAAATTGAAATTACCAACATGAGGAATTAAAATTTTACTTATTTTTCTGCCATGACAGCTTCTCATACGTTCAGCGAAAGTTAAACTGACACTCTAAAAGTAGTTCTGTTAATGTTGTGCTCACTGCTTGTTCCTGCTGAAAACAAGAAGAAAAGCTGAGAATTGGGAAAACACCCCTCATACTTAGTTTGTCTGTATGACTTCAGTCGGATGCTCTACAGGTGTATTATGGGAAATGTAGGCTCCAGTGTGTTTTCAGTCTTATTTAAACTCTCTCTGTACTTCACGCAAGTCAAATCGCTGGAGAACTCTTTTATTTGAGTGCTTAGTTATTTCAGCTGTTTCCCCCATTGTTGGTATTCTTGTCTCAGTCTGATAACATTCCAGAAGGGATGAGAACATGTTTGTTGTGGCTGCAAATCCACCGAACACAGTTTGTAATTCACACTGTGGAAGGAGCTAAAATGAGACGAGTGGGAGGGTTCAGCAACCCTCACATTACAGAGATGCTCTGTGGATCATTGCTGCATATTTCTGCATTCTCGGGTGGCATAATGATAACTGTGAAAACGTCCCAACACCAGTTCCCTCTGAGCTTCGGTAGATGGCCTGACCTGTCTGTGCTTCTATTCAGACTGCTTGTCTTTTGTTATTCTGATTTCTGATCAGTCTGCTGCTGTTAAAGGGCTTTTCTTTTATCAGTGAATTATTTTGCTAATTTTCCTTTTCCTACAGGAAAGTCCTCAGAAATAACAGTTGAATTGATCATTTGTTGTCAGATAATCTGTCTGGGATCTTATTGTGATAATTGTGCCTTCTTGTCTTCCTGTAGACAGGGATGGGGGTGAGGATGGAGGAGAGTCAAGGGGGAGTGTGGGGGGACGTCTGGGAGGAAGACGAAGAAGATTTTAGGAGGTGTCGAGTAACACAGAGGTAATGAACACAGTTTAGCTCATAATGTTCAGTTTTTCTTTACAACAGGTTTACTGGTAACAGGTGATAGTTTCATGATTGGGTATGAAAGGGGCATACTGGAAAGGCTCAGTCGTTCACAAGCAAGGATGGAGCGAAGTTCACCATTTATCCATGATTGGATAAAGGAGATTAGTACATGAGCTCAGGAACACTTTGTAAAATCATTATCGGTAAACACAGTTTGTTTGTAAATGATTGCATTCTGTTCTTATTTATGTTTTCCACAGAGTCCCAACTTTTTTAGATCAGGGTTGTAATTTGTGGTTCTAGTCCGAGGTCTTTTTGGACGCTGGAAGACAAATGCCGCGGCACATTCATGGTTTTAGTATTAATTTAGATATCCAGGATCATTTATGTCTACTTTTAGAACATTTTGCAGACAGCAGTATTCAGTTTGTCACAGCAGCTAAACAGATAAGAAGACTGAACTAATGCATGAGGAGAGAAGGTGCAGATGTTTCAGACAGGAGACCACCGGGTATGATGTGGAGCTACAGATTGTCATATGAGCAGTGGTCAGTCTGTTGTCAGTGTGAGCAGAGACTCCAGTCTGCAGTGTAGTCCGCATCATGAGGAATATCATAATGGATTAATATATAGGAAAATAAATGGATAAAAACAAAGTAAATCTTAGGGTGTGAAAGGGGAAAGCATCTAAGTTTAAACTATTTTATTTATGTTTTTTATAAAACCTGATTTCAGCACCCCCACTTCCTGCAACCATAGTTTGAATTTGACCACATTATGTCTCGAAGTGTCTGTGAACAAAAACAAACTATGATCTCAGAATGACCACGAGGCTGAAAATACTATATACAGCGTATCATTTCATTAATACATTATTATTATTATATAAAATTAGAAACTGTTTGAGAATCTGGAACCAGCGAGTATCAGTTCATCGATTATTCTATTAATCATTTCAGCACAACAGAATGTGTTTGTAAAATCTGTAAAACAATTCAAAACATCAACAGAAATAATGATAATGGTTAATTTCTAATTTCGTTTAAGCTTTATTTGGAAAATTTGCTTCACTCTGAAGCCGGACGGTGACAAAAGGACATAAGCATGATGCTCTAATGTGAACGTCTTAGTCAGAGTAAAACATGAACATGCACAGAACAGACACAACCAGCACTGAATATGAACTGTCCACTACTTGAAGCATCAGCTCTCCATCTGCTGAAGCTTCAGGATGTTTATTATCTGTTAACAGATTTCACAACCACAGAAACCTGCAGCTGTGCTTCATCAACAACAGCGACAGTGAAGACGAGGAGGAAGGAAGCAACAAAAAGGTCCCTTTCTGACGGGTGTTGTGTATTCTTTACATCACTGCTGACTACAGCTGGGTATCAGTTAAATATTTAAATGTGTCAATGCGATACTTGAGTTTCAGTACAAATATAGGAACAATACTTCTATTCAGCCAAATCTGAGCACAGAAACTCAAGACTGGTCTCTTCAGAATCAGTTCCAAATGTGCAGCTTCACAAGTCCATGAATACTTGTGTAATTTTTGATCTTTGGAAAAGTTCTGATGTTTGTAAATGTTATTTTCATGCTGTTTGTTGACAGAATTGGTCAACGTCTTTGTAATCATTTCAAAAATTTAGACTTTGGTCCAGCCTCAACAAAAGCATTTTCTCCAGTGATCTGACCACTGACCTTAGATCTCCATCAGGTCTCCATTGAAACAGGGGGCAATGGTTGCCATGCCGCTGGGCTGAAACAGGAAGTGGCCGTCGCTCTGAGGACGCTGAGAGACAAACTGCTGGCTGAACAGAAGGAGAAGGAGGTAAAAGGAAGGAAAGAAGGAAGGAAAGAAACCGTCTTTGTAAGAAGTGCAGAGGCAAGAAGGAAAAGAAACAAACAAAGCAAAGAAAAAATACAATCATCAAAAAAGTGTCTGTGTTTGTGTGTGTGTGTGTGTGTGTGTGTGTGTGTGTGTGTGTGTGTGTGTCTGTGTCTGTGTGTTGCAGCATCTGGCCAGCAGCAGTGGTGTTGCCAAGAGGAAACATCTGGAGCGTTGGGAGCTGCAAAAGTGTTCAGTACAGCAGCTCAGCAGTTTGAGAGCATCACTTCAACAGGACGTACATGGTACACACACACACACACACACACACGCACGCACGCACGCACGCACGCACGCACACACACACACACACACACACACACACACACATAGTTCGACTATCAGACACACCCTCTGCAGTCTTGGAAGGTGGCTCTGAGAAGCTGTGTCTTGCTCCTTCATGGACAGCCGCTGTGTTATAATGGATTCTAATGGAAATCCAACCACAAGGAGAAAAGGCATCAAAATGTTCTGAGAAACTTCCAACTGTGACGTGTGACCAGCTGCTAGTTTTCTTTCGATGATTTCCTCAATGTCCTTCCACAGAGAAACACTTGGAGTTTCCTGGAAATCTGTTTCTGAGAAATCAGGTTTTTTCACTTTGAGCAGCAGAAGTTATAGCAGCTAGAGGACCAAAGGGGATATGACGCCCAATGAAACGCACCATCACCTTGAATAAAAATACAGATTTCTCTATGTTTGACCATTGTTGTAAACATTTGGGTTAATGTAAGTACACAACTCAACAAACTATATAACATAGATCTTCTTTTAAAACCTTTTAATGAAGAAATGTTACATATTTTACCTTTCATTCCTACCCTGAAACAGTTGTTAAATATGAGCTGCAAGGTCACTCCTCCCACAACTTAATATGTTCCAAAAATCATATTTTTGCTGAAAAAGGGCCGAATAACAAATTCCATTTTGTCCTGAGCTGGCTAGCTGACCAGTGTAAGGAAAACTTACTTGCCTGCGACAGAGATAAACCAGTATCCACAGTACCGATGCATCACTTACTCTTTGATTCTGTCTTTGATTTTCTTCCAGCTCTGAGCTCCGAGCTGGTGGCCCACCTGTTGGTACGAGACCAGTTGAGGACGAAGCAGGATGCCATGCTGCTTGATGTGCAGGACCTGACCTAAGACCAGGACCACAGACTGGGACGGTCCACACAACTGAGGCGAACATTTGTCCACTCTGGGACCAGGTGGGGCTGCTCTTTGATGTCAGCCCAGGAGCCATTTACTTCAATAAAATGTTAGCTGACCTGCTAATTTATCTGACAAATCACCAGCATTCTGGACAATAAGAGGGAAATAGAACTGGATGATCAGGTTAAAAGGAATTGAATCACCTGAAAACAACAGAAAGTTGTACGGCATTGCCCTGACTTCAAAACTGATGACAAATGACAAACTTGAAACTAACAGAATTACATCAACGTCAGGATGAGAATTCAACACGTGTCCAAAGGAAAGGTTGTTTCGTGTCAACTGATGTGACAAGAAATAACCTCGAACAGACAGAAAGTCACAGTTTCAAATCAACAAAGGAACAAAGATTTCGGGTTGATTGTTTGGAAGCCAAATCCAAACGTCAACATCTGTGTCAGCTTCTGGCTACTGAGGACAGTGGTGAACTAGCCAGAGCTACAAGGCCTGTAAAGAATGACAAACACAAGCTCCTGGATTTGTCATGATTTTCTCTAAACTGCACTCAACCATTTAGTTTGAGTAGTGTTAGAGCTCTGATCTGTTTAGCTCCTCAGGACCGGTGTTTTCAAGCTTGTGGCCAGTTCTACCTGAACATTAAGGTAGAGGCCCAGAAGGGAGGTGAGGGGGTTGTGATTTGTCTCTGATGACACCATTTACATGTACTAAAAAAAAGGGGTTAGTAGATTGGGGGGCCAGCTCCCTCATTTTTCGTGTATGGATTATTAGCAGGTGACAGTTAATGATTGTGGATGATGGGCAAAATGTGATGTTGAATTTCTGTCAGTGTATCTCACAGATCCCCTTTCAGACATGCAGCTTAGCTACTTTATTATCAGACTGACTCAGTATGACTTGGAGTTCAGTGCCTCTGACTGGATTGCTCCATCAGGATTGGGAGTGAGTTGCTGCCCCAAGTCAAGGTGTAGAAATATCTCAGGGTCCTGTTCACCAGTGAGGGTGAAGGTCTGGGGACAGCAGTAATCTGGGTGATGGACCGTACTGTTGTGGTTCGGAGGGAGCTCAGTGCCGAAGTGGGTGGTGGCTCAGCCTTAGAGATAGGGTGAGGAGCTCAGACTTCCAGAGGGACCTCAGAGTAGAGCTTCTGCTCCTTCACATCGAAAGTTGAGGTTCAAACATCTGGCTCCTCCCAAATGTCTTCCTTTGGAGGTTTCTGTGGGCACATCCAACTGGTAGGAGACCCCAGGATAGACTAGAGACTAGAGAGATTATTTATCTCATCAGACCTGGGAAGGTCTCAGGAGAGAGAGAGATGACAGGACTACCTTGCTTAGCCTGCTGCCACCATGAGATGGCCCCGGATGCGTAGTAGAAAAGGGATGGATTCTTTCAAAATGCTAAGTGAACCTACATGAAAGTACAATCAGCATTACTGTCATTAGAAGACATGTTGGGCTGACATAATGTATGACACTAAAAAAGCAATCGCTGAACAATAATCTAGATTTTAAAGACAGTTATGACGTCCAGGGGGGAATCTTAAAGGACCTCACAACCTATTTTCCCAATCAGCTTCTTACGATGATCTATTTTGTGCCAAAGTTAAAGTAGTTTTGGTTATTTCATGATAGATTTATGTCAGTATTTGTTTTTCTGTGCACCAATCAGCTATATTTGAAACTGAATCTGATGACAGTTGTGTTTTTTTTGTTGCCAGGCTACTGCTACTGCTAATTGGTGCTTATTTAGTCATAAACATTTCATGAGATAGAAAAAAAATAAAGATTTCAAACCAGCTTTTCAGGGGATTTAAAATGCACTCAAGAAACAAACAGTGATGAAATCCTTAGTGCTGCACAAAACAGAAGACGTCAGGCACTTCAGGCATGTAGGAACAAGAGCAATGTGTCAATCATAACAAAAACCCTTCATGAGCTACATGACTTCTTCATCAGACAAGTTTAGAAAACAATGTTGGCAGGTTTTCATGAGCAACTGAAGTTTGCTCTTTTTTTTACACGTTCAAACAATCTTGTTCTGACAATTCTTTTTGCATTGAACTTTAATATTGGATACATAAATGCTGTGGTGAAGTCTGTAAGAGTTTTTTTTAAGCCTTATCACAAATAGAAAAGTCCATATTGTACAACTCAATCTTTTTTTTTATGAAAGCAAGACAAAAGAAGTGATCAGAGTTATGGTTTCTTGGACTGTTGTTGTAAATCTATACATTTATATGCAAATGAGGGATTCTAACTTATCTTATTTAAGTTTTATTGTGTTTACTTACTTGTTATTATAACAAGGGAACATTACACTCATACAGCATGTGTAGCGAGACAAGCTCAACTTAACTGATGCATTGATATGTTGGTTGTTATACTTTGTTACTTTTTCTTAAAAAACAAAAGGGGAATTTCACCAAAATTTGTAGCAAATAAAAGATACACTTATTTATTTTGAATTTTGATATAGAATGTCATGACTAAGCAAATGTAACATGGCCGTCCATTTGTTTTAAAAGTTTAAAAAGCAACTATATTTGATGAGTTGTATTGTTGTAATATTACCTAAATACATAAAAAACAGAACATCTTAATTTTGGTGGCATCCCTCTTTAACTAATGCTAAACACTTCAGGTACAGTCATTGATTACATTATTGTTTACTCATAAGAAATGCAAGGGAATAATGCGCTTAATGTAGTCAAGTATATGTGATGCACAGGAAATATTGCTGCCCTGTTTTGATGTTTTCTTCTTTTAACTCGATGTTTATGTCGCCACCTAAACGTCAACTTCCAGAACTTTTTTTAAGGATGTGAAGTTTTATTATGACTGCAGTAATTTACCTTCGGTTTATACTCTAGCCATTGATATTTAGATGATTTAAATGTGGCTTTTAACCATCACTAGCAATGTCCTCTAGTGAAAGAAATTCCATTTTGATACTGATCAAATCCACTTTTTTTCACATTGATCTGTCATAAGGAGCTTAGTGTTGTATTCATGGCAGGCAATCTATTGCAAAGGAAATGTGTCTCTGTTACTTACGTATAAAAAAAGATTAAAGTCACATTAAAATGGCATTTTAAGGGTGTAACTAAACAAGCTTAATGTGTTGTGTTTCCTCTTGAAACATCATACTGTGAGGGAGAATTCAAAACTGTCCAATAGTAATATTTTGTGCTTATGCTCCTAAAAATGAGGTAACAAAGTGACAAGTTATTGTTTTTTATTTCATTTCATCTGTGAGTTAAAGAGTATTTAGAGATGTATTTTAAAATGTAAATACAATTATTTACAAATGGATCTGTAAATGTAAACATTAATTCTAAGATACACTTTATGGCATCCACTTTATTGCATCAGTGTTTTTCATTTCACTGTAATCAGAAAAAGGCTCAACAAATTAAGCTGTACACTTTGAATGTAAACAATCCACATCTATGTTGCTTGAAAATACTCCACCAACAGTGGACAAGTCCTGCATTTAAAACTGTACTCAGCAAAACAGTATGTATTAATTTACTTTAAGTATGAGAAGTAAAAGTAGCCATTTTGCAGTAAAATGTTCCCTGACAGTGTTTTATTATTATATCTGACGTTTTTGGATTGATATTACTGCTGCATTAATGTGTGCGCAACATTTTACTGCTGTAGACGTTTCAGGCTGAGCTAATTTTAACTACTTTATATACTGTTGGCTAATTTAATCTACAGCAATGCATCATATTCTATAAGATCATCGTATGTTTGTAGTGTTGCTGTCTTGTGAGAACCTCATATCTATGAAACGTTTCATGAGCTCAGAAAAAACATTGTTTTTCAGCTTGCCAGAGGTTTTTAAATAGTTTATTTTGAGGAAGAATTGTCTCAACCCATAAAGGAACACTTCATCCTTCAGTTCATCACAAACATTCAGAATCAACACATGTGGAGATACATTGTTTTCACGGGACAGGAAGAATAGGAATTAGAAACATCAGTCAGTTTTGTGACAATATCTGTGACTTTAGCTAGTATGCGTTTATGTAGCACAAGCTAAGCTATTGTACAGAGTATAAGAGTTGTTGATTCGTGGTTAAAACAGTGATAAAGCTTAGCTGAGTGTGTGGATATTGTTTAATCATGGTATTCATGAACATATTTCCCAATTTCGCCAAATTATACATTTGTATCAAAGCATTTTATAGTCTGTACAACACATGACCCTCAGCTCAGGAAAGGAAAACTGCACAAAACACTGCTGGATTATCCTTCCAGTAAAAAAGTATGAAACAAGTAATAATACCATGGAGGAAGTGGCTCAGTGGCAGTCCAACCAGTTCCTTTTAATGTTTGTATTGTGCAAAAGCCACAGTCCCACTTTATTACATAAAGTTATCATTTTAGTGTTAAAACCAGTTAAAAAAAAGCATTTGTAAGTGCTGAGCTAATGCTAAAGCTAGAGTTTGGGGTTCTCTACATGGGGCATGTGAAGCAGCATTGGTGTTATACTTTTGGCAGGCTAGGATTGAGAAGAAGTATTCAAAAGCTAGCTAGCCAAGGTAGCAAGCTAAAAGAAAAGCCTAGAAACACGTTGCCTATTTGTTGCTAAAACATGCAGTCAAACAGCTGGGTTTGGACACGAGCACAATCTTAACAACTGCTACAATATTAACCAATATAACCAACTTAACTCTTCTAACAACTCTGATTTCCTCAACAAAATGTGAGATGTAGGCATCAATTCGGATGCCTGGCTATGTTGGATCAATTGCATTGTAGCAGTCACATACAGAGGAGTTTTTTTTTTTCTCCACTGCAGGTATTTTATTTTATTTTTTTAATTGTCAGAGTGATTTGATGTCTTAATCCTCACTGTATTTATTCATATCTGTGCTACCTGCTCGTTGTTTGACCGCCAGTTGTGCCACTGTGTTTTGTTGCACTCATCATCACATGTTCAAACATACAAACAATGCCTTGTCATGTGGCTCTTTGACTGTGTGTTCATTGTCAGAGGACAGTCTCAGTATATACCATAGGAATCAGAGTTGTTGTTGCTGATGAGGATGATGATGATGATGATGATGATGATGATGATGATGATGGAATGAACGGAGCAGCAGGGTTGGAGGTAGAGGAGGAGGGGCTGATGTGTTCACTGTTTTCACTTTGATTTCTAATTAAAGCCTCAGATAACGAGAGAGAGCAAGGAGGAGGAGGAGGAGGAGAATGTGAGACACAAGCTTCAGCAGCTTCCCTGGAAGAGACGGTGAGTGATTTATTACCTGTAGAAAAGCAGCTTTATTGAAGTTTTTGTCTCAAATAGCAGTTATTGATTAAAGGTCTGTATGTCACGTGCATTTAAAAAAAAGATTCACTAAAGTATTATTTATATTTGGTCATACTTAGCTCATATTCATTGTTTTTAATGCAATATTGCCTCAGGAGCTCAAGAACATACACCTTTGCATTTTTGTTTTCTCTTTTAAAATGAGTTTCATATTATTAACCTTCTGTGTTTTAAATGTGTAGTCCATGACTATTTTCTCCAAACTGGTGTTAGTGGTTTAGTTTGTTGATTTAGCAGGGACTGTGTGCAAAGCAGTTCAACACATTTATAGCACAGTTAGCCTTGAGCTAATTTGCTTTTCCTGTTAACGATCCAGATGTACAAATGTAAGACCCAATACGACAGTAAATAAATTGCAGTTAAACAAGAGATTAATCTGACAAATATTTGGCAGCATTGGAATTTAAATACAAAAGACTCAGAGCAAAGCCTTCAACTCTTTACGGATATTACGGATATTTTTTTTTTTTTTTTTAATCCTCAGTTGCTAAAAAGAGCCGGTGTGTCCTATTAAAAGCGAACAGCTCAGAGCTGCACTGTGAGCGCCTCCTCCTCTTCCTCTGCAGTCCTTGTATAGGGTTTCATTCCTGCAGTTCTGACTGAATGAACGCTAATCAATTATTTACAGAGAAGCTGAAGGTCAGAGGAGAAACCCTGAGAGACCCTTCGGCCCTGAAACAGACACTTCTGAGCCACAACTCCACCAACGAGACCCGATGAGACCAAGAGGACAATCAGAACAAGGAGGACAACTGAAGGTAAGGCCAAACTCACTATGATCCAGAATGATCTTCTGAATGTGAAATATTGGCACCGGATTGGCGGAAAGTAGCAGTTTCGCTTGATTCAAATTGTTTTAATTCAGGTTTAGTTGAGTTCTTTACAGTTCAAATGCTTCAAACTGGTCTAACTGGACAGATTTCAAATGTTTCATACGAGGTTAACCAATAAGGTAAATCCAGCTGTGGCATCTTATTCAATATACAAAAATAGAAGTGCTGAAATGATTGAATAATTGATTACTCAAACAACAGAAAAATAAATGACAAAAGTTCTCATAACTGAGTAATAGTTTCAGTAATTTTTAAAGGATCTTTCTCTATGTCTGTGAAGATTTTCAGTCATTCAGGTCATGGTTATCCAAGGTTGCATCTAGGGCCACTGGACTTGGTTGTGGATACTTGAAAAATAAAGTGGAGAGAAGTAGAGAAGCCATCCCTCAATAGAGGAGGAGGTCTACAACTCTCCACCTACAATGCTGTCCTTTCAGTCCTTCCCAGGAGAGTTAACAACTGTTCAGTTGGCCTCATGTGACAACCCCAATGAGTGCCGTTTACACCAGGCCTCAGGTGACTCCCATGTCTAAGGACTGCCTTTACAACAGACAGGAGCACTAACGAACCAGGTGGTATCCATGACCTTGACAACTCCACAGAGGTTAAATATGTAGGATTTCCCAACAACCAGTTAGATCTGAAGATCTGGATGAGAGGAGAAACATTTTCAAGTATCCACATCTAAATCCATTTGCCCTGGATTCAACGTTCCTCTAGAATCATCCTCTAGTTTCTAGAGTCCCTAGTGTGAGGATTTGTCCTGTTTTCTCTATTTTATTTGATAGTAAACTGAATATCTTTGCGAATTCTGGTCAGACTAAACAAGCAGCTCTGTGAGGCTGTATGTAGGCACGGTGGTGCTTTGACATAAACGCTAATGTTAACATATTAAAATGACCATAATGACAATACTTATGTGCTATTGTTGAGCAGGTATGATGTTTACCGTGTTCTCCATCTTCGTATAGTGTAGCAGTATAGTGTAGTGTAGTATAGTATGCTCCCAAGGTAATTAGCAGTAAACATGAGGTATAGCTGAGGCTGGTGGGGGTGTCATTAGTTTTGCAGGTATTTGCAAGACCATTGATGGGTTAAATCATAAAAATGTTAACTGCACTTAACCAAAATTCACCCCGAAACATATATAATGGTTAATGGCCATATCCTACTTTCTGATTACATATTCTCTATGTCTACTGACCATGAGCCAAATGCCTCAACAGCTGGAACAGGCCACCTACCTGCTGTACAGAAAGGCCTCATAAATGGAGAGAGGTTTCCGGAAAGCTTTGTTAATGATTGAGGGGCTAATTGAGCGAAACACAGTCTTCATCAGCAAAACACCGGTGGTACATTCTGAACGAGCTTTTCCAAACTAATGACAGTGTGTTTTCTTTCCCTTCTTTGTCACAGAAACTCCCTCTTTATCGAAGAGACATGGGTCCGTCGACGGTGAATAGAGACAAAGATTAGATAGATAGATAAGATAGATAGATAGATAGATCAGAGGAAGGACAAATGAAGGAAACCTCAGTGAATAAGAAGTCTCGAAGGAGCTGAGATGACGCCAGAGGAACCTGAACCGATCCAGCTCTGCCAGAAATAGCCTTCATCATGGGATTGAGCCAAGCCTCCCAAATCACTCCAGACATTGGTTTGGTGGTGGCAGCAGCAGCAGCGAGTAACCATCCCAACACTTCTGGCACTTTGCCCACCTCGTCCCTCCCTCCGCCATCCTGTAGCATTGATGAATCCTACAAGTATGTCTTCCTGCCTGTTTGCTACTCGCTGACCTTCCTTTTCAGCCTTACTCTCAACTCCGTGGTGCTGCTGCGCTCCTGCCGCCACCATGGCAGTTGCTGCGGTGGTGGTGGCAGCAGTGGCGGTGGGCGACGCTGGAACACCTCACTGATCTACATGGTGAACCTGGCCACCACCGACCTGATGTATGGTCTGTCACTGCCCTTCCTGGTGGCGAGCTATGTGCTGAGGGACCGCTGGGTGTTTGGGGACTTCATGTGCCGCCTTGTCCGCTTCCTCTTCTACTTCAACCTCTATTGCTCCATCTTCTTCCTTACCTGCATTTCCGTGCACAGGTAGGACCCTCGGCAAACATGCCAGCCCAATAGAAATACCACAGGTGCTCTTAGATGATTCTTCTGATGCAATTATTGCTTTCAGTTTTGAGACTTTTGAACTGGTGATTAAAATAAGATGCTACTTTGTTTTAACTTTATTTATCCATTTTTGGGGGGTTACTTTCATTTACTGTCTGTAGCTACACCTGTAACCAGACACCACAGAACACAAACAGAGGTCCCATGTTCATGCCCCAATGAATCAGAGCTGTTTTGGTGGCACAAGGGTGACCTACACAATACTCATCAGGCGGTTTTAATGTTGTGGGTGATCAGTGTATCTTCTTGGTATGTTAATTTTTAACGGCTCTTATATGTGCTATTCGAACATTCATTTGCTTACAGGAAAATAGCTCTATGACACAGATTAGCGAGGCCAATGTAGCAAGCTAGCTGATTCTCCTGACCTTTGAGCCAATCAGAAATGATTGGTGAAATGTTTGGAAAAGGGCCAAGTTAGTCGATGGGTTTCAGAGACAAAGAGCCAGGTTTAGGTTCAAACCCCCTAAGTTGCCAATCTGTCTAGACTGTTTCCTCACTCTATCACACAAACCTATGATCAGTATGGAAGGTCAATAGTGACAAAACAATCAGTCTGAAAATTAAGATTTAAATGAATGTAATCCCAGGCTGCTTCTTAGTTTGGTCCATCAGATTTTACATTCATCTAACAAACTTCTTAAAAAGGTCATGTATTCCATTCATGACAATGAATCTCTGCTAGAAACCCTCAGCTGAGCACCTGAGACTCAATGTATCCAAGTGTTTTTCAAAACTAAAGAGATATAAAGCAATGGATTCAAACTCACCCCTGGTTGTCCGTATACAGGTACCTGGGGATCTGCCATCCGATGAGGACCATCACTCTGGAGAGCAAACGGGTGGTGAAGGGGACCTGTGCTTTGGTGTGGGTGGTGGTCTTCATTCTCACTTGCCCCATCTTCAGGTTTGCCCAGACAGGATACGTCAGGCGCAGAGGTGGCGGAGTTGTTGAGCCTGGAGGGGCAAGGGAAGGTGGCAACAGTACAGGATCTCAGGTGGAGGATGAGGAGGGATACATGAACTGCTGGGATGATGCCATTGATAAAGAGTTTGCTGACTACGTCCCATACGGCATCGTCCTCCACCTGCTGGGCTTCTTTGTGCCCTTTGTCATCATCGCCTGGTGCTACTCTCAAGTGGTCAGGACGATATTTCAGACCCTGCGTTCCCCTCCCAGTTCGATAGAGGGGGGGGAGGATGGTCCAGTGGGAGACGGGGCTATTGACGGAGTTCGAGAGCGGGAGAGAACCTCGGTCTCCATTTCTGGATCACAGTACTCGCACTATATCCGGCGGCGACGGAAATCCATTAAAACCATTGTAACCATCACACTGTTGTTTGCGCTCTGTTTCCTGCCCTTCCACGTGACCCGGACACTGTTCTTGCTCCTGCGGCGAGGGCAGCTTGGTGGCTGCAACGTCATGAAGACTGTCTCCATCTGCTACAAGGTCACCCGGCCACTGGCATCCTGCAATGCTTGGCTCAATGCTCTCCTCTACTTCCTGACAGGGGATAAGGGTACCCCCTGCTGCTGGCCGGCAGAACACACTGTTCGCAGAGACCGCCGAAGTGGTTCCCTCTGGTGGCCACTGAAGATCCTGAAAAAAGAGGGAATGGGAGAGGACGACCAGGAGGTGGCTGAGAGGGTTGAAAGGGAGGTGCACATAGAAAACGAGTCCAAGTCTTCAAGGGTCATCTTCTAGAAGGTTTTAATGCTGGTTTCTTCAAAACAGCCCATGACACACCAAGAAAAGATCTAGCAGTTTAACAGAAATCAGTCCAGTAGTGTTGAATATTCCATCCAAATCTCGCTCCAGAGCTCCAGTCATAGCACAAACAATGGAAAACCATGAGGAAAACATGATGGAAATGACATTTCTGTTAATTTCATGTATTAATGTGAGGAAGGTTACGGTCTCCTCATTGCTCCACACAGATCTGATTTGTTACACTTCCTTGCACTGTCGCATTTTGCGAGGTGACAAGGTGACAACTTTTTCGCAATATTTAATATTTAAACTCTTCCTGAATTTCTGGCTTTGCCAGTAATTTGAAAATATACTTTTAGATATTTGATGACTGATTTCCTCACTCAGTTTTTGATATTTGGTTAAATGGACACATTTTAGTTGGTACCAAAAAAGTATTTAATATGCAGCACTACTGTTTAGACATGTTACTGTATCAGATGAATTTCACTGAGTCGTCAAACAGAAACACTCAGCTTTTCCATAAAACAAAATGACATGATGTTTAGCACAACCTCATAGCTCCTGCTGTGAATATTAAACAGAAATTTTGTGAAAAAGTCCTGAATCAGAAATGTGTGGATCTGATAGAGGGGATGTTTATTTAAGACTCTCAAATGACTAAGTTGTACCATAACTCTCTTCATGTCCTCAGAATACTAAAATTGTGTCCTTGAATGAATCAGTTTCCTGAAATTAACAGTATTATCACCTTCATTCATCAACGTGGAACACTTGAGTTTAACATGCTTTTATTTAGATTCTGGATTGAGATACATGGATATACTTGTGGCTTTGGCTGTTACAACCACACTATACTCATTCTAAACAGGTTCTGAATATTGTGTTCAGTTGGAAAAGTGGCCAAATGAAGCATACACAAATCAGACAGTATGCACACTAAATATGGCTGATTTTTGAGTGTCCTTTCATGGACATTATGCTCCCACAATGCAAAGCACAATGGAAATAAAAATGGCTGCACACAAAATAACATAAATTGTTGTTGGTGATGAAACAGCTCTTGGAAAACAAGAAAAAGTAATAAATCTTGTTCACTTTGTGAATTTAATTGGCACTGATGTTATAAAGCCACAGTTTATTAAAGTCTTGATTACATGTCATTTCCTGTTACTATAAAATGGTAAAGTATATTGATTTTTTACTAATTTTTTATAAACATTAGGTTGTAGTACATGCTGCATAGAATTTAAATGTAGAATGGATTTGGGATATTACACTGATTGGGTTTCATTTTAGGGCAGAAATGAACAAATTAAATTAATTTTTTTTTTGTTAAACTTTTAAATAAAATAAATTGTCAAAAACTAGTGGAGAATGCTCCAACAGTATGAGGTGACGCAGTCAAATATCGTTTTTTCAACCATCAGTCCGAGAATGTTTAACATGATCTTAGCAGATAAATGACTTAAATGATTGTAACATGCACCCTCTCCTGCCATCAGCTGGAAAAAAGAAAGTTGACCTCTGACCCTGTGTTGTAAACTCGAACTGTTCTGTCGAGTTTTAACAGGTTGCTGACTTCATTATGTTCTCATGTTTGTTAAGACACACCTTCACTTAATCCTGGAACATGTACTAAATAAATGTGATTCTTAAAAAAGGTGACACTCCCCTGTAAATGCCATGTAAAACCCTGAATGGCAGCCATGTTACTGACCTGCACTAGTGTCTGAATGTATTTCCTTCAAAGAGCAACACTCTGCACGTTCCTGCTTCATGTGATGTTGTTGTTTTTGAGCTCAGGTCACTTTGTGATGTCACACCTTATATTTTTGACTCGTGTAGTTTGACGTTTTGTGGCATAATATCTGGATTAAAATCTGTTGTTGACATCAGCTCTATGTGTCCTCAGCCTCATTCATGGTTAACATGTGGATCCGTTCAGTCCCAGAAATGATTAATAATCCATCTACTCTCCCCAACAGTCCTCACAACCCACCTGTGTGCTTGCTAATGGACCTGACATGTCTGCTGAGTTTGATGTTAGTAAGTACACAATAACTTGAAAATAATTTGTAACGAAGACTTTTTTTAATCAACCAGGTAAATTAGAACGCACAATGTTAGTTTTAGGCTGCTGTGTTACAGTGAGAATAGTAAAGTGTTGGCCAGAATCCAGATCCAGGACGGTCAAGATGCGCACTTTATGGCAGAACGCATTTCAACCATTCAGTGATCATGAAGTTCTTTAAGGAATACAACTTCTTAACAGTTAAGGAGAAGAGTTTAAAGTACCAAGACTAAAGCTGGATTTTTAATTGACACGAGGTGACAGCACAACTACTGCTGTGCAATCAATAACAGAAGTAATCATGTTGACTTGATTGTGGACAGCAGATGATTTATAAGAAGATGTCTTTCCTTGTTGTGCATTAGTGAAAGTTACATTTTAGCAGAGGAGAATTGCAGCTATGTTCGTAGGCTCTGTAGCTAGGCAGTGAATCCCCCTCAAGACTCGACAGCCATGCTAGCGGCTGTGTTAAGCTATAATTAGGTACAATGAAGCTTTAAGCTACATGCTATCATCAGCATGCTAGCAGAAATGATGAAAATGAATAATGAAAATGCAGACATCCAGCTTAACGTGTTAACATGTTAATTGGCATTGAGCACAAAGGACGCCTGAGGCTGAAGAGAATGTCACCCTGACATTCATGCTGCTACAGTGGCTAAAAAACATGACTTCATCTGCTGGAGAGCAGGTGATTCATTCATGTCAGTAGAGCTCATGTAAAATTCAAGACAGTGTATAATTTCGTCTGGAGAGCTGCTGAGTGCTGCAACCAGCAAACAAAAGACCTCCATCAACACTGAATAGATGACACTTAACTGGAGATTTAGGAGAATCAACAAGTTGTAGGAAGTTGCTATTCATAAAGTTTATTACATTGTATTGTGTCATGTGGTGTTTTTGTGATTTTCTGCACCTGCTGTTTAACCTTTCACCTCCATCAATTCATCAATTGATCAGCTCCCACTGGGTGTCACTGATCAGCCTGTAATTGAGTCTCCGATACTTTTGGGGGTGAATTCCTCGCTGATGCCACACCTGCTCATACAGGCTGCGTATGACTGGTGGCAGCGGCGGGAAGCCAGCGGTGCGAGCCAGCGTCTCGCAGTACTCCCACTGTTCCTTTTGCATCATCAGCAGGTGGTGCTGCTGGACTCCCTGCTCCAGTTTTTCCTGCTGCAGTCGCAGGACTTCATCCTGCATTTGAGTCACAGACGGTAAAGTGACCGAGCCGTCCAACACGGCTAAAGCAAACTGGACCTGCAGAGATAAGACTGGAATTAAGAACAACCAAACCTCAGTTCCACCTTTAGACCTCATTAGTCTGTGATGCCCTCATTTAATTTCATTTTATCATAGACCCGCTTACACAAATATATCCACCATGAAACTACTGCAACAAACATCTTAAGACTCAGTATCTTAATGCTTGCTTGAATCTTACTGAAAGTTGATTTTTATTTTTTCGAATTTTCCTGTAAATATACAGTTTTATTCTATTTTAATGTTTTGATTTGTTTTTAAAGTTTTTTGTATGTACACAACTTGATGTAAAGCGCTTTGAGCTGCACTGTATCAATGAAAAGTTAGAAAGTTTATCATCATCATTATTGTTATTAGTATTATTATACACAGGCTGGAAGGCATTTTCTGGTCACATTCTGTCATTTTTTTGGTGGAGCCACTTTCTCTCCACCTGCCATGCCAACATCTACATCAGTGATTTCCCGTGTTTGAAAACAATTGTTGTAGCTTCCTTGTTTGTTTGCTTCTTGATGTACTTCTTTTGACACCACAGATCACAGTCTCCATTAATGATTATGCTTCATCTTCAGTCTCTTTCATATGTGGTGTGTCACAAGGCTCAATTTTTTGTCACATCCTTTTCTGTGTAGATGAAGCTTCTGGGACAAGTAAATAATTGATTTGATATCTCTGTCAGCTGATGATACACAACTCTATCAGTCTTTAAGTAGCAATAACACAGAGTTTTTCAAGTGGCTCCTGAGACCTGGAGGAGCATTCCTACACCGACCTGTTAATACTTCAGCTCACCTGACAGTGGAAGTTGGGGAAGGGGCAGATCATTTTGCACATGCCAATGAAGAAGAGAGAGGGGAAGGCTGGGGGCATCATGAATTCGTACAGTGGAGACACCAAATAGTCCTGGATCTCCAGACCCAGCTGAGCCGCGTCCAGGTATGGAAACTTGAAGTTGTACCCGGTGCAGAACATCAGGACATCAGCTGCATCCACAGAGCTGTCCTGGAACAGGCAGTTTTTGTTTTAACACAAGGTTGAATTTTATTTGCAGTAAGCAGATGAGCCTTACTGAATCTTACAGTGTCTCCAATATGTTGCAGGTGATAAATGACCAATTTTCTAGTACTCAGAATTTACTGAGGTACAAACAGACAGTCTGTTCATTACACATAACTAAGGGAAAGCAAAAGGTTTTTCTACAGGCGTTAAGTTGAACTGAAATCAGGAGCCTAACTGGGTCAGAATTAGTGCAGATTAGTGCTGGGAGACTTGATTAACCTGGAAGCGAATGAGGCCGTTCTCCTCGATCGCCACCACTGGACTGGACTGCCGAATTCCAGACGGGAGAGGAAAGGTGAAACGATCACGACCATGACTCAGAGTCACCTGGAAAGAAAGAAGGATAGAAAGACAGATGTACAGTATATCATGATTAGCATGCTAAGAAACAGGAAAGCCACAAGAAGAGGAATATGAAGAGCAATGTGCAGGTTGAATCTCTACTTATGGTGCTTTGAAAGGTTAATTTAGATGATTTACAAGCCGCAATAGCAGAAATTCAGAGAAAAAATTGTGTCAGACAACCCCACAGTCTGTGGTGCTAGATTTAGATTGAGTCCAACAGTTTTTCATTATGCTTAATTATTGTGTTTGTGCAGCCTGTCAGGACAATAAATCCAGTTTTTCTTGACAGTGCTAGCCTTCATGCCTGGGTACATTTAGTAGAAGTCAAGAAACTGGGCTTTATGGCTGCATCTGTGACACAACAGTGTACTAAACTCATGAGATCCATGTTTATTGTTATTAAACTTGACCTAACCTAGACCTAACTAGAGCTGCCGTTACTAAATCTCCACTAACAGTATATTTTACCAGTAAAGATGTTAATGTGATTAGCATATACATATGAGCACAAAAGAGATAGACACGTGATATTTTAACAAACATTTATTTGTTAAGCAGGGGGCCACAGATGCAAGCGGCCCTACTGCACACTCCCCTTTGTGAAGTCTCGTTCTAATGTTTCCGACATGTCCACATGACATGTCCATGGGGCTGATGGGAAATACTGTCTCAACACAGATACAGTAAACACTACCACCAGCACCGTCCCTGGTGAGCTTATCAGTCATCACATTCATATTCAGCAGCACCTTTAATCCGACAACCTGCTTTGTTGTGTGCATTGTTTAAAAAGCACTAAAACACAACTGTAAAGAAATGACATTCAAGTCGTTGTAAACAAGGCAGAGCTGTAGTGTGTTATTTGTTACCTGGGCGCCAACTTTGGCCAGTTCAATCGAAATGTCCAATCCTGAAGCTTTGGCTCCCAGAACCACCACTGACTGACCTGCGAATGGCTCTGCATACCTGTATGAATGACTGTGGAGCACCTTTCCTAAATACAGAGAGAGAACTGACATCAGTTTCATGTTGAGCACAGAGGTTAGCCCAGAATGTGCTCGCCAAGCTTAGCCAAAAGACCTGAAGCATGGGGAAGCTGCTCGCCTAGCTCCATGATAAGAGAAGAAAAAACACCTTCCAACAGCTCCAAAGCTGCTGGATTTACATTTTGTACCTTATTAATTAATACATAGCAGTGTAGAAAATAAATGTATGCTATGCTGAGCCAAACCTGATGAAAATCTTCTGGCTGAAATGTTGTAAAAAAACAAACAAAAAAAAGACATTTCCATTTAAAATGATACTAAAATGATGCTGACTGATATTCTAACATTATCCAACTTAATGCAGTTGTTCATCATCATATCATAGTGTGTACACTATACCTTTAAACTTCTCTATCCCAGGTATGTCTGGGATGTGAGGGTCGGAGTAGTGCCTTTAAAACAAACAAAAAGCAAACATCAGAACATCCAAATAAACATGTTTAAACTCACAAATGCATTATTTTGGTGACCCCAAGTGGCCAGAGTAGGTAATGACTTAACAACATATTTGGTTTGAGGCAAAGTGTGAAGATACACATTTGACAAATGCAAGATGAACAAGAAGAGTAATTAACAATCTGACTGTAACACCTTACCCTGAGCAGACGAAGACCGCATCAAAGGTCTCTGTTTTCTCATCACCTGACGAATCAGATGTTGTCACTTCCCATGTTGTCCTCGCCTCCTTGCCCTCTGTTGCCAGGACGACGGGCTTCACGTTTTCCACCACTGTGTTGAACTGACACACAAAGAGAAAGAGAGAAGAGTCACACTACCTGGGGGTCACTTCTGTGAGCCACCACCGTCACTGTGGTTGTTCCATTTCTAGTGAGGACACACAGATCCTCAAACCGCCGTCAACTCTGCCTATGCAGTATTTATCTAGATATTTGATACAAGTGACATTAGATGGGAAATTTCCTTCATTCCCATTCACTGATGAGTTTGACATAATAACAAATTCTTTTCTTTCCAAATGCAAATCAGTCAGGTGATCTTCTGCAGGATGACTCACCCTGATGTGAGGCCGGATGTTGTGGCTCTGGCAGTATGATTCCAGGTACCTCTGAATCTCCTGATGGGGCAGGAAGCTGTTCAGCTTGGGGTCAAAGGGAAAATCAGGGAACATCATCACCTCCTTTGGCAGGTTGGTCCTGTCGTGAGGTCAGGGAATCAGAATCACTCAGATGGAGGCTGACTGTCTGTAGGTTACTTAAGATGAAAACATAAATACTAATAAATAAAGCTTTCTTCAGTTACTTGTATGTGCCACTTAAGAACAGGATTGTTTGTATGAGTGAATCTGACTGAGTTCCAAGAACATTATTATCCATGCATTAACGTAAAAGCAGGATTTTACAGTTGTAGTTGGTGGAGGTAGAGCTCATTTTGAACTATTTTGTATAGGACTTAAATTAATGATTCTTTTCATTATGGATTATTCTGCTGAGTATTTTCTTCATTGATCAATTGACTATTTGGTTTATAAAAATTCTGAAAACAGGGAGAAATGTTGTCACAATCAGCCAGAGCTCAAAGAGACACCTTCACCATGTTTGTTTCCAAACCTCAAAATTATCAAAAATATATCAATCATTAAAATAATTCACAGGAAAAGCAGCAAAACCCGCACATCTGTGAACATGAAATGTTTTACAACATAAAAAATGACAGTAAAAAAAGATTATCAATATAGTTGCCAATTTATTTTCTGTGAACTGACTAATTGATTAAATGTTTTTACTATACTTGTATAAACTGCTGTGTATTTTAATGATAAAAAACATCACATTTTATGAACTCTTCACATGTTTTGTGTTTAAAAATCTTAATTTGTAAAGTAATGAGTAACCAGGTTGGAGGAGAGTTCCTGCCTCAGGTGGAGGAGTTTAAGTATCTCGGGATCCTGTTCACGAGTGAGGGAAGGATGGAGCGTGAGATTGACAGGCGGATCGGTGCAGCGGCAGCAGTAATGCGGTCGCTGTACCAGTCTGTCGTGGTGAAGAAGGAGCTGAGCCGCTCAATCTACGTTCCTACCCTCACCTATGATCATGAAATTTGGGTCATGGCCGAAAGAACGAGGTCCCGGATACAAGCGGCTGAAATGAGTTTCCTCCGCAGGGTGGCAGGGCGCTCCCTTAGAGATAGGGTGAGGAGCTCTGTCACCCGGGGGGAGCTCAGAGTAGAGTCGCTGCTCCTCCACATCGAGAGGAGTCAGCTGAGGTGGCTCGGGCATCTATATAGGATGCCCCCTGGACGCCTCCCAAGGGAGGTGTTCCAGGCATGTCCCACCGGGAGGAGGCCCCGGGGAAGACCCAGGACACGCTGGCGCGACTATGTCGCGCGGCTGGCCTGGGAACGCCTCGGGATCCCCCCGGAAGAGCTGGGGGAAGTGTCCAGGGAGAGGGAAGTTTGGGCGTCCCTGCTCAGGCTGCTCCCCCCGCGACCCGGCCACGGATGAAGCGGGAGAAGACGGTACGGTACGGTACGAGTAACCAAAGCTGTCAGATAAACGTAATGAGGCAAAAAGTATAATATTTCCCTCTGAGATGTAGTGGAGTACAAGGAGAAAGTACACGACAAGAAAAGACTCAAGTGAAGTAAAAGTGCCTCAAATTTAGATTTAAGTACAGTACTTGAGTAAATGTATTTAGTTCCTCCAGTGCATGTTACGTACCTGAGGTCTCTGTACATACTGCTGTGAACCGGCCGTCCGTTGTCGTATGTCACACGTTCATCATAACACCAGGTGCCACCAACCTTGTCGGTGAGCTCGAACACCACCGGAGGGGTGAAGACGTTCAGGCGGGACAGGATGTGTCTGGCTGCACAGAGTCCAGCCGCCCCGGCACCGATCACCGCCACCCGCTGCAGCATCATTCACGACCTGACACAGAAAGAGATAAGCTGAGGTGACGTCTGTACTCCGCCGATTAGTAAACTCTGTCATCACTGAGCCTGTAAGCTGCAGTTCCAGTGAAACAGCACTGCCTCAGGACTGAATCTAGCAATCAAAACAACAAAGGACTGAGCGATAAAAGAGCGTTTCTAACATTATTACATTGCATAATCGCCAGTAGCCCAGCCACAGATTCGAACTTCCGGGATCAATAACTCCCAAGCGAAAGTTTGTTAGACAGCAAACGACACATCTTTCCAACCGTGGTAACACAGACAACGAGCTACAACCTATTTTTTTTTTTTTTTAATCAAGACAAGCCGTCCTCCGTGCTGTAGGAGTTACGTCGCTCTCTACGACCAGCTGGCAGCTACGCCAGAGCGTAGGGACCGTCTACAAATGTCTATACCGAAAAGAAACAATAAATAATTATTCAATAACTTCACTTCTGTGAAGTGTAGTGCCACCGAACTCACCGCGCACATACACTCTTTTTGACATCGGCAAAACAGCAGTCTGCAAATTAAACCCGGAGCACGCTAAAGAGTTACTCGACCTCCGCCTACTCCGGCGGCCCATTCCGAAGTGCCGCAGGCAGTGCAAGAGGAGGCAGAAGCGGGGAAAGCACTGGGGTATCTGGGCTGGGCTAGCGGCAAATCCACACACACCGGCTATACCATCTATCGTACTCGCCAATGTACGCTCCTTGGACAACAAACTGGACTATATACACCTTTCTGAGATCGACCCAGCAGACCGTGAGAGAGTACTGTGTTTTCGTTTTTACAGAAACATGGCTCAATAACAGCATACCGGACTCCGCCATCCAGCTGGACCGGCTAACATGCTATCGTGTTTATATCTGTGTCTGTGTTTATATCAGGGATGCTTGGTGTCAAGAGGTGATTTGTAGACACTTCACCCCTCATGGAGTTTATGATCAGTTGACTTAACTTGACTTGACTCATTAAGCTCATTCAGCAACAGACTGATCCATCCCACTACACCACAGAGTGACAGAATTTATTTTATTTAATATTAGAAATAAGTATCTACATTTGCTCCTTCTAACTCTTAAGTCTATTATCTTTCTTGTTTTTCATTTTTATTCAGGGGCTTTTTGTAACAAAAGAATTTCCATTTCTGTTTGATAACCATTGTTCAAACTACTACAATAGTTTCTGTCCTGTGGGCTAACAGTTTCCAGATGTCACTGATAGCTAGACCAGTAAGGGGTTGGACTTATGTAAATGAGATACAATGAGCAGCACTGTGTTACCTGGCTTCCCTCGCGAGAATCTTTCAGGCTGGATTTCTCACTAAACAAGTCTGAGGAGTGCTTACGTTCAAATGGCCACATCTTCTTCAAATATTTTCAGATTTCCATGTGTTAGACATCGTTGGAAAGCTTAGAAACGACACTTTCAGAATCTGTAAATAACTCAAAATGCCCCACGGGAGACTTGTTGCTGATTTTTCTTGTGGCTTGTCACAATTATGTAAAAACTCTTTTTCCCAAACTAAGTGTTGTAGTATAGTCAGCAGGAGGCCACTGATGTGTGAGGGGATCTTGGTGGCACAACACGCTATTAGACTGAAGTTATTGAATATTATTCCCATTAAAAAATCCCAAAAATTACATAAAAACACGTTTCTCCAAAGCAAATGCTGAAGTATAACCAGCAGGATGCAAATAATGTGTGAGGTGAGTTCGGTGGCACTACACTTCACAGAAGTGAAGTTATTGAATAATTATTTATTGTTTCTTTTCGGTATAGACATTTGTAGACGGTCCCTGCGCTCTGGTCTCGCTGCCGGCTGGTCGTGGAGACCAAAGTAACTCTACTAATACTGCACGGAGGACGGCTCGTTTTGATAAAAAAAAAAAAAAAGGTTGTAGCTCGTTGTCTGTGTTACCACGGTTGGAAAGATGTGTCGTTTGCTGCCTAACAAACTTTCGCTTGGGAGTTATTGATTCCGGAAGTTCGAATCTCTGAATACATTTCTAACTTTACCGCAGTAAAAAATGCTTCCCGCTTAAATGCAGTGGAACTGAGGTATAAAGCATAAAATGGAAATCCTCAAGTATAAATGCCTCAAATTTGTAGTTAAGTACACCACTTGATTAAATGTACAATTTCTTTAACCTACTGGTTTCAGTCAGTATGGAGAAAGTCTGGACTTTGACCTACTGAAACTGAACTCCCTGAGAACACTAGCTGTTCATTTATACATGTTTTTAGCAAAATTAAGGTTATAGCTAAACTCAACGTAGCTGACAATGGTTAACAGAGTACAATCAAACAAAAAATAAACAGATTTGCTATGAGTGTATTCAGAAAATAAAAGCACATTCAGTGTTTATCTTGTTTATCTGTTAACCAGCTAACTACAGCTTCATTTAAACTCGCTATCATCACGTAAAATTACTGCACATGCCCTGTGGTCACACTGCGCATGCCCACAGAGAATCCTAACCCTTGATCTAGCTAGCTAAAACTTGCTACACAACTAGTTGGAAGGGACAGAACAAGGTAGCTTCAATACCTTCAATACCCACCTCTTTTACCGTAGTGTACTGTATTCGCCGTCCTTTCAAGTTCCCAGTTCGATCAGTGCGGAAATGAAATAAACATCTGTTAGCCCGATTCTTTTGTTGGAAGCTCAAGAACAAGACTGGAGAAATCTTCAGTTCACAGAAGTAGAATTTATTCAGGTCAGAGGTAAAGTAAGGCAGCGCTGGGCTCGAAGTGACGGGGCTCTTGCAGGATCTCAGTCAGAATGAGCCCAGATTTCCAGGTGTATTCACATTTTGTCTTCTTGGGTTGGGGCCTGCCCTGTACAGAGGTTGGACTTACATGCGATCACTCAATGGCCAGTTATCTCTGATGTGAACAGGCCAACCAAAGTTCACGTGAACTAATTGAAATATAATACAAAAGATGTATGTGTGTTGGTTTCAAGGCATGTATCTAACCTTGAGACTTAACCTTGAGAGATAAGAGAGGATTCTGTGGGCACATCTGGTTTCCATCATATCAAGTAGAATGTTCAAACTAAGGAGTTTGATTTACAGGGTTACATGAGCACATAGATTATTTGTAGGTTACACGTGTACATAGAAAGGTAATAATTCACAATGAGTAAAATGGACCCTATAACATTCCCCCTTTCGACATAACTTTATTATGTCAATTAAACATAGGTTGGAACGTTATCGCTGTATTGTGTCACAACTGTGAGTTGCAGCCAACTTGGCAGGCCCCCAAACTGTAAGTGGCTAGAGATTTTTGATATCTCCCCTTTGATATAATTTTATTATATCAACACAAACAAGAGCGTCATAACCGTATAGTGTATTTGTAAGCATGTCTTCATTGCATTGAACGTCCTATATGTATGCAAGTATGTGTAAGCTGTTCTTCGTTGCATATAAGTGCAGCAAGCAATTCTTCATTGCACAGGCAAGTGGAAATGATAAATGGAGCAATGTGGGGATAAGAAAACAGTTATAAAACAAAGCGTTAGCTAAACAATTCATATCAGGAGTTACAACCGTGGTACTGGGAACAGAACCTCTTTCCCAGGGGAGTACAACCTTCCACGACTCTACTGATAGCATATTCGCAATGAGCACAAGAATCATGAAGGAGAAAACAAGTAAACTATAAATTTCACGCCTCTATGTGTGTGTAATGCTATATGAGGGTATGTGGTAACTGTAGCAAAATTTATGTAGGGGTTCAGGAGTATAAATAGTGATCTTTGTCAGCATCCTTGTGGTCTTCAGTCTCATCCCCTCCGGGCTCAGAGAGGGAGACCAGGGGACGAGTTTCAGCAGCATGTTGTGACAACTGGTAATGAGGTGGTGTGGGGAATTGTCATTGATAGCCGTGGTAATACGTTTTAGACAGAGGTGCCTGATACATAGTATACAGCAACAGCCACATAAGGTTAACACAGTTACAGCAACAACTAAGGAAAAGAAAACGGACATAATTAATGTTTTCCACTTGCCATAGGTCCTGTTTAGTCAATGAGTTAAGAGATTGTCTAGCCCTGAGTGTTCTGCTAACTCTTCTGACATGGTCTTAAGACCAGAACGGGCTTGAGTTATGGAGCCATCTGGGGCTGTGTTGTTAGGGATGAACACACAACAGTCTTTGGAAAACATAGTGCACACACCACCTCTTTCAGCTAGGAGGAAATCAAGGGCCATTCTGTTTTGGTAAGCCATCAGGGAGGTAGCAGCCAATTGTTCATCCGGGGAAGGAGCTAAGTTAGTAACACACCGTGGTAGGACATGACAACGTGCAGATGGAGAGGGAGAGAAGGACAGAAGAGCTCAGTGTATCTTTGGAGGTCCCCCGACAGTCTAATGCTATAGCAGCAAAACTAGGGGCTGGTCCAGGACAAGCCTGAGCCAACCCTAACTATAAGCTTTATCAGAAAGGAAAGTTTTAAGCCTACTCTTAAATGTAGAAACAGTGTCTGCCTCCCGGACAAAGACTGGAAGATGGTTCCACAGGAGCTAAATGCTCTGGCTCCTGTTCTGCTTTTGGAGACTTTAGGAACCATAAGTAGACCTGCATTCTGGGAACGCAGTGTTTGAGTAGGGTAATAAGGTACAATGAGCTCTTTAAGATAAGAAGGTGCCTGGCCATTTATGGCTTCGTAAGTAAGGAAGAGAATTTTAAATTCTATTCTAAACTTTACAGGGAGCCAGTACAGAGTGGCTAATATCAGAGAAATATGATCTCTCCTCCTCGTTTTTGTCAGAACATGTGCTGCAGTGTTCTGGAGCAACTGGAGAATATTCAGCAATGAATTTGGGCAGCCTGATAGTAAGGAATTAAGTATGGTAAGTAGTAAGTATAGCTGCCAGAGTTTCAATACACATAACTACAGAGTTCCAATACACAATTAGGGCACCATGGATTGTTGGTGGGCTGTCCCCACATGCAAAATGCACATGTATATATCATAACCTCTCCAACTGTGGGGTGGCGATCCACACTTTATGCCATCACTCAAATCAAATTTAAAGGACTGAGGGGCCTGATCAAGAGTCACATTCTCAAGCTCTCAGCTCAATTCTGGTTCCATATTTGTCCCAGTGTAACTGTCTTTTAGTTCTGTTCTTTGGTGTGGATTGTGTGTGGCTCTGTTTGTCTGTGGGGACAGGTGCCGAATCATAGGTCTTATTTTGGATTGATTGTGCTTCAGATTGTTGGCTGTCCCACCACAGGATTGGTACTACAATTACTCACGTTAATGTGGCTAATATAATGACAGATACTCAAGTACCAAACCCGAGTCTCCAAGGTTGAGTCTTTTTAGAGGGTGTGGTCCATTTGGGTTGGTCCAGTCTGTGGTACGTCATCATTTCCAGTGTGTTGGTCATTGCTAGTAGATGAGATTCCTAAGTCAGTCCTAACCTCAGCCAGTGTTCTTTCAGTTGGGTCCTGAGTAAGTGTACAGTGTGTTTTGTGGATCCAGTTACTCAGCCCGTCTTCTGTCAACCATACCTTCACACAATGTGATGTAGCTTCTGCTACCTTGTATGGTCCCTTTCACCTGGGGGAGGACCAATTGAGTTTGTTGACTTTCCTTAGGACCCAGTCTCCTACTTCAACAGGTGAGGTATCGTGGTCCTGCTCCTGGGTGAGTATGTCTGTTACCTATTGAGATATACTGATCACACTGTTGTTCAGTTTTTTCACATATTCACATTCACATTTTCATACTGCAATAGAACAGGCTGTGTGTCTGTTGGTGCAGTAGTGAGTGGACAGGGCATTTTTCTCCCTGTCAAGATCTCATGTGGACTGACATTCAGGATGGCGTTAGAAGTGGACCTTACCTTATACAACACAATAGGTAGGGCTTCGATCCAATTTAATTTTGTGTCTGCACAAACTATCGCTAGACCTTCTTTAATTGCTCTGTTTGCCCTTTCCACTAGTCCTTGTGACGCTGCATGATAAACTGCGCCAAATTTATGTATGATCCCAAACACTTTTTCCACTTCTCTTAGTTCTTCATTAGAGAAGTGAGTACCATTGTCAGATCTTATCACTTCTGGTACTCCAAGTCTTGGTATGATTTCTCTTGTGAGCCATGTAATCACTTCCTTCCTTTTTTCACTCTTGGTAGGTGTGGCTTCCACCCACCTAGAAAATTAATCTACACAAACGAGAAGGTATCTTTTACCTTCTGTTCTGTGCTCTGCTCCCATATCAGTAAAATCAAGTACAGTTTCTTTCCATGGAGCATCTGATACTGGAAAACTACCCAGTCCTGCTTTTAGTGAGACCTTTGGATTAAATTGATTACATATCTCACCCGTACAAAATATTTTACAATGTCTTTGAGGTGTGGATGCCAACAGTGTTGTAAAATAAGCGCCGTTACTTTTGATCTCTGCTCTGTGCTGATTCAGGTGTTTAACAGGGGTGCCAGCTGAGGTCACAAAATCTTTTCTTCTCAAATAACACATATCCACACGTACAGCCTGAATTGCATAGGCTGAGTCAGTATAAATGGTTGTAGTTTTTCCTTTTGCTAATTTGCACATTTCTGTTATTGCAACTAATTCTGCCATTTGAGCTGATGCTGGCTGTGGAGTTGTTCGTGCATCTCTTATCTCCAGCCCATCAGATGTTTCTTCTACAATGGCATATGATGTTACTAACGTGCCAGTTGGTGAGTGATGACTATGTCCATTGCAATATAGTGTCATTTGAGCGTTTTCAATTGGTTCTTTGTGTAACGTAGAGTGTACTTGCATTTCTTCATTAGTTTCTGCTTCACAGTCACGGTCTTGTTAGTGTTCAACTGTGAGGCCATATTAGCTCCTGTGCTGGTGAAATGGATGTGAGGTTTGTCGAGCAGTTGTTGTAGGCCTTGGATTCTGTGTGCTGATAGTGTGAATGCGTTGGAGTCAAAAAAGGCTTGCACTCCACGTGTAGTATGCACAATGGTCTGATTACTCATGGTGATATGAGAGGTCTTTTGTACTGCTTTTCCTATAGCTGCCACATGTCTGACACATGTAGGGTGTCCTATTTCCACATTATCTAATTTTGAGCTATATTACATCAACACTTTCCTGTCTGTTATACTCCTACTCTTCCCCTTTTGAAAAAGAACAGCACTTACAAAACCGCTGTTTTCATCAACATCCAAATGAAACGGCTCTGAGTAGTTTGGAGCATGAAGAGAACATGCGTTAGACAAAGCAGTTTTGACATCCACAAATGCTTTGTCAGCTGCTGCCGTCCACTGTAACGGAGAGTTATAGTTTTTGTACCCAGTATGTGTGATTAGCGCTCTCAGTGGTGCCACCAAACTGGAAAAATCAGGCACAAAGTTTTTTCTGTATGTTACTAGCCCCAGAAACTGCATCATGGATTTTACAGTGGTTGGTTTGGAATGACTCAAAATGTCTGTCTTCTGGGCATTGGTCATATGCAGGCTAGAAGACCAGGTGACATGGCCCAAGAAAGTCACCTTAGGTCTCCTGATTTGGAGTTTGGACTTTGAAACTTTAAACGCATAGTCAGCAAGATGACGTAATACAATTTCAGTGGCAGTCATGATAGAATGAGAAAGAGAAAGAGAACGAGTCAGGAGCTGCCAAGGGAGACACCTTGTGGCAATGTCAAGGATTGTAGCTGTTGTTTCAGAACATGATTGAAGATGGATGGTGAGTCAATGAAGCCTTGAGGTAGATGAGAATATGTGTATTGTGTACCCTCATATGAAAAAACAAACATCTGTTGAGAGTCCTCATGCAGGGGCACACAGAAGAATGCATTAGCCAAGTCAATGCAGGAGAAAAACTGTTGGTCAGGCAAAATAGCATTCAACATGGTATAGGTGTTTGGCGTGTCATAGTTTGTGGGAACAACGACTTTGTTGATTGGTCTGAGATCATGGACCATGTGATAATCAGGTTTACCAGGCTTTGGAACAGGATTAATGGGAGTATTCCACAAGGAGGCTGTAGGTATAAGAACACCTGCCTGTGACAGTCCCGTCATTTTGTTTTTGATACCCGCGACTTGGTCAGACTTAAGTGGGTATTGGGTCCTATACATAGGAACAATGTTAGGCTTCAATGGGATAGAGATAAATGGAATGTTGAGCAGACCAACGTCAGTGGATCCTGTCGACCACATGGTTTCAGGCAGACTGTGTAGCAACGCCTGTGTGCGTGGGTGATCAGTTTTCTCTACCATGTGTTTGAGACAAATAGTGTTTTTCTGGGTGTAATATAGTATGTGAGACATGAGCAATCATGTAGGTCTGTGTGGAAGGCAAGTAGCGAAGATTTTATTCTGTGTAGGAGTCCAAACACGTCGCCAAGCAACGCTTCACCATGGGACCTAGGTTTTTAGTTTCTCCTCCATTAGCTACCTTGGGTCAGGTGGATCAGTGTAGAGATGCAAGACAGAAATCCAAGGGAGCCAGGAGGAGAAGGTGTCATGTAGTGGGGTGGAGGAAAAGTCAAAAATGAGCCCCCACCATATCTCCGCCCCTTGTTCATTAGCAGCATGAGAGGGATTGGCAGTTGCTTGTACCATTTGCTACATAGCTCGCTTTGGCGTGGCACAACGTTGTACAGACCTATCTGAGAAGGTAATAACATGATCAGGGGCTATGAGCAAGGAAATGTTTTGTGAACACATGATATCCCTGGCCAAGAGATTCACAGGGCAAGAGGGAGGAAGAAAAAATGAGTGTTCAAAAGCAAGGGAGTTCCATAAGCATGAGACAGTTCTTGACAGAGGCCACTCTTCTGTGTTTCCCGAGAAGCCATCAACAGGTAGAGTATTCCTCGATGGAGGGAGTGGCATGTTTATAGTGGAATACCTGGCTCCTGTGTCAATCATACACATGTAGTCCCGGCTGTTGACTCTTAGTCTAACTAGAGGCTCAAGACACAAGTCATCAGAACACAGTGAGTCACCTGCTGTCAGTCCTGGGCAGCCCTATTGTGGCATTTGGTAGGAACCGGGGGCCTGATGCCAATTTCCCTGCTTTGGGTGTGAAGGTGGAGGAGCATGAGGAGGGAGAGGAGGGGGAGGATACATCTTATAATCATATCTAGGAGTCACTCCTTGTGGTTGAGTACTGTCGGGCTTGACATTGTTTGGCCCAATGGCCGTAGCCTCCACGTCGATAGCATTGATCATTTCTGTTAAGTCCTGATCTGGACCTGTTAATATTAATTCCCCTTCTTCTATTGTCAACCCAAGGCATACTAAGTATGTACATAGTGGATAACCCTACTACCTGTCTTAGTGTTGTTTGTATAGAGGGAGGCAATGAAGCTTCCACTGCTCCTCTAAAAAGCATCTCAATTGAGTCACTGACAGCAGGATCTTCACCAGTTCTATCCTGCCATAGCTCTCTTACCCAGAGTAAGTATGCTGTGCCTCTTTCATCATCACATGGTGGTATTCTACACAGTTCAGCTGACTTCACCTGTATAGAAAGTTTTTCTTGTATAAAAGGCCACAAGCAATACACGAGGCGGTGTAATGGTGTACTGTCCAGGTCTGTATCTGTTGCACAACGTTGTTCAACTTCCTTCAGCATTCCCAATGACGTGCACAAGGCAAATACGCGTCTGAAATCACCTAAGGCTGGGACTACCCCAGCACTTGCTTGTAAAAATGCCTTGATTTATGTCCGGCAATTGGGATTTAATCAGTGCAGTGTCCTGTAAAGAGAATGGAGTGTATGCGGTAGAAGTGCGACCACCAGCGGTAGTTGCTGTTACCGATGGCATCTGATGAAAGCTGTGACGGGTGTCTGAGCAATTGTGAATATTGCCATGATCAGGTGTCTGAGCAGAGACATGTGGCACTTCACGATTGCGTGGCTGATCAGTACAGTTCCTCAAATCATGCAATCCATGTTGCTCAAATACAGAAGTTAGGCCATGTACAGAAGAACCACTACATACAGCCTGCGGTCTATTCATGCAATCAGATTGACATGATAGGGCCTGTGATCGGATTTCAAATGTGTCAGATGACGCAACTGAAAGAGATGGTTTGGTAGCAGTGGTGAATGGATTAGTGCTTTTTCGCGCCATTTCATCCATCCATCTCCTGCCAATGTTTGCGAATCATTATCTCCTGGGAACGGAGCTGTTTGCAGTAGACTATTTTTGACAACCACTAACAGACCCATCACAGAAGGTGTATTCTGAGTCTGGGTATGTCTTAGTTGAGGCATCTGATGTTGAAGAGCCTCTAAAAGTATGCGTGCCTCTGCATAAGGGGGAGGCGGCACTGCCAGCGTGTCATCGGTTGCAGTTACTGTTGGTTGTGCAGAGGACGGTATGTGAATAGAGTGTCTGACTTCTCCTAAGAAACACTGACAATTTATCAGAAACACTTCTGCTTTCTTAAGTTCCTTCTCTGTCTTTCCTTTCTGCAATCTGCCTGCCTCCTGCAGCTTCGCTGTCACCTGTTCCAAACTGCCTGTTGCTTGCTTAAAAAACATGCTGAAATTGCTTGGTTTTGGTGGAGCGCTTTCACATCCTCCAATCATTGGCCATATTTGCATTTCCCTTGTCAAATCTACAAATCTATCTATTCCTTTCTCTCCTTCCTCTTTTGGAACGTTTTTCTGCCATCCAGCCACTGTTTCAAATAATACCGACCCCAAGGAGTCGGGTTTACAGTTCTTCCAGTTATCAATAACTTTCTGTGACATGTTTAAATATTTATAAATGTGTTAGAGAAGGTGAATGGCGTAGTGCCCGAGTGAGGACCCGATCAAGAAGCTTCTACACGGAGCCTAGTACTCTGTGCGCTTGATCGCTGGGGGTTCTCCCAGTCTATTCACTCATTTAATTCACCAATCTCTGTAATACCCTAACTGAAAATCCCCTCTAAACTATTCCAATACCCCCCTTTACAGAACTACTTGAGATCTGTGTCAGTGCAGGAATTCTCAATCACTCTCAACACTTGATACACTACACTTACACAGTAAAAATATCAATCAAGCAGGAAACCACCCCACATATGTATGAAAAATAACAAACGTATCCCTGTGTCCTCATAAAGATTTTATCTTTACAATTTATCGGGATTATTAACACTCCTGATCAAGAAGTCTTCACCTAATACGGCATCGCCTCATGCGTCATCAGGCGTCCCTGGCATCACCTAACATGGCATCGTCTTAGACGGCATTGTCTTACACGGCATTGGGACAATCACTATTGTCCCGGCATCAGGCTTTCCTGGAATCAAAAATGTCCTTTAATAATTGAAAATACAATGTCTTTTTATTCTAGCTAATTTAAGTAACACTAGGACACTTATTCACTTTCCCTCACGTGAGACTATGTGTTTTCACTTTGCATGTGACCATTCAGAAGAAAAAAAATCAGACAAAATGCTTTTCCCAAATGTACCATAGTTTTAGCAATCAGACAATAATCTTGTTCAGACAATTTATTTTGGTATGGCCAATGTGCAGAAATTTCGAATAGAAAGAGGTTTTCTGCATACCTGTTGTTTCAGGTGTGCCTGGAATTGTCTGAAAAAGACTCTCCTCCGACCGACTCCAGTGGTCATCAATCGGACACGGTCTCAGAGTCAACCAATCCGGGTCACAGCACCAAATTTGTTAGCCCGATTCTTTTGTTGGAAGCCCAAGAACAAGACTGAAGAAATCACAGATGTAGAATTTATTCAGGTCACAGGTAAAGTAAGGCAGCACTGGGCTGGAAGTGACAAGGCTCTCGCAGGATCTCAGTCAGAACGAGCCCAGATTTCCGGGTGTATTCACGTTAGCATACCAACACCGATAGACCCAGACGACGGAGGTGAATGAGGAGATTAAATCAATTAAATCAGAGCTCAGACTGTTCTGATAATGATAATAACTTCCGACCAGAGTCCTTTGGAATAAAAGCGACATTGCTTCAAAACTTAGCTAGCTTGGTTAGCTTTACTTCCTCGGTGCTGATGGCCTTTTTCTCATTTTGCCTGCCTTGAAACTAAGCATTTCTGTTCAATTTGGTGCAAATATTACATTTGTCAACACATTCATTGAAATCAAAAGCAACATTAAAGCTTATAATGTCAAATATTTTATTAAAAAGGGAAAGTAGTAGAATTAGGCAAGAGGAAGAAATGTAATTAAAAATGAATGTTCCTGTATGCATAAATACTCACTGTATATCCAAGTTATTCTCAACCAGTGACCAACTGCCCACTGGAGTCTGTTTTTACCATCTGTTACACTTGTAAATGTTCAGTCTTCAGATAAGATTAGATAAATCCTGATCTGGTACTGTATGCTACACATCACAGCCCTGCACGGCTATCTGCCACATTTTGGTCGCAGATCCACTCATCAAATTTGTCGAATTTTTTGTCTCAAATGATGTCAACGCTATTTATTCTCATAGAGAAATGTCTCCTCAGGAAGATACTCTGCAGAAAAACTATTGATTTAACGGTCTATCATCTAATCGGCAGTAACAGATTTTACTTTGATTTTCATGTTTGTTACAGCCACCTGACACTGCTTTTTCCCTGCTTATAGATCAGTTTGCTTTCTTCTTCTGATGTTATTTTGCTTCCAACCAATGTCACTTGGCAAGAAGTTCAACACTTAGCTGCTGTTTTGTCATTATTAACTCTGCTACACAGGGATCCACACACTGGTGCTGGACTGATAAACTGGGTGGTATCTTATTACAGATTTATAGTATCACTATATGTCAGCTGATCAGTGTTGGTCTATCACGTGGTTTGTCCACTACAGAGCACCGATAAGTTTACTTTTATGTGTAAAATGTCCCACTAGTACTGTACATATCCTGGTCGCAATTCTTTAAATACTACCAGAAAGGATCCTTATCAAAACACTATGCATTTATGTAAAGAAGCAAACACACAAAAAAAATTGACTGACTGTCAGTATCAAACATCAGTATTGTCCTCAAACATCCAGAAACAGTCAAGCTATATTCCACATGTTAACTATCCCACACGTTCCCATGTACAGTCCTCCTCCCACCTCCAGTGATATCATCACTTCGCCGTGGCGTTCCCATGCGGTGGCGGCTGCTGCTGTGGCTGCTGCTGCTCGGCCAGCGCCTGCTGCAGCCGGGTGCGTTTCCTGGAGTAGTGCTGCCAGTGCAGCAGCTGCTGCTCGTCAATGAACTTGGCACACTGAGCGTTGACCAGCTCTTTCCTGAAGTGTTCGTACTGCAGCAGCTCCAGCATGTGCAGACAGTGAGGATACCTGCAGAGGGAGAGGAGACAGGAAGCTGCTGCAGATTCAGCCCGTACTGAGGAAATTCATATCTGTGACTGAAGGTGGAAAGACTGATCTGGTTTTCAGTGGAGGTGTCTGATACAATATCATTGCAACTTAACGAATCAGTCTGCTGTAACTCTGCATTTTTTAGATCCAAACCAACAATGTGTTAGTCGGTCTCTCAATACTCTCTGACTTCTGTGGCTCTTAGCCCACTGGCTCTTTAAAAACATCTCACAAATATATGGTTTCATTTCAAAAAGGTTCAGTAATTCACTACAACAGCTGCTCACTTTAGTTTTTACTCAAATAAACAGGAGGAAATAGAGCAATTGTTGGGGACTATTTTCAGTGGTGAATTAATCCACATTTGGTGAGTATTTGGAGCAGCAGAGCAGGTTATGTGGTACTGAGTCAAAATAAATTGCTGTTTGCATGTGTTGGCTTACTTGAGAAACTTTGCATATTCAGGTTCCTTCCAGTACAGTAGGTACTTCAGGTAGTTAATGAAGGGCCTCTCTCTCAGGACGCCTCTCTGAGCCAAAACTGGAGGTACAAGCACACAAGGAGTCAGTGTTATTAGTCAGGATTTCAGGACTTTGATCCCATTTAGCCAAAAGAGCATCAGTGGGCTTCGACAGGTCTGATTCACAGTCAGTTTCACGTCATCCCACAGTTGTTGGATGGAGTTAAGGTGAGTATTTCTCCACCAGAATTACATTCATGGCAGTGTGGTGAGAGTTTTAAAACAACATTTAAACTCAATTCTCCTGATAGGGAAATAAAATACTGATGTTTAATTTTAAAGGTCAATAATTTTCAAAGAGGCTTTCAGAAAAGAACTATGTAATCTAACTAAATTAAAAATAGCAAGGATGTTATGAGACAGAGTTTAGAAGCAGTTGTTGATTTGGGATTTCTTTAAATGAACCGGTCTTTTACATAAAACTTACAGAGAATATAATCTAATCATAAAACAGAAAAAGATCCCAAAATTAAAAAAAAAAAGACTAATTATATTAGTGGGTGTTGGAGTTCTCAAAAGTTGAAACACACTAGTGTCTAAAATACTGAATGCTGTAGCTGTAAAAGTAGCTGTAATAAAACCTCTTCTGAAAGAGCCTACCCTTGATCCAGGGGTTTTAGCCAACTATAGACCTCCATCTAACCTTAACTTTTGAATTGAAGTGAATTGTAGCATGAATTTTCCATCACTGGAACTGTGCTCAGGGGTGTCCACATACCTTTGGACATACAGCTCTTCTAAGTCATGTTAGTCTGCACCAAGCAGTTAAATTCATCCCACAGACATTTTTCTAAGACTGATACCAGTATGTTCATTCTGAAGCTGCCGACAGTCAATAGGCACAGTGGCCTCTGAGCCTGATAATGAAATAAAGTAACTTAAACTGGGAGGGGACATCAGAAATTATCGACAGTCAAACCACACAGAAAAGAGAAATATCAGAGCTGTTGTCTGCTGTCACTCACAGTTTAGATAGTTCGGGTTGGCCAAACACTGGACGAACTCCAGCTCTGACTGGAAGCGGTTCCTGGCCTGCTCCTCTGGACCAAAAAGAACATACAACAGTTTAACAGCAAAATACAACTCAGCTACAACATGATGATGAAGATACGTTCTGTGTGAAGAGGCAATACAATTTTAGGCAATGCAGATTTAGAGAAACAATTCTGACAGCAGATTTTAACATTTCTACAACAATCATTTTCAGTTAATCTGGTTCCATTACAGTTGCACAACATTTGTTTTATCACAGTCTTAAAAGGGGACAACAGACTACGGATGTGTCATATCAAACTGCTTAGAATAAATACAAGAATGTCTTCTTCATCATTTTACATCATATACACAACTGAAAGGGTTTATGTAATAACTGCATTTGAATACTGAGTGAATGCCTTTTAAATACGCATAACACTAGTTTAACACTGCGTTTTCTTTATCAGCTGAATGCTAGCAGTCTGTTAAATAATTAATTGAATTTACTGGAGAATGTGTGTATATTTGTACAGTCAGTCTCAGAACAAGTCTTAGATCATGCTCAAACACACATTTTTTCGATAAATAGCACTGTCCATATAAAATCTAAAAGGCATTTATGCCAGTTGACAAATACCCAGTCGCTAAAGCAATAATAATAACTAAGTATCAGTGTAACAAAGTCTACATTAATATATTAAGTCGTGTATGTACATAAACAATTCTAATGCGTAATGTATGAAGCTAATACATTCCTTGACTGAAGACGGGATGCACCAGACTCCATTCAAATTTCCGACAAAATAACGGTGCTTAGTTTATCAGTTGAATACGCGAAGAACGGTGTGATTCACCGAGCTGCATTTAATTTAAGTAAGAAACAAAAGTTAAATCTTTACACCTTCAGATGGTGCGAGGCGTCTGTAACTTGTCACGTCACACCAGCTAAATTTAATAATTTAGCTAAATGCTGTTGAAATGGCAATGTCGGAACCATGTTATCCGAATTCAAAAGTCAGTCTCAGTTAAGGCCTTCAGTCATTTCAAACAAGCATTTACTCTTCACAATATGCAAAGACGACTTAAATTAATTCAAATTATTTATTGAATTTCTTTCATTCTTAATCTTTTTGTCGCCCTCTCCATAGGGACTTATGGTAGCAAGCTAACATTAGCACATGAAGCAGCTACAATATCGGCTACAAACCTGTTTCCATGACGCCGGCTACGGACAGACGCGGTTCTAAAAACAGCAGACAGTCACTGTTTAGATGACAATGATAACCATTCAACTAAAATATGAGAAAATAAATTTCTGAGCGTCGGTCTTTGTTGCGTTTAAGTCACCGCCATCTAGAGAGCTAAACCATATTTGCCGGAAATCAGTACTCTTTTTCCGACTATTTACGTCGATTTACGTCAGCTGCCGTTCATAGTCTGATCGCTAGAGGGAGACATTTGACAACAAGCTCCTGAATGAATGACACAGAGACAGAGTCCCTGTAGAGTTCTGAGGACAGTGATCCAGAGTTCGTGTTATACAATTATAACACGAACTCTGGATGTTATATAACTATATTTATGTTACTGTGCAATAACCCAAAGACTCAGAGTTTTTGGCAATATTCTTATTCATTCTGTTAATGCTGTAGCTGCTGGCAGAGCTGTCTGATTATTTTCTACTGTTGGGTAGTTTAATATGCCAGGTCATATTTATCAGCTTATAAACTTAATAAAAGATTAGAAACAAAGATAAGATCTTGTAAGTAGTAGTAAGTAACCTGTAACTCCAGCCAAGAAAGTGTGAAGTAAAAAGTACAGTGTTTCATTTATTTCAGACATGCATTGCATCCAGTTTGTGTTGTTTAATAGTCTAGGCTTCTAGGTTTCAAAATTCAAATGCATTTGAACCACAGTGTGTAACTCCGTGAGATAACTCTAAGAGGCAATTGTGCTTTAGACATCCTGAAAGCTGCACTAATCAATACTCTTTTAATAACAATGATTGAAAGAGTAACATGAAAGTTTCGCTGGCAGTTGTGGAAAAGCAGCACTAAAAGAAAGGATTACTGGATTGGATATTGGACTACATTCATCAGGTAGTCACAAACACAACTCCAAATGAATGGTCATGTTGCTTTGTGTCTGCTGGGCATAGAAGTAGGCAGCTTTTGGCTACTATGTAAGACACATCTATTTTATAAAAAGATGATGAAATGTCCCATTTTGTTTTCCCAGCTTCTTCTTCATGTTCTTAATCAATGAATGCAGCTTTGAACTTCATAAATAAATTCAATGATATAGAAATGCAAAATGCAAACATGGAGTAACAACACCTTCAATGTTCAAGATGAGAACTAGGTTTGGTTTGAAATAAGACAAAATGTACACACATGTTATATACCTACAAAGCCTTGTATTACTTATAGTATTATTACTTTAATTATGTCGTCAAAGGTTCATTGAAGATACATTTTTATTAACACCAGATACAACTGTTAGTAACAATGTACTAAACATGGTACAAAACTCTGGATGTCACATATGTACAGTACACATTCAGTCACTTACTTACATGTTACTAAATAAAAACTTGTTTAAATAGACAACAATACAAAACATTCAGTATACCTTCTAACTACTTAAAATAAATCCAATTCACAGGGATAAGAGTTCCTCTATATTCTTCTTGTGTCTTTTTGAGAGGTTCCCTGATCAGGAAAGTCCATTCACAGATCTGAAATTAGTGTCACAAATAGCATCTACAAAAAAAGTGACCATCGAAGAACAAATAATTAGAGAAAACCCTACAAGAGTCTGACAATTATACACCTTTTCAACACATTTCTGTGGTGAAGGTGTCTATTTAAGGAACAACTAACGATAACTTCTCAGATATTAGACTGCATTTATCTCGGCATGAGTGCCAGAGAGAGGCCTTTATTTCTAATTTCCTCTGTTTTATGTATGGATGAACTAAAGGATCTCATACTTGCCCCAACACTGGCTACTGGAAATCTTTTAATTTGAAACACCTGTGAAAATACAGACCAAAACCTACAGATATTCTGTTGACAAAGATATAAGACAGAGGAAGCAAATGCATCTTTTGTTCACATTCTGTAAGCTGAAACCAGAAAATGTTTGCCAGCTGATTATAAAAATCTACTCTCAGTGTTTCTTTTCAACATTGACACTGACAATAAATCAAGGAAAGATTTTAATCATCGTTAAGCTGCCGTAACTAATACACAACACTTCCTGCACTGATTAAAATCCTCCAGCAGCTCATTGCCATTCTACATGAATATAAAAATTAACAGATGAGCAATATTTTCCTCCCCTGAGAGGATGTAACTTGGCCAAACATTGTTGTACCCATTTAGATGACTGACTGATTAAATAAACAGCAAAGTGGAGGTGACTGGAATTAATTAGTCAATAAAAACTGCACAGGTGTTGAGTTTTCTCAGCAGAACGGTGAGTATGACATGGCTCTGTGGTTGCACTGATGGAGGTAATGCTGTGCAAATGGACACAATACAGACTTAAGGGGACGACTAAGAGGATTTTAAAAACCAGTGTCTTACATCGACAGGTCCTTCAGTGGAGCTTAAAGCCAGTAAGTGGTGAGAAGGTCCAAACATCAAGGCAATGTTTCTGGTGGCTCAGAAGCAGCAGTCACAACCCCCAGCATGAAAAGAAAAAACAAATTCCCTGCTAGGAAACTTCACCTCAACACCCAGAGTTGAGAGATGAACATGCTTGAGAATGTTGACAAAACAAAGAGACAGCAGGTTGTTGCTCCTACACGGGTACAGTGGCGTTGGCCCACGAAGGGAACGAGTCCAGGCTGAACATGACGCGACCCCAACTGTTGATGGCCAGACTGATGCAGCCGATCCCAATGATGTTCATAACCACGCCTGCTTTAGCCTGCAGGGGGCACAAAGATGAAGGACAAGGAGGAAGAGATTATTATGACTTCATGGGTCTGAACAGTCCTTTTTTCTGTCCCAATGAAAGCAGGACTCACCATGTCGGACACTTTGAGCAAACCATGTGCGAAGACGATGGCGTTCGGGGGCGTGGCCACCGGTAGCATGAAGGCGAAGGAGGCACTGAGGGTGCAGGGGATCATCACGTACAGCGGGTTCAAGCTCATAGACTGGGACTGGGGCAGGGCACACAGAGAAAAACAGCTTTCTGTCAGTAGATGTCGTTATCAGACACAAAACAGCATTTTGTGTCCTGAGACAAAAAGCAAAATCACTGAAGAAGAAATCAGATGTAAAACAGCAGGTTTAGCATTTCTTAAATTTCTAATTAATTAATTTCTCCTCTGTTTCTATTTTTAACACAAATACTGTTCTTATTCTCTCACTGATCCTTCTGTGCTGTTTTTCTGTTGCTGTTAAGGTGCAGTAGCTTAAAAAAGAAATAAATAATGATTAAAAAAAACCCTCCCTCAGTCCTGCAGAAAGAGATATGCTGATGATGACCAACTGTTATAAGGTAAACATGATGTATCCTGTGTGATGTGTCTGTGTTTTTGATACCATGGAGGCCAGGATAGGCAGGAAGAGCGTTGCAGTGGCGACGTTGCTGGCACACTCGGTGAAGGTGGCGATAAGGAGGCAGAGGATGATGGCGATGGCCCAGGGAGGGATGGAGTGCAGCGGTGTCAACTGAGTGCCAAGCCAGCGGGACAGACCAGACTCCTGACAACACACACACACACACACACACACACACACACACACACACACACACAAATACATTATGCCGCGTTAGTATGCAGAAAACAAAATGAAAGCATATGATTTCTGCTGTAGTGCACAGTCTGAAATATGAAAAGCCTCTTTCTAGCTGGCAGGTGCGCACTTCCCAAGAGGTTATTTCTTTCAAAAAGATGTTCTTACCAGAAATATTCCCACTTTCCAAAAATTTTGCTACTTCTTAAAATGTCCACAATTTTGAAATTTGTCCTCAGTCATGTTGTTATTTCCAAAATTATCAAACTTTGCAAAAATACCTTTCAAAAACATTCTAACTTACTAAAAATATTTCACAAGATGTCCTCACTTTAAAAAAAAAATATGCACTTCATCTCATGAAAGATATTTTTCACACACACACACACACACACACACACACACACACACACACACACACACACACACACACACACACACACACACAAACCTCGCTGCCTTTGGCCAAAGCAAAACCTCCTCCCAGCAGAAGGACGATGTTCCAGGGCATCTTCTTCTGAGTCACCTGCCAGGTGAGCAAAGGAGGGGCAGGGCCTCGTGGCACCTGGGACTCTGATTGGATAAAAAATATTTTCAAACACACACAAAAATGAATGTCCCCGTCTGCTCTGTGTGTGTGTGTGTGTGTGCGTGCGTGTGTTACCTGTGTCAGAGCTCCTCCAGAAGCAGAGGGAGTGTGGCGGTTCAGAGGGAAGAACAAACAATAGAACAGCAACAAACAGAGAGACGGTCGCATCAGTGACAAACCTGCAGAGAGAAAGAGAATTTTTGAATTGAAGGGATCAGGATCAGTAGAATGTGTAATAAAGTGACTGCATGTGAAATTTATTAACTCTTTAAAATATTGGCAAATCAAATCCTCCTCATCAATCTTCCCATATTCTGTCAGTATTGAGCCAATATTGACACAGATCTCTGGCCATATCTCTACATGGTGAAACTCAGACTGCTCATGAATGGGGATTTCACCACAAAGTACTTGTATTTGCATACACCCAGCGACCAAAAGTACTGTACATTTCCAGATCCACCCCATGTGCTTTTGTGTGTGGTTTTTTTCAACCTTTGTGGTCTGTCATCGGAAAAAAAGGTTTTCAGGGAACTTTCACCTGCAGTCACCAGATGAAATACTTGGAATAAACTTTTATGAAAGGCTCAGATTACATTAGATTTCAATTTGACAAAGAATGATATCATGTGTGATAGTTTCACTGTTTCCTGACATTTTGCTGACTAAACAATTCATTGATTAATTGAATAATTATCAGTTACAACTCTAGTCGAGTCCAAACGAAGCTTTAAGGGCTGGCTGCCTGTCTGCTGTTTGCTGCTGAGCAGGTTGTGAAGAGTGGCTTTTTACATCTATTTCTTTGAAAACAACGATATGGGAGGGTTTAGAGTGAACCAGAAGAGTAAATCTATGTCTGGACAAATAAACAAGAAACTGAAACTCACTATGAAGCTTTGTGAAGTTGAAGGGAGCTGCAGATTGAGGTGATAATTCTCTGGAGGTTCATCAAGACTCCCAACACATTGTCACACTGTTAAGGGCAGTTTTGTACCTTTATTTTATGCGTAACGGAACTTATCTGTGTAGTTCCAGCTGAAAGGTTAGTGGGAGGTTAAAGTTGAACCATTCATTTTCTGTAAGTGAGACCACAGTCAAATTACAATCAGTCATCCAGCTGCATGTCTGAGCTTCACTATCAACCTGTGTAATCAGGAAACATGTTGAAATCATCCGTTTGCACAAACTGCAGGTCCAAGGTGAAAGATACCCCCCCCACCCCCTCCTTCAAAACCAGGCGAGAAGATCACGCATCTGAGTCCTGCTGCCTTTTACCCCCTGTTTTTTAGCAGTAGGTGAAAGAATCGTGACACTCAGCTGCACCTCAAACTAACAGTGCTACAGTCCGACCTCGTCAGTGCCATCGGGACGTCGACATAACAGTGACTTATGCAGACACGAGACAGTGTGCATGCAAAAAAGTGCGCATCTGAACGGACTTTAACTTAATTTATACCAGATCAGACATGCATTTCTGAAAGAGCAGCAATCCTGATGATGTATTATAACCCTGATTATCAGTTTTCAGTCTGAATGCCTTAAGAATAAAATTACTGTGATGGATTGTAACCAGCAGCAGTTTGCTTCCACTGCTACAAAATTACACGTTTCAAAACGTTTCAAAACGTGACTCAGGTGGACGTTTGATCTCAGGACTAAATCTAAGAAAAGAAAAGAAAATTAATGCAAGACATATTTTATTTTATGTGAATTCCGTTTCCTTGATTAAAAATATTTGAAATTAATAATACTGTGTCACAAACCTGTTAGCTATCTAGCTGGCAGTGCTAGTTAGCTCTGCCCAGACTGAGTGCTCAGAGTAAAGGGGGAGCGTTGAACTGGCAACTACTATTAGATGACTTTGCTTGTGCTGTTGCCCTTGCTTGATATGTGGCAGTGTTAGCAAAGTTGCCATTTGATATATATATATACAGCTCTGTGTGTAAGCTACAGTGATTTACTAACGCCTGATGGTATGAAGCAGTATCACGAGACGATGGGACAGGGCTAGCTGGTTAGCATACTAATTTCAGTAGATAACTCTGTAACACAATATGTAGACGTCTTTGACCTACGATCAAAACTAATTTCTTAACATTCTGTTGACAATTTTAGTTAAGTTTTGAATGTTTTAAACTAAAGATCATATATTCAAGAGCATTAGGAAAGAAAAAAACGGAAGAAAATATCTATTTTACTTTTCTGAGACACAGAGTGATGGGTTTTTTTGTTTACAGATAGCTGTTGAAGGGCTGACCTGATGTGCTCTTGTCTTGTATTTAAAAACAAACATGACAGCCAACAGGACAAAGACATCTATCAGGACAAACAGATCAATGGATGACGTCCTCTGCTGGTCTTGTATGACCCAGCTGGCAGCTTATGAATGAGTTTGTATGGACACAAAAGCAGGTGATAGGTGAGGGGGCGGAACCAGGTGAGAACAGGACTTACAGTTCTGCGAGCTAAAACTTTTAGCCAGTTATTTTACAGCCCAAGATTTCTTTCCTGAGGTGGGTTTGATTGAAATTGACCGCAGACCATCTTGTACAGGTGAACTCTGGTTCCAGGTGTCTGAATCACTGCCCACACCTCTCATTTGTTCAGTGCCTCAAACAGCTGTGGTGCTGTGCTCACTGACACCTGTTTCTGCCAGATGGAGAGTTAATTTGAGCTTTGCAATAGCTCATAGCTGCATAGCTAGCTCGCAACATCCATCAAAAATAGTAACAGAAAAATGTCTCCAAGTGTGGATGAGATGTTTGCAAACGTGGGCCAGCTCCCCTTTTTGGCCAAATAATGAAAACGACGTTAGACGGGTAGGAAACTTCTAGCTTGCAGGTTGTGTATGGCCGGCATAAATGTTTGATCCCGGCCTCTAGGCAAGTCCTAAATACAAAAAAGCTATTACTTTTTTCAGTGATAAAAAAATAACATAAAATAATAGACAATTTTGTTGAGTGGTCCCTGAACACAAAACGTGCATAGCGGCTGACATCACTGCATCATGGTGACTGTCAAGAAAACAAAAGTAGATGCAGAGTGTTGTGCTTTCCAAGACTAATGGACAAAAGATTGTTTTTTTTAACTAAAGTTGCGGCAAGTGCAACTGGAATTAGGTAACACTGCATCTCCTACTCTGCAAGAACAAAAGCCCGTTTTGATGCTGGTGAGTGTGAAAACTCCTTCAGGCATTTAGTGAGAGATTTCAGGATGTCAAAAGTAACAAAAGGAACTGAACATATTAATTACACCTTTTAATGTAGAACCTGCTGATGTGCTTGACAACCCACAACATGAAATCATTGACCTGCAAAGCAACAACATGCTACTGTGAGCAGTTCTTTTCAAAACTAGCAGTGAGTAGCATCATCATCATCATCACTACAATTTGACATCAGATGCCTCGTCAAAGAGAAGCAGATCCAGTCAATGCAGAGGCTAGTGTGATATATGTGTTCACCAATTTAGTATGGCCCTCAAAGGATGTTACAAAAATTGAAAAGGCCCTTGAAAGGAAAAGGTTCCTGTGATTTACACCAAACTTGATTTTCAGTCAAAATTCAGAGATAACTTGTGTAAAGACTTCCTGGAAATAACATTTAAAGGGTCAGAACTTATGGTAGGTTCTGTTCACTTCAAAATAATCTGAAAAATGGCAGCCTGTGTGACCTGCAGCCGGATGAAGTTGCAGTTCATGAGGTGATAATGTGCAGCTCAGAACCACAGGTCATGCCCTCAGCTGACGTGACACTGAAGTTTACAGTTTGTACTCAGAACACGTTTCCTCTGTTTGTTCTTCACCTCTGATTCCTGTGTGTTCAGGGATTTTGCCCTGAGGCAAGGTCTGCTTTAAACAGCAGTTTGAGGTCATTCAATCCTCTGAACTCCAACTTTTTTCCACTTTACATTAATGCGGGACCAGCGCTCAACACACATGCACACACACACAGAAATGTTACAGATTTATTCAAGGCAGCGTTTCTGTTAAAGAAGAACTCCAGACAGCAGTTTTAAGGATTATTCACTCTAATGATTGAATCGGGCACCACAGAGACTCTGTGTAGATATTTATACACAGAGGTAACAAATCCACAGATCTTTGGTCCTGTCAATGGAAATATTAGAAAACCAGACAAGTGGAATGTGAATGAAAAGTCTCTTTTTTCATTTTTCAGCATTGATCCATGAGTGAATGAACTGCAGCCTGATTACCATGACCAGAGTCCATGATTACTTTTCTCTATATCCACTTCTATCTTTGCAATTACTGACTTAGACTTATCCCCAGTTGGCACATCTCTTCTTATTTAATTGGTGGCCCTTTGGAGGGGCCCAACCTGTAGGTCAACTAAACTAGCTAACTGAACATAAAGTAGTTCAAACCAGCTCCACCTTGAACAGCCACAACAGTAAAATGCTGCTTTAACATTGATGCATCAGTATCAATAATCTAATAATGTCACATAGAATCATTTATCAGTCAAAAGAGACACTTTGCTGCACAAACACTGCTTTTACTTTTACTACATGAGGCTGATAGTACTTCTGTACTTACTGTTAACTAATTGCAGGAGGCTGAATGCAGGAATTTTACTTGTAATTGAGTATTTTTACATTCATTTATTGATACTTTTACAAGTGAAGGATCTGAGTAATTCTTCCACCACTGTCTGTATGACAATTACAGGCCTTTTCTTACAAATATATCATATATATTAAATATATTATAGTATTTTTTGATATCTTCTGGTCCATGTTGGCTGGGCATTTGTATGTTACACAATAAATAACATGACAATAACAACACATACCTGTGCACTATTTTTTTGGTACTTACTCGCCCTTGGTGTTGAAGACGTGGGTGGCCCAGCCATCCATGAAGCGTGGATCTCGTGTAAACCAAAGCAACACCATGAGGATGAAGAGCGCCAAGACGCTGACCTCTGCAAAACTCATTGGTCCCAAACGCCGATGCTCCTCCCTGATCACCTCGTACGCTGCTCGCTCCTTCTCCGACTGGGCCGCCCCACAACCCCACGTCCTCCGCAGGCTGCAATGGAAGAAAATCCAAATGTGCATTTAATGATTTGAACATTCAAGTATAAAAGGACAGTTTTGGAAATGTAGTCTCAATGTGAAAATGAGTGGATCATCTTCAAGAAATTTAAGTTTCACAAAGTAATCAGTAACAGCTGTGTAACTTTACCTTGACACTTATGTAGGAAGGTGAAAGTGACACTGCCTGTTTGGTTTGTGTGTTTTGATGAAGCGACTCACTTGCAGCCAATGTAGAGGAACTGTAACCAGAACCAGGCCAGGGTCAGCATCAGCGCCATGGTGGGGAAGGCGAACGCAAACCAGGACGCAAAGTTGATCACGTCACCGTTCTGAGGGAAGAGCCTATGACAGACAGCCGGACAGGAAGTGACCAAAAATGATAACTTCACAATAAGAAGTGAAGAAACTGAAGGTCCTATTTGCTCCTGTTGCTAGGAAACAATTCACAAATAATTCATTGTAAGAACAGGGCTGGGTGTTGATAGCAGTTCCTTCTTCTAATAGATATAAATGTTTTTCTACAGTTAACAAAAGTAAGTGAAATGTTGCCTAAACTCAAGCAGCCGAACAAGAACTCAAATACTCTAAAACCATCCAATGTTTGTTTTGAAGGGAATTTTCTGATCAAAGAATAAGTAAACAAGATTACATTCTGACCAAACATTCAGTGACCGACATGTTTTAGTGCTACCGAGAAGTAGGGCAGCGCAGGCAGACATTTTCTATCAGTAAAGCAGTGAAAAAAAAATAGTTGTTTTGGCTTCTTTTGGTACAATACACAGGTCTATATGAACATTTCTATTACCCATGTTTCTAAAACATTTTAGCTAGCACCAGAAAAAGTACACAGCCTTATGTATGACAGTATATGCACTGATGAGTAACATTAAAATCTAAATAATAACCCACAATTCATGTACACACTGGTTTTCAGTTGTTGTTTCTCACTGCTTTGTCTGACTGTCATAGCACTGAGTGTTTGGGCAAAGTACATGTTTGTAATTCTGCGAATATGACGTGGATGTAAACATGACACAAGCGTTGTTGTAAGTGGGTCATTTTGTTTGTTTGTGGAGCAGTTATTTCCATCTGTGTCTGTGTATTACCACTCACTGGCTCATCTGTCCAATCAGAACCAGGTTGGGTCCGGTTCCGGTCAGAGTAGCGATGCCTCCAATGCTAGCAGCGTAGCACACACAGAGCAGGAGTCCTTTGCTCATCCTCTTGCTCTCCTCCTCCTCATTGCTCAGCTCCTCCAACTCCATCTGATAGCAGACGTTCTCCACGGACACAACCACTACCATAGAGATTGTAAGGGATTGATTTGCATATCTTAAATTCTGATCATTTTCCAAATTATGTGTCAGTTTTTAGATGGGTAGATAGATTTTCTTTGGTGCCATAATGCATCTCCTCTGTGGACTCACCAGGCCCACTGCTGGTGCAATCTGATGGAGGTTTGTCTTGTGGGTTCTTGATATTCTCTGAGTTGCCTTGTGTTAAGGTTACCCCATTCAGACCTGGGAGGGAACACTCAGAAGTTCAATGTCAGACTGCAGAAAAACGGCAAATGGCACTATAGATGGCAATTTCAGTTAGTCTCGGCTCAGATCGGCGGGTCTATTTGACACTTTAACATGAGTCCAAGCTGCTCCAGCTCACCGTTCTCCAGGAGGTTTGGAGGAGCAGTTTGTGGGATGGTGCTGGTTTTCTCTTCATGTTCCATGTGTACAACAACACTCTTTCTCTGGCTCTTGCAGGAGGATTCAGCATCTACGTTACCGTTGAGCTGGTCCAGGATGGCCTGGACAATGGGTACCATCATGGCAGTGGTGGCCGTGTTGCTGATCCACATGGACAGGAATGCTGTCACTCCCATGAACCCCAGCATCAACCTGGAAGAGGTTGTCAAAAATGTGATGATGTTACAAGAATCCTCATCAACAAATGACCAGAAAGTCAACCATTGTGGCAAATGAAGCTTGACACAAGTCTGGGAAAACAGTAAAGAAATTTAGTACTGCAAAAACTGTAAGTTTGAAGCCTTGTATTAGCTTTGGCTGAGCTTTAGAAATCATTTTTACACAGAGCAAGGACTGCGGATTTTGTCCTCCATCACATTCAGTATAGTCATATTAGAAGAGGTCCACACAGCCAGAACACACACAAGAAATGATTACAGTGACCAACAGCTGTGAACAAATGGATTGTGTTATATTAAGATAGACTTGAAAGAACAAGTGAATCTACTGGAATGTTCCCAAAATTAACATTTTATGTAATATTGTATGTATTGATGCTTTTAGTTATACTAGCAGTGTAGCTCCTGCGATTACAGTCTCCCTGTCGGTCTGCCAGTCTAACACATGAAAATTGTACTCTTCAGAAGATGAATCCTAATTACTCTGGTGATGCCCTGACTTTTCACCTAGCACCACCAGCAGGTACAAATTTCCACTTGTCCTCCACGTCATTCATGACAGAATTCCCATTAGAACTGATTCCAATCAGCCTTTCTTATAAGTCAGGCTTCGATGAAGAACATTCTATGCTAAACACAAAATTAAATGCTAAATGTCAAAATGCTAATGTTAGCATTAATTTCACACACAGCTGAGGCAAAGAACATAGCTAATTTTCTGACTGACAGAAAGTTGATGAGCATCACGGTTCATGGTCTCAGGGATTTTTCATATGTTTTGAGAAGTAAAAATAATACCTCTACACTTACATGTGTGTTTAAGTACATTCAGTGTGAGGTTTTATCATGGGAACATCTATTGTAACTCCTGTTTGCAACTCAGACAGTGATCATGGTACAGTACAGTGCAGTACAGGAGACCCAGTGACTCACAGGGCAGGTCGGACCCCGAGCACCAGCAGCACTCTGAGCGCGATGCGTTTGTGGAGGTTCCAGTGCTCCACGGCCACGGCCACCATCAGCCCCCCCACAAACAGCATGTTGGTGTCCTTCAGGTACTGCATACACACCTGAACCACAACACAAACAGTGTACAGGACAAATAATATCAACACTTCAGTTCTGTTTTGGCAGTTATATTTTCACTAATCTATTTCATGTCAAGAACAATAGAATAGAACCTTTATCAGGTTAATTTGTCTACCTAATGTAATACATACACACTATATCTACAGTGATAGCAACACAAAGACTGTATCATACTGTGTGGCTATAGTACCAGCTGTAGTACAGTGAGTGTGTGTGTGTCCAGTCTTACGGCTCTAGACTCCATGATGCCGAGGACGGGGAACAGGATGGTCGGCAGCAGCGCTGTCACCGGCAGGGGCAACACCTCAGTGCACCAATACACCGCCATGAGGGCTATGACGTAAGCACAGGCCGCTTCCTACACACACACACACACACACACACACACACACACACACACACACACACACACTGTTTATGAACTATAGAATAGGCTCCTGATTCCACTACACCTTATCCTTCTAATCTTTATCAAGGACTTGTGTAGAAATGGCGAAGAAAACCTGAACTGGTACTCACTGCAGAAAAATGTCCTCTGTGATGTTATATTATATATAGAACCTCAAAATTATTAAAAATGCAAACATACTCTTTCAATCAGCTAATTAATTAATCAACTTGTTACTGTTGTATTTTCACTTTTTCAACATCAGATTTTATAAACTCTTCACATGTTTTGTGTGTAAAAAGCTTAAATGTTTGGTCTATAAAATCTAAGAAAATTGTGAAAAAACTTACATGCCATTTTCTTAGATTTAAAATATATAGTAAGCATGAGAATAACAATAATAATAATTAGTACCAAACTTCCCAAAAAGCAGAACACATTAAAGGCATTTAGCAGCAAGTCTGTATGTACACATCAGTGATAAAACTGTTTTTAGGTGGTAAGTAAATGTAACGCAGTCATCGACTTTAAACCTCCTAAAAAATGCTGCTTAAACTGACCTTAAACTAAGTTATTAAACATTTAATCTTGAGCGTGAGAGCAGACAAAAATAACGTTCTGATCTGATTCAGCTGGTTTAACCCTTAAAGTTGATGATTTAATGAAAGTTCCACTTAAATCTGAATATGAAAGGAGTGAGTGGAATTTATTAAAGTTTAAAGGGGCTCTGACGTCAGCATTCTTCCAAGTTCTTTCATGGTGTGAGTCAGTCTGCAACTTTAGAAAGATAAAGACTCTCTGTCTCATCTGTAGTCAAACCACGGTGTTGTTGTGTAATCTATGAAACCGCAGAAACAAAAGCTGTTTTTGTAGAGAGTGGGAGAGGTGCTGACACAACCTCGTGCTGTGAGCTCTGAGCTTAATTCTCACTGACTGTCAACCATGTGCACGAGGATTTACAACCGGCCTGGTCACCTGACAGTTAATGTTCATTCACCTGCTGGACTCCAGAATCCAGCTGAGACGACGAAGAGTGAAAGTTCTCATAACCAACAAGACTCACTGAGGAAGATTGTAAAAAAGAGCTGAAACATCTGTGTGTGCTGGACCTCTACATGTAAACAAGCCCTCCAAACCATTTCATGTCTTACCATCAGCAAGAAGATCGACCAGTTCTGTATTTATTCTTAATCTTTCACATTCACATCGTCACCAAGGTCTGATTCACAGCAGCTTTAAGCAAAAGTAATGTTACCACAGTATAAAAATACTCTCTTATGAGTAAAAGTCCTGCATTGTACTCCACTCCAATACTCCACTACATCTCAGAAGTAAAGATTGCACTCTTTACTCTGCTAAATTTGTCTGACAGCTTTAGTTACTAGTTTCCTTTCAGATTACATTTTTATACCCTTCTTGTCCAGTGAATACCATGTATATTCAGATGTGTTGGTGTTGAATATTTGTGATAAACTGAAGGATGAGGTGTTGCTTTCTTCTTAAATTATTTAAAAAAGCCTCTTGGATTATCTGGAAAATGTATTGTCACAAAGCTGAAAACAGGCTGTTTTTCTGAGCTCATGAAAAGTTGACTTTTTACTTTTTACAGTGATGTTACAAACTTAGAATATGATGCATTGCTGTAGATTAAACTAGCCAACAGTATATAAAGTAGTTAACATGAACTCAACTATAAACATCTACAGCAGTAACATGCAGCACACACATTAATGCAGCAGTAATATTAATCCAAAAACATCAGATATATTAATGGAACACTGACAGGGAACTGAGTACTTTTACTTTCCATATTAAAGTACATGTCGCTGATAATACTTACATGCTTTCACCTAAGTTAGGTTTTGAATGCAGGACTTTTACTTGAAGTATTTTCACACTGTGGTATTAGTGCTTTTAACTTAAGCAAAGGATCTGAATACTTCTTCCTCCACTGGACATCATCCAGGAAAGCTTCCTCCAAAGTACTTTGTTGTATATAAAGTGTGTGTGAAGCTGCATGTGAGAACAGAGGGAGGACAGTAACACAATGAAGTGAAACAACCCGCTGAATAGATTTTTCTTTTTTTTTCTTCATGAAGGCTGCTGGGAGGCTGCTGAGCTGATGACAAAAAGTGAGTCTGTCCAAACACACTGTCTCTATTTATCTTAACTTTCATTCACGTACAGACAAAGACACCTGTAGAGAGTTATTCACACACACCCACACCCACACCTGCTGTGAAGATGAATCTATGAAGTGTGGATTTCTGGGAAAAGTTATGGGAGCCTTTTATGAACAGGAACTGCAGCTCTAATGTTCTTTTATACTTTTTAAATCACCAGTTATGGAATGTAACTAAGTATATGTACTCAAGTACTGAACTTAAGTTCAGTAGTGCCATTCTACACAATGAGCACTTTCACATTTGGTACTTTGAGTCTTTTGATGCAAATACTTTTGTTCTTTTCCTGAAGTAAAGTTTTGAATGCAGGGATTTTACTTCTAGCAGAGTATTTCTAGAGTGTAGAAATAGAGAAATAGAAAAGACGTGAGTACTTCTACTGTGTGTTAGGAAGTGTAAAATGGAGATTAAAGTTGCTCTGGACTGTGATGTGTTCAATGTTGAAACGTTTTCTTGTTCAACTTTTCAGTAACTTATGACAGTGAACTTTTAAACTATCTGCACTCTGTTTGTCAATCAGTGACAGAAAACTCTGAACTCAACCATCCAAACAACAGGAGGGAAATGAGGAATAATCAGAAACTCAGATTTGTTATCCTGATCAGTCTGATAAACCAGCAGAGCAGTTTCAAAGAGGAGTTAGAAGTAAACGGGTGACCGCTCACACAATGTTGAAGTGTCAGTGGCTGAATGTAACAAGTACATTTACTCATGTACTGTGCTTAGGTACAACTTTGAGGTACTTGTACTTCACTTGAGTATTTCTATCTTGTTCTACGTTAAATTTGCACTTTTTACTATTGTACTGCTGTTGCAAGATTTTTCAGATTCACCTTATAAATGTGAAATATACTCAACTAAGACATTTCAGTGAACGTGTATTGATTAAATTGCATGTACTAGTATATAAAACAATTAAAGTTAAAATAGTTCCACATTCACATGAATGCATAAAAAAATGTCAATAATATTATATATATTATTCTGAAATGGGCCAGTATATAGTGACCACTTTTACTTATGGTGTTTAAACTGGAGTCAAATCCCTTGTATGCACACATACTTGACCAATAAAGCTGATTCGGATTCTGATTCTGATTCTGATTTTGAAGGTCCGGTGCAGGACGGAGAGCTGCTGGCAGAAAGTGTGCTTTCATTCATGCTTAATCACCTGAAAACAAGAATCGCTGTGTTTTTGTTACCTTAGAATCTTTATATCTATAGAGAGAGTGGGTCCTCTTCCATGGAGTCAGCCATGTTGCACCGCCATGTTTCTACAGTAGCCCAGAATGGACAAACCAAACACTGGCTCAAGAGAGCGCCTTTCATGTTTTTCAGAGTTTTGCAGCCACTTGTGGGATATCCTACACTAAACTTTTGTACTACTTTTTTGTACTTTGTAAACTTGTACCTAAACTAAGTAGTTCTTACACTGGTCAGTTAAACTGGTCTGTGCTGGGTAAACAGGTTATCTACACTGGTAAGAGTTTAATTTTAAATTTAATTAGTTATTATTTGACGAACTGACAGTTTCAACTAGTCATTGTTTAGTAAACTGGTTATTTAGACTGATCAGTGGTCAGTAAACTGTAAACATCAGCTGATTATTGTTCACCAAACTGCTTATCTAAACTGGTAAGTATTCAGTAAACTTGTGGTTGAACTGGTAAGTGGTCCGGTCAATAGACTCGAACTGTTACAGTAAATGGTCTACAATCACAACTGGTTATTGTTCTGAAAATGTAATAGTTAGGCTGATTAGTACTCAGTAAACTGGTAGCTTGAACTGGTCAGTGTTAAGTAAACTGGTTATTTAAACTGGTTAGAGCTCTTTAAACTGGCAAACTTAACTGGCTGTTATTTAGTAAACTGGCAATTTAAACTGGATAGTTAAGCAAACTGTTCAACTGCAATTGGTGGACACTGAAATGGCCAGTGTTCAGTCAGCTGGTTATTTAGTGTGGTTACTGCTCAGTAAACTGGTAAATTGAAATGGTCAGAATTTTCTAACCAGGTAAGTTGAGGTGGTCATTTCTCAGTAAACTGGTCTGTAACTTGGTCAGTGGTCTGGTCAGTAACCTGGTCAGTGAACTGGTCAGTGGTCTGGTTAGTAAACTGCTCAGTGAACTGGTCTCACCGTGGTGCTGACAGCAAGCGGCAGCAGGATGAAAGGGCTGCAGACGAGGACGACGATGCCCTTCAACCTCCAGACCTGCTGCAACATTTTCACTCGCAGAGGAAGAACCGACATGGTTGATGATGGTGAAGAAGATGAACAAGAAGATGATGATGATGAGTAAGTCTAAATGACTGTCAGAGAACAACTGTATCGATGACTGTTCTCTGTCCTAACTGGTCCCAGTCTGCCTGCAGCCCTATTTCTCTCTCTCTCTCTCTCTCTCTCTCTCTCTCTCTCTCTCTGTCTCTCTCTCTCTCTCTCTTGCTCTCTCTCTTGCTCTCTCTCTCTCACATTTGTGATGCATTTCACAGCCGACAAAATAAATATTAACTTAATGTGAGTTACTACACACACACACAGTGTCCCTGCAGACTTGCCTAAACTCTCTGCAGAGTAAACACAGAAGAGGAAATTGGATCTCCTGTATGTGTCAGACTGAACTCGCCTTTTATCTGCAGGAAGATAGTTGAAGTGAGGCAGAAATGTCAACTGTGAGATGATGATCGTGAATATTCCAAACATGCAACCGTAAACCTGAAGCACTGAGTTGCTATTTGCTTTGTTGGAAGTAATTTTAGGGACGTTTTATGATCAGAAATGATCATTTCAAATCAAACTTGACACCTTCACAAAGTCATGAGTGCATACCAAGTCTTGCTGTTGAAGTCCACATCCAGAAGTCTGATTTTGATCTCGAAATCCTGAACATATCACAGTCTTCTCTTCACCAAATCTAACAATATCTGCTTTAGAAAAACAATGATAATAATGAATTAAAAACAATAATGCACCTCTATGAATAATTGATTTATCCTCTGCCAGGTCTAAAATTAGATCTAATATCAACAAACTAATCACACATTTTTGTATTTCAAATAAAAAGCAATACCCACTGGACCAGACAACTGCATACATTCACCTGGATCTAATAATCAGTGTTTTTGGACATTTTAACAAGGCTGTGGCTGCGTTGACAGAAAAAGCTTGAAGAGCACATTTCAGCTTAAGAGAATTTCAAAAACGACACTAAATGGAAAAAGTATAAAATAAGATATAAGATATAACTTTATTCATCCAAAAGGAAACGTTTGTACTGAAGATGCTTGATATACACAGTGAAATTAATACTTAAAAATAGAAGTTAATCTAGATATGTAGTATAATAAAATAGGCATACACACTCAAATAAAATTGAATAAAATAGATATAAAGATAAAATAAAAAACAAATTAATGAAAGCACAGGCCACTGGTTCCAATACGAGCATAGAGCATAGAAAGAGAAAGTATGAACTGTCAATGAAAAATAAAAATACTGAGAGAGACTCAGTAAATTTGTTATTATTAGCACCACCCAAAATTACAAACTACAATCAGTGTCAAATATAGTTCTATTCTGTATCACATCCAGTTGATTATTGTCACACCAAATAGCAGATGATTTCTGATCGACCTGTTCAGTTGAACCGATCTCCTCTCTGACTCTGAGAGTAAAGGTAAGAACTTTATTTCTTAAGCTAACATTTCAGTGCTAAGTGTGGTAGTTTGAATGCTTAAACCTTGATAGATCAATGACAGATGTGCTGCTTCCTCACCTCGCCTGACTGTGAAGTGAGACCTCAGTTTATCCTCTGCTGTCACCCAGTGGACAAATGAGACTGTTCACTATTTTGTTTAATTTCTTTTCATATTTCTTATTTTATTTTATTTTTTTTTATTTTATTTTTTTAACACTGTAAGACACATTAATCACCATTTCTGCAGATATATCAGTGGTAGCATTCTTTGCTGCAGTCCTTTGGCGAGATGTGCTCAAACCAACGAAGTGACAGATTAAGAAATACAAACACAGGACATCAACAGCAACAAAATCAGCAGCAAGACAGCACACAAATCATGCAAAGCAACAGGAAGAATCAAAACAGTGACGCCAGCACAGTGACCACAAGCAGCCGTCCACTGCAGTGCTACAGAAAATCAGGAGCTGTGCTGCTACTAACCACATTATTCACACATCAGCCATATAGAGCAATGGCGTGTTGTGTAACATGTTAACAATCAATAGTATTGATCTTAGTAAGATTTGAATGGGAATAGTTGATAAAATGTTCACTGAACATGAACAGTAAGTACAGTACAGTTTGTTTGGGAATATTTATTTTTATACTCTTGGTACATAATGTGCGTGGCTTTCTATTGTTGATTTTACTTTCTATCTTTTTTATTGCCGACTTCGTACCTCTCGTTTTTTATTCTGCTGTCGTAACAGGGGAATTTCCCCAGCGTGGGATAAACAAAGTCTTATCTTAATAAAATACATACAGAGCAGGGATTTTTTCCCCTCACAATAAATTTTGAGTTTCATCACAATACATTCTGCATTCCCTGGGATCCAGAGAGAAGAGCTGAGCAGTATTATGTTGTAGTTGCCTCTTATGCATTATTTATCAGACCGCTGCTGGTTGTGACCACAGTGCTCGTCCGTGCATTCATATAGTCAAAATAGGGACATCTGCTGCCAAATCCTTGGTATTGCACTTGTATGGAAAGACTGTTGTCATTGATACTCTGTTTGATTTTGATCTTAATATAAGAACTGACCATGGCGTCTCCTGTATTCAAAACCATGGTTCATGGTGTTTGGTTCATTGATAATGTTAAGCAGTATGCTAACTGATTTTGTTTGTTGGTTTGTTTTGGTTGTGTTTGGTTGTTGTGTAATCTCAGCATCATTGTAAATGAGGGTTGCCCTCAATGATTTCTCTGAGAATCTAAATAAAGGTCGAATCTGAACTGTCCAAATGTTTTCTGTGGTCAAGGTCGAGAGGGCATGTATATGAATGTCTGTCTGTGTGCAGTTGGCAAATGTATCTGTTATTACTGGAAGTCAGGCAGCAGAACGTGTGGGAGGAGTTGGATGTTTTTTCCTTTATGAACAGACTGTGATAGTCGTCTCCCCTCCATACTTGCATACTTCTTTTAACCTGAACCTAGCACTGAAATACCCCACCATGCCAAAAGTATGTGGACCAGTAAATATTCATGTCGTATGTGACAGTATAATATGTGTTTGGGATCATTAATAGCACATTCATGATGATGGTGTTCCAAACCATAACAGCCTCCACTCATCTGGTTTCAGACTTTACATCAGATGTTGGAGCCTCAAGAAAAGACCCCAACTTGTTGTCACAAAGTTGGAAGAGCAGTTTTCCATAAATTATTACTGTATTATCATCTGGCGTGAAAAGCTTCCGACCACACGTTGAGCTGTGTTTAGCTTGGTTCAGTCTTTTTTGTCTGGCATGGGAAATTTGTCTTCGTCTGTCTGCAGCACAGCAAAAACAGGGCTGGATGTGAGTCAATGTGTTCATCTGAACTAGGACATCACCCCTGTAAATAAACAGATTCCTGAATTACACTGTCAGCAATATTTACCTTGTATTATGGAGACTGATGCATTTTGAATCAAACCTCTCTATCTTTTCTGGACCTCAACTGACATGAAGTCGCAGTGACTACTGCAGTCCTGTGGCAAAACCAGCAGGATCAAGGTGAACAGAGGCAAAGAAAGGACCCTGTTTGTTACAGAGCAACATTGTGGGGGCGTTAAGCTGGAACCAGGCAGTCAAAACAAGATAAATACACGCCCACTCTCTCTGCTGAATGTATGTGTAGAGCGCCATGAAGGCCCAAAGCTGAAGGACGATTCAGTCAATCTGGAACACTGAGACTCACTTTCAGTCCGCTGTGAAATTGGTCCTAACGGCAGTTCAGTTTAGATTTGTTGTTTAATTTAGTTTAGATATGTTTTAGATAGCTAGTTGTCAAGTTAAGTTTAGACATGCCCCATTATCAGCTTCTGAAGTGAGTCTTAAATTCTAATTAATAATTGTAATTAGGTGATTCCTAACAGCACAACACAGAGAGTATTTTCGAGACAGTTTATTCTGTCACAGTAACTAATCTACTACTAGAAATAAAACAGCTGACTTTGAGTACACTTATGAATGAATTTGATTGTATCTAAGATGAGATAAACTTTGTTGATCCCACACCAGGGAAAATTCACTTGTTACAGCAGCTCAAGGAACCTATCCTCACTAGGAAAATGACAGCATAGGTTGACTTTGCAAGGTGGTTAATACATCCTGTATTTCCATTTATTGTTAGGCGGTGACTTCTTGTGGCTGGTGTAATCATGACAGCAGCAAAGCAGGTGATGTAGTATAAAGAGCAAGAAAGTCTGCGTTTGGAGGAAGGAAGGGTGGATGGATGGGTCAAACAAACTCAGGACTTTCACACTGCTGTTTGTGGCCCGTGCAAAATCGGAAGTCAGTCTTGTGTTATGTTAAATCACGCACATATTGTATTGTAGTTATTTTAATTTATGATCTTTTCCTAAACCTCACCAAGTAGTTTTGATTCCTAATCCTAAGCAAAGTGCGACCATTTCACGACAGAAACAATTTGAGGACAAAGGTCCAGAATGCCTGTCACTGGTACTCTCCAACAGTAATATATGTCGATTTGAGAGTCATTGTCAGTCGATGTATTAGCTTGTTTAGGTATGAGGATGTGTTGGCTCAAGACTCAAAAGCAAAGGAAAAAAAGATTGAATTCTAAATAAATCTGTAACAAGACAAAAATTGGATAAATATATAATGAATGTAAAATAAAAATAATATGCTATATGCTATGCACACCTTTTACTTACACAGATATGACCATGATGAAGAGTCTTACTATCTGAGAGTCTGACTCCTTATTTTTCATTCTGTTGTGACCACGAATAGAGTCATGATCGGTCCAGGGTTGATTATTAACGAGTCAACAGGGGGGCAGCAGTTGTAGAGCTCAGCCACTCCGCTGTCCAGCCTACAGAAGGTTGACCATATCTGTCTTTACTCTTATTTTATTCATTTTATCCTTTTAACCCCTTTGGTTTCTCTTCATCTGCCTCGACGTCATACACAGGCCAGGTGAGTTTGGGCCATCATTTTTGGCTCTGTTCTATGTCAATGATGAAATTTGCTGCCAAACAGTTTCAATACTGCTAAAATAATCTGTACTTCTGTACTTCTGTACAAACATATTATGAGTCACAGAGAGTGTTTTGAATTGCACTCAGATACAGAAAATGCAGCATCATAGATCTCATAGATACAGATTGTGTATATGAGTGTTTATGATCACATACAGGGTTGGTGGATTCACATAGTTCATGTAGTTCAATGTATTCTCTGTTGTGTATTCAGTGTATTGCAGCTCAGCCAAAAAAAGGTTCTGAAACAGTAACCTTTACTCTGCTGGTAAACACAGCAGCCATATCTGAAACCTCAATTATGCTAAACCTAAAAGACAGATAGACAGATACATTGATAGAAACCATCACTATGAAAAACAATACTGACATTTTAGCAGTCTTGGAAGTTTTTTGGCAGACAAAACTCAATATCACTATACCACCAATTTCTATCAGCTTTGAACGTTGAGATTAATGCTAACATACTATGCTAAGATACATGCTAACATTAGCATGCTAACAAGCTAGGATGTTCTCAAGTGCATGTATAGTATTGTTTCCTGTTATTTAAGCCGATAAATGTAGCCTTTGTCAGACTGAATTTGGAGGACTTAACGGCTCTATCCCCAGAGCTCTGCATTTACCTCATGATGACATCATGGTTGTCGGAGTATATATTTTCAAGTGGTCATTAGTCCTTGAAAATAGCCATTTTCAAAATGTTTTAATTTGAGGACAAGCCCCTGAGATGCGGCATCATATTTTCAAGGGTGTCTGCAGAAACAACCAGTGAAAAACACAGCAGGATGTGAATATTAGAAACCTAGTTAATCTGCAGTTTTTTTCTGCATCCTGTCTGGACATACCTATTTATTACATGGAGTTAAAGGTTAAGATTATTATCTGCTGCTGTAAGTATTCAGTGTGTCTTGGGTTGCTCTTTGATTTTCCAGTTCACAAACACAAATTTCAATGACAAGCCATTTAATGGACAAAAGAGATTAATCTTATCAATCTCATCATTAGATAAAAATGTGTGATATGTCATGGTAATTATTTCTAGTAAATTTGATGCTGTCTCTGTGCTTTTCAGGTTGGTTGTTTGGAAATGAAGCTGTGTCTTCTTCTTTTCTTGCTTTGTCTCTGCTGTCTGGGACTGACTGTAAGAACCTCAATATAATAAAATACCTTTTTAAACACGGGAAACAAAGGGAAATTATTTATTATATGACTTTATGTAAACGTACTGTCCTCCTGTCTTCAGGTGGAGCCCAGTCCAGGAACTCCTAATGTCTCTGGTCCTGTTGAAGAGGAGGAGACAGAAGAAGAGGTTCACAGCTGTGGAGGAGCACAGGTTTTCAGCCCTAAGGAGCGCAGGTCGATAGGGGCTGCTATTGAGCGACTGGGTTTACAGCTACTGGAAAAGCTTCCTATTGGTCCACAGCAGCCAAATGTCATCCTATCACCTCTTAGTCTGGCCTTTGCCCTCGCTCAGCTCACCTTAGGTCAGTCAGAGCTTTATTTAATTCTTTAGTACAGTAGGATTTCCACTGATTCACAAGATGCTTCTCCATTCATTCATCCAAACAAGGATGGTAAGACAAGTCAACAACTGTTATTTTCACATCTGAAGACACAATTTGTGAAATGAAGGCTAACATTACATCTATCCCCGCCAGTAGATCAAAATTGCCGCTTGTCCACCACCTGTCAGCCACAGCTGTACTTTCAGATCAATGCTTTAATGGCATGCTAACATGCTAACACATCCTTTCATACATTTTAGGCAAAAAATCGAGCCTGAGGGTTGAAGTCTGAATGTTGTGCTGAACCTGACAAAAGCTAATCTAAGATTTTTTAAAATGGCTGTGCAGAAGATAAGCCTTTTAATATATGACCTTTCCACAGCCTTTCCGCTGGTATCACCTCAATTATTTCTGGGGAGTAAAACAGCATTAAAACCTGATGGGGTGACTAGGATGGCGAAAGATTTATAGTCTGGTGTCATATTACTTGAGTAGAAAGACTTCAGAGCAGCACTGCTTTAAGAAATCAATCCACATGTTCATACATTGCATTGGTTGTTCCATATACTTCCTTAACAGTCCCTTTACATACCTCAGAAACAGTTATTCAGTTTTGGTTCCTTTCCTCAGGTGCTCGCAATGAGACAGAGAAGCTGCTGCTTAAGAGCCTTCATGCCCACAATCTGCCGTGTTACCATCATATACTGGGAGGCCTTCTACCTCATTTCAGAAACACATCGTTGGAGGTGGCAACACGCATGTACCTAAGACCAGGTGTGTGTTGAAGTGGTGATGGTTTTTCAAGAAGTTTGGTGTAAGATCCATCTTGTCCATGTTTTCCATTTTCTCGCCCTTGTCTCTCAGGATTTGAAGTGAAGTTGCCTTTTGTTGAGGAATCTCTGGCCAGGTATCACCTACAGTCAGGCCATATACACATACACTGTTTGAATGCTGTTGCTTTTCAGTAAGAACTCTGTTTTGAACATCCTGCATGCATTTGAGCTAAGACTAAATTGGTTGATACACTGACGTGCATGATAAATAGTCTCTCTTTAGTCAGATGAAAAGCAAAGGGTTGGCGATTAGAGATCAGCAAAGGCAAATGCATGCAGGCTGAAACCTTAGAGCAAGAAACTGACAAGAAGGCAGAGAAAATTATGACTGGTAACAATGATAAACTGGCGAGTGAAGGGTACTGAATGAGGGCCACATATAATGGGATAATGGGTAACAGCTGTGGGGATGAGGTGGTCATGTGATGGCTCTCTAGTGACGACTGCTGGTCATGTGGAGAATGGCATTGTCTGTAAAGACAGGACAGGTAGTATGCACAGAAATGGTCAAAATGACTGAAACTGGAGGAGAAGAGAGAAGAAAGTGGACCACCAGCAGCCATGACAATGTGACTAAAATCTACCACACAGTTTTTAAGCAAGCAAAAGCATCAATAATTTATGGAAGTACCTCTTACATATTTACCAACTAATAGATTCTTTTAATTATGTTGTCTAAAATTTGCGTTTCCCATCTTTTATGTGGAAGTAAGAAAATGTGTTTTTTCCTCCTAAGGTACCAATCAGAGCCTGTCCCTCTGGTCTCTGTGGAGGAGGTCAACCAGTGGGTGGAGAATGCCACCAATGGTTACATCCCCAACTTCCTGGAAAGTATTCCACATGACGTGGTGCTTATGCTCATGAACGCTGTGTACTTCAAAGGTGAACCATTCCACCAAAGACCAGTCATATGGTGATTTACAAAGTCATAGGCAATAAGTGCATAGGCAACAAATCAGATGTTTCAGCAGGGCAGGATAGGTCGAACGAAAATCTCAACCATATACCTCCTAAGTTGATGAACTGGCTTCATCTTTGTATTGATTGCTGATAGTAGTGCCACTCTAATGCCACTTCCTACGCAGATCAGAGTGGGTCAGATGTCTCTCTCACCACAAAAATAATTAATAATTCTTAGGGGATTCCTAAGTGCTCCCTGTCCAGTTGGGATATGAAATTTGCTTAGCCATTATGCTACTGGGGGACCCCAACACTTGCACTTTGGAGATCACAGTCCAAGCCAATAGGACAACATCATCAGCGAACAGTATGCATGCCACAGTTTTATCATCAGGCCAGACACTCCTCAGACCATGGCAGCTCCTTGATATCCTGTCCGTGAACATTCTAAACAGGAGACCTGATCTCTTCTTACCTTGCATCTTAAATGCTCACTGTGAGGTGCTACCTTAATTCTAAAAATTTAAACTCAGATACAGGTGGCTCATAAGTTCAGGTTGCCAAAAATGATTTTTCTTAACGTAATGATTATTAATTATTCCTTATTATTCCCCTCTGTGTTTTTCAGGTGAATGGCAGACACGTTTTGACCCCCAAGTGACCACTAAAGGAGTGTTCTACCTGGACAACCAGAACTCTGTGTCGGTCGACATGATGAAGTCTGCCCAGTACCCTCTGCGCCTGCTGGATGATCAAGAACTGGAAGCACAGGTAACACCAGCATTGGCATGGGTATGTCAGTGATAGTGGTGATACTGCCATTACTAAAAGCAGAGCCAAGGATGCTCTTAAGGATTTCACAAAGCTTTTCTCTCCATTTAACACGTGATATGGAATCAATAACACACAAACTGATACTCAAAAACAATGAGCTCTGAATTGGTTTTTGGAATCTGCTAAGACTAACTGGAGGACCTGACCTCCAGAGAAGGATGATGGCCGATCTTGCTAAGCCATCTGCCACTGGTGATGAAACCTTTTGACAAGTGTTTTCACTGGGTTAAATAAGTTATGTGTCTAATGTATGCCTCAAGGTCTTATTTCATTGTCTACCTTTTACCTTTTGAACATCATGTGTTCCTGTAGTCTATTTATTGAGGGTTGGTCCATATGAAATGAAAGAGATAAAAAGAAGGTCCTTCTTTCTTGTCCAGGTTGCCAGTTTTCCCTTCAAGGGAAATACCAGCTTCTTAATTGTCATGCCCCTGCTGGGCAGGGGAAACGTGTCGTCAGTGCTTCCCAAACTGAACATCTCCGACCTTTATAGGCGTCTACCTCAGGAAAAAACAATGCAGGTCAACTTACCCAAGGTGAAGCTACAGTACCGCCAGGAGCTCCAGGAAGCGCTGACCAGCATGGGTGAGAGCATTAACTTCACTAAGATAGGAGAGATATCTAAAAGAAACAACATAGATACTATGGTAGTGGTGGTGAGGCCACTTCCAAACAGATAAAGGGCAAACACTGGTCATGTAAAGTGGCATCACATATTTGATGACCTTAGAACAAAACAGACACATTGTTCAGACATGACAAGTGATCAGTTTACAGTGGCAATCTGGACAGTCAATGTAATGAAGCTGATCCCACTTTGAGACCACTGGCATCTTTTTCTCTTCCTATCAGGCCTCGGCTCTCTATTTTCGGGTCCTGATCTTTCTGGGATTTCCGACCACCCTCTGAAGGTGACCAGTGTCCGTCATGCCAGCACCGTAGAGCTCAGCGAGGAGGGCGTGGAGGCGTCCGCCACCACTGTTGTAACCTCCATGCGCTCCGTCTCCCTCTTCTCTGTCAACTCTCCTTTCCTCTTCGCCCTTGTTGATGACGCCTCTCTGGCCCCCCTCTTCATGGGTATAGTCATGAACCCCGCCCCCGACAACAATCCCATGCTCAATGATGATCCCCACAGCAACAGCACCATGAGCGACCAACCTGTAACAGAGAATAGTGAACACAGCAACAGGCTGAGCAGCGACACAGAGACAGCAGAGGACAGCAGTGTGCAGTCATGTAGTGCTCCTGCTGGTGAAAGGGAGCAGTTACTGCATGTAAATAGACTAGAGGGTACTGACGGGAAGAAGAAGTAACCAGAAGACAAAACCTGCTCCAAACGAGACAACTCTGTGCTTGCTTCAGATCGTACCTGTCAAAGGAATAATTTGACATGTTTTGAGACACACCAGTTGGCTTTGTTGCAGAGAATTAGATGAGAACTTGGATACCATGTCCGTCAGGAAAACATATAGCAGAAATTTAACTTAGTAGGGCATTAGGGTTCTTGTAATTGCATGGTTGCAATGAATTAGTGGAGACAGCCATGAGAGTGGTATCGATCTTTGTATCTAACTCTGAAACATAGTGAATAAGCATATTTCCCAAATTGCCAAACTTTTCCTTCAAAGTAGATTCAGATGTGCAAAGGACAAACACATTAGTCTTGTGTTGCCCAAAAGGCACTGCAGTTCAACATGAAAAAATACAAATAGCTTACGCTGCAATTATATTGATCAGTATTGAGTTTTATAAGAGAGCTTGAATATTTGTATATGGTGATCTCAGTTCAAAACTTCACCAGATTGATTAGATTTTATCAAACTTGTCTTGTTTCTGATGAAAATGTTAGAAAACAGTGATCAATGACTTTATGATACAGCCATTCGTCCTGACAGTGCATTTCAAGACAGCTTTCACAGCCAATGAAGGCAAACAACACACACACACACACACACACACACACACACACACACACACACACATACACACACACAATATTCCCTGAGAGGAAACATGACACTGTTTCAAGCCAAAAAAGAAAAGCATATTCTTTCCAACAAAAGGTTCATTATGACGTTAAAAGTCATTTTTCTTTGCAAATGTTTTATCTAGAATGTGATGATTTTAATTTGGTATTCACTCACAGAAAATAAAACGTTTAATGTTAATAAAATGTTTGAGAGTTTTTCTTTTTTGTATTTGTTTGGAAGAAGTTTCAAATGGATTAACTTGGCGAAAAAAAAAAAAAATCATTTTCACAAAATCTCAGCTCTTCTCTCAGACTGACACAAAGCTAGTGAAACAAAGCAATAAGTTTCAGTTCTTCATAGTACTGTCCTTTGTAATTGATAAATGTAACTGATGAATATTACTGTCAGCCTAGACAGAAAAGCAACAGACTGAACACTCAATAAAAACAACAACAAAAAACAAAAAGCAAAAAAAAAACAAAAAAAACCCATTGAAATATACACTCATAAAAACAGTGTGGTTACTCTGGTGAACCATCATACTTTTCCCTAAGTGCATCCTTCCAGACAGATCTAACAACTGCCTTGCATGCCTCACCTTGTTTGTTGGAACTACTGTCCTAACTTAATTCTTGCTACCTTTAACCTAAACCATTTTGGCTGGTGGAGCTTGGTCGAAACTAGTAGGGAGTGTTGCCTGAGAGGCATAGACCAAAAGGCAGACTTTCATGGATTCTTATTCTCTGTTAAGACACGCCAAGGTCCCTTAGGGGCCTTTAGAGGTTCTTATGGGGTTCCCAGAGACGTTGAAGTTCCTGAGGTTAGTGTCCTAACTTTGAGGTTTTCAGGCTGTAATGAAGTTCTAGATATCCTTAAGATACATTTTACTTAGTGCTGGTACTTAGGGTGATATATGTCGTGTGCCTTTTGCCTCCAATTACTCTTTGAAGTAATTGGAGGCAAAAGGTGGGGTCCATTCTACTGTCATTCCAGTGATATATGAGGTAATTCCAGGGGTGTTTTCATGTAATTTTTATAGGGGGTTCTGGAGGTGATTTCCAAAGTTCTAATGAGATGCCAAGAATCATTTATTAGGCTTAAGGGGTCATTTTGGGTCCCTTCATGTGGTCCAGAGGTCCTTGATGTGTTTCACTGAAGTTTCTTGGTTCCAGGGGTTCCTTATGTGGCTTTAACAAGTGCTTAAAGTTATGCACAAGGCCTCTGGGTTCTGGAGTCTTGTGGGAATGTCCTGAAGATTTTTGTAAGGTTTCAGGATTTTTTTTCAGAGTTTTTTGGGACTCTTGAATGATGTGGCTGATAAGATCTCAGTCCATCATTTAATGTTCAGTCTACTTACAACAGCCTAAATATTGCCACATGGGATTAAAAATGATTAAATGAGTGACATTATTAGTTTGGTCCAGAACGTGTTTGCGAGATTCTCCTCATTGCACAGCACTCTACATTTAGACCTCAGTCCACGTTTGCTTTTTCTGTACGTTGAACTGTTTCTGTCTGTGTTGCGCGCCCCCGGCCAGACGCTCTGTTGGCAGCAGCGGGGACGCGCGTCGCTCTGGGCGCAGAGCCAGGAGGCGTCAGCGGGGCGAAGACTCGCCTCATCTGCAGCGGGAGAAAGTCTGAGCAACGCAGACCGTCCGGGAGCAGAGGAGAGGTGAGTGTGCCTCTATGCGCTTTGTTGGTCATTTTGCGCTTTTACGCACAACTCTTGACTTTTGCTTTTTGATGTCACCGCAACTGATTGCTCTTTTGACGTCGATTATTAACAATTAATTCACCGTTAATTCAGTGCTGCATGATGTCCTGCTGTCCAGCCAAATGAAGCACACATTAATGTTTGATGAACCTGCAGAGAATTCAGAGCTCAGTCTTTTGACATGAAGAAAAAAACCCTCACAGCTCCCTTACTTTATGATTTGAAGACATTTTTATGATTATGTCAACAGTCAGAAATATGTCGATGAACTTTCTCTCAGGTTCAGTTCAGCTTTTCCATCGTCGCTTTGCCAAGCAATACAATCACAGCTGGAGCTTTTCCACCGGACCAGTTTATATAATAGTTCTAATTTCATGGCAGGGTCAGTGGAACAGAAGCAGGGTCAGTTGTCTGTGTCAACACAGATTTACTCAACTTAAACAAACTTCAGTCTTTAAGTTAGACTGCATTGTGTTGGAAACCTATGAAAAATACATTACTGTAATATTTGAAGGGAATATGAAATATATAGCCTAACTTTTGTCATTTATGTTATTCTTCACAAAGACTTTTCACAGAGGTTATTTGGGGTTATAAAAACTTTGGTGCCAGGAACAGTCCAGCAGTTCTGTGGACAAATTTCAGGGTTGCGTCCTCAACTTTTAAAAACTGTCCAGTGTGAAAGTTGAGGAGCAGCCAATGATGCCTGTGAATATTAGAGACAAGTCCCTGCAGCAAACACACATCTGCTGTGGCAGCTGTTCATCTTCAGTCTGCTGCAGGACTCTGCAGGTCTCCATCAGGCCTGTTCAGACTTTCTACACCTCAGGGGTGAAGAGAGGCAACAATTCATACTTCAGATGAATCTTTGATGATCCTTGTGGAGTCACTGGTGCATTCATGTCGAGGATTGCAAATAAATGAATAAAGCCTTCAAGACATGATCAGACGGAGAGATGTCAGTGGAGATTTAATCAGTTTGAATCGTTGTAATGCTAACAGATAAACATACAGCCAGACCAGGACCATGAACGCATGCTCATGCTCTGATGAAAACGTCCACGTCAAAGTATGTTGCATTCAGGAGATTTATCCTGCTTTTGTTACCTGCTTTTGTTCTATCACTCTAGTGTGACTGCAAGTCTGTAAAAGAAATACAAGGGTCAAAATTTGAAATTTGATTTTTATATAATTAGTGCAATGAAAGACCTTGATTTGGTCTGGTATTCAATTCACTGAAAAAAGACTGTGCAGTTATTTTAGTTTCTCAGTTGATCTCAATGTAGTTTTCAGAAAATGTACAATTTTGCAACACATGTTAAAATTGGAATATAATATTACTAGTATGATCATATAATAGAGGGAGAGAAAAGATCAGAATCACAGTGAAAGAAACTGCAGCCTCTGAGCTTTCTGGACCTCACCGTCTGGATTTCCCATCAGGCACAGTGTGTGTGTGTGCGTGTGTGTGTGTGTGTGTGTGTGTGTGTGTGTGTGTGTGTGTGTGGTCTGAGATTCAGATGACAGACTTTTGTTTTTGTGAAACCACGACAACCAGGTCCAGATGTGTGCAGAAGAACAAAGGAGACATTCTGTATTTGTGTGTGACCTTTTCCTCAGTTTCTTTTAGTGGTTCAGACATTATGTGTGTTTAAAATAACCTCCAGGGCAGTGTGTGACGCTGCAGCTGCACCAAAATGATGATGAAAAAGTAAACTTTTAACAACAACTGACCTGCAGAGCTTCTGTTTGTTGTTGTACAAGCTTTCTTCTCAGAGTTGAGATTATAATTTTCGCACATAATTACTGGGAAAAGAGTTTTAAAGAGAATTATTGGTTTGGCATTGTACTTTCTGAAGTTCTGGAGGTTTGTGTGCTCAGACTGCAGACATGATCTGGTCTTTCACAGGGTCCTGACAGTTTATATTTTGTGGTGAATTTTAGACTGGTCGTATAATTTTGTGGCGTTGCCCTGCAATTATACAAACCACTGTTTTGAAATTATTTGGCTCTGAACGTCATTATTGTCTTTGAATTTGAAAATGTTCCACAAGCAGAGGATACATTTTCTCCATTACTATACAACTATTTTGGGTAATTTCCTTCCATTTTGATCAGCTTTTTTCTTTTGTTTTTCTTGCACTGTGTCTCTGTCATGCATTTTAGATTTGATTTTTTCCATCTTTGCTACTGAGGAACTTCAAACTATATTTAATTTAGATAAATTGCTTCATTTAAAGCAGCTATAATGGATATTTTATTATCACATTGTATGAACTGACAGTGAGAAAGTAACGTGTTGGGTGTCTTTCGTAGTGATGAACATTTATCAGCTGAATCTTCACCTGCTCATATCTTTACAGAGCTTTGTAGTGAGTTTGAACTCTTTTATCAGTCTGGACACAACTTTAGTGCTTTGGTTCATTCTCACAGCTCTCATGGTGTCGTTTTCAGAGAAAAAGCTCTGAAATCCTACTATCCACAACCTGCTCAGCAGCAAGCAGCAGACACAGTTAGAGACAAGCTGGCGAACACAGGGGAACATTTAGCTGCTAAAGAGTTAGATATTTCTCCCACATGTTGATAGAAACCACAAACAGAGCTGCTCTGTAACTGCTGGATGGATCATTAGAGTCAGCCATTGTTTCCCCATAAAAAGTGGTGGTAGCACTGGTAGGAAATGTATGAAAACTCATTTTTTTGTGTTTGTCTTCCAGGATGAAGCGCACAACTTTCCTGCTGGTGTTTGGAGTTGTCCTGAGCTTCTGTCAGGCTCAGGTATCTACATCACCTGTTGTCCCTGATTTTTTAAAAAGAGCCTGTTTTAATGTTAAATGAGTCTGGTGTTACTAAATATGTCTCTCATCATACACATATACACACATACAGTATATTTAAATACATCAGTCCCTCTGGCACAGTATAAGAAACTGCAGATCTTTTGACTCTTGTCTTTGGTGAACTGCTTCAGTCGGAGACAGGAGTCGAGGAGACGGGTGGGGAGGAAGAACATGTGGAGCTATTCACCACACCCCAGACTAAGATGGGCGCAGCTACCTCGGATTTCGGGTACAACTTGTTCCGTGCTCTGGCGAGCCGTGACGCTGCAGCCAACGTCTTCCTGGCCCCCATTAGTGTGTCTGCGGTGCTGACGCAGCTCTCCATGGGTGACGACACAAACACACTACAAACTAAATCCAAACTGGTGCTTTGGTTTTGACTGCCATGGTGTGTACAGGCCTGTCAGCCAAACTGCCTGAAATGTCTTTCAGTTTTGCTTGCTTTTGTCCATCAGATGGTCTGCAATGTCTTTTTCCATATGTGCTCATTTATTCCTCTGTTACAGTGAATCGCTTTAAGCTGGCACAGAAAAAAAAAAAAACAGTGCAGAGAGAGAATAGACAGACACAAAACATTTTTCCAACCAAAGTTGAAACTTGACGGCAATATTGAAACATTTTTCTCATAAGCACATTCTTTGAATTTAAATCTTCCACTGACTGCAGAAGGTTCGTAAAGAAGATCTTTGACATGAAGGAAAAAGTAAAAATGCCTGAATCTTACGAGAATATGTTGACTCACTGAACAAGATCCCTTGTATCCCGCAGGAGGTTCTGAGCGTGCTCAAAGGCAGCTGTTCAGGGCTCTGAGGTATCACACCCTGCAGGACCCTCAGCTCCACAGCACCCTGAAAGACCTCTTGGCATCAGTCAGGGCACCTGGCAAAGGCCTGAGCACCGCGGCACGCATCTACCTGGCAAGACGTGAGTTTATGTCGGGGGTTGGGCAACTGGATATGAACATGAGGGATCCACATGTAATTTATCTGTTTTCAACTACAACATGACTTTTTTTTTGGCTTAACTTGCAACGATTAAGCTCAGTTCACCACAACAGAAAACTTCTACCTTATGGGAGAATTAAGGCAAGAGAGTAATGGAAAATAAACAATTACTGTTTGAAGTTACGGGAAATTGTATGAATCACACAGTCAACAGGAGCACGAAAGACATTAAAGGCATTTTGTTTCGAGTCTGAAAATGTTTGCACTGGCAAAGTGTAAAAATGTACCATCAAATAGGTCAGCCTGGCGATTAGACATTATAGATGATGCAGAGTAGGGTTCATCCATGGGCCAGTCTCACTGCTAATGATGTTTTCAATCTTTTTCTTATTTAACTCTTGTTGAAAATCAGTCAATTTAATCTTTATAGACCCCTTACTTGTCCTCAGCAAACAAGGTCAGAATTCTAAGATTAAACCGTCTGTTCTCAGGACTTCGTCCAAAGCAGGACTTCTTCCCACTTGTGGAGCAGCAGTATGGAGTCCGTCCTAAGGCACTGCAGGGAGGAACAAGGGATGTGAAAGACATCAATGACTGGGTGGCTCAGGAGACAGGTGGGAAAGTGCAGCAATTCTTGGCCTCATCCTTACCACGAATCCCTGGAGTAAACACTGTGAGTGCTGCCTACTTTAAAGGTATGTCAAAATCCCCAAATCTTGTCAAACACCGTAGACAAACAGGGTAGATTAGGAACGAAAGCTTGCCAGCTGGTTTGAAAGTAGGAGTGCTGCCTCCTGGTTTTGGACACTTTGATGTTGCTTCTTTTAATACTGGAGGTTTTTTTTCAGGCTCAATTTTACTAGAAATTCAGCATCTAGCTGAGGATGCATGAGCATCAATAATGATCAAGATTTCTGTCTGTAAACAGGGAAGTGGATAACTCGGTTTGGTCAGAGTGGAGCAATGCAGAACTTCCAAGTGGAGGGTGGGGCACCTGCACAGATTGCCATGATGCAACAGGATAACTACCCCGTGAAGATGGGGGCCGACTCAGATTTGAGCTGTGTTGTGAGTATTTTTTACTTTGAAACAACAAACTACCATAACTGGTTTAAACTTCACCCACAATTGGCCAGCCGGTTATGAACCCACCCAGCCCACTTTCAGAGATCCCTCCTGAACGTCTGCTCCTCCTCCAGATTGCTCAGATCCAGATGCAGGACGATGTCAGCATGTTCATCTTCTTGCCTGATGAAGTGACCTCCAACATGACACTGCTGGAGGAGAGTCTGACTGCTGAGTTCGTTCAGGACCTCTCCATGACACTCCTTCCTGCCAAGGTGTCCCTCACTCTACCCTCACTGAGGCTCAGCTACTCCACAGACCTGCTGCCACTGCTCAGCGACCTGGGTGAGTCTGTCTGATGAGCAAAGACCTTCAATCTTCCATGTGGATTTTCAACAAGTAAAGATGCAAATAAAGTGTATTGCACAATTGCAGTATGTTTTGTTTGTATCTTAAGAATCAGATTCAGAATTGGCTTTTTGGGTCAAGTAAGCGTACGTATACAAGGAGTTTACACTTTTCCCTCTTTGTGGTCCTTTCCCCTCCCTACTCTTCCCCTTTCTTCTCGTCTTACTGTTGCTCCTCCTCTTTTTCTGCCTGTTCTTCCATCCTGTCCTTCTCCTCCTTCTCCCTTTTCTCTTTTCTCCCACCCTTCTTCCCACCTTGCAGGACTCTCTGATTGGCTTGCGGACACGGAACTAGAAAAGATCTCCACTTTAGCTGCTAAGCTCACCAGCGTCAATCACAAGGTTGTAATGGAGACGGCACCCGAGGGGAACCAGTACCCCAGCACCACGTCAACAGCAAGCCACCTGTCGTACCGAGTGGACCGGCCCTTCCTCTTCCTGATCCGGGATGAAGCTTCGGGGGCGCTGCTCTTCATCGGCAGGGTGGTTAACCCCAAGACCCTGTCGATATAACACACAAACATGCACACACACTCTTAGCAGGTCCTAGGAGGGATTTCAGGTGTTTGCGTTTGTGGTGGCAGATACTTGTGAGAATATTTGATTTTGATTTGATTTTACACTATTCTTTACTTTTCATGTTGAAACATGTTAATCTGACAGGACACAGAAACACGGTGATGATACTCTGAGTTTACCAAAGGATTGTTTTTTAAGAAATCAAATATTGTCATTTGTGTGAAACATAATAAACACGACAATGAAACAAAGTATGTCTTTTTTTGTCGTCCCATTTCAGCTGGTTCAAAAGATCCCAAAGTGAACCGTGAATCATTTCTCATCTCACAGAGCAAAATGACGTCCATCCGTCTGTCTGTCCATTAACGTAATAACTTCCATTTTCACCAAAACATACACTTAGTATGATTCATGAAATTCCTTCAGAGACTTGTTATATGAGTCTGGACAGACATGGATGTAAATTGTACCTTGACTTGGTAGTCAGAGGCAAACAACTGTGAGCCAGTACTTCTACATAATATTAAACCATGAAGAAACGTAGCAAAAGGTCCTGTGATGTTTTAAATATTATGCCATGTCAAAAGCGATCTTATGCACAGTAACTAGGAGACAAGTTCTGTTATTACTCTGTAGTTGTGGAATCTATTAGAGTGTAATGAACTTTGCATCTTGGACGTTTGACCTTGAATAAAAATCAGACCTCTGAGTGATAAGTTTGAGACTCCCTGCATTGGACAGTAGTGTGTGTTCTGTAAACACAGTGTGAGATTATTCTTTACTGTGGAACGTCTCAAACTGAGGTCAATCTGCAGACAGATGCAGCTGCTCAGCACGGCTTCAGATTATTCCTCCACATGCGAAATTCTGATCAAATCACTCCTCTCTCACATTCCACAAGACGGGAGAATATTTCGGAAAGACGTGTTGGCAGGTTGACGCTGATGGCAGAAAATATTTTCCGTACTTCTTTTCCCACGATAACCACATTCTTCTACACAAGATAAGGCAAACTTCTCAAATGCATCAGTGTTTGGTGAACAGTGACTTTGCTAAAACAGACACAAGGGTTTCAATCATGAAATATGTGAAAGAATCTGAAGAGATATGGAGCCAATGTTCATCCATTTGTATGTGTGTGTGTTTATGTGTCTGCTTGCATAATGTACAGAGTGAGGAATAAAGTCTGTAACCAATAGAGTGAGGACATTTTGGCCAGTTTTCGCTGATTCAAAGTGCAGTTTGAGAGTTAAGACTTGGTTTTAAGGGTTAGGGAATTTAATTTAGAATTTAGTTAATTTTAGTTTTGATGTTTAAGGTTAGGGTAAGGGGTTGGGACTGCACTATGTCAGATAGGGTCCTCATAACAATAGAAGTACATGTGTCGTGTGTGTGTGTGTGCGTGTTTGGAGCACACATGTGTTCTTGATTTTCTAAACAGCCAGAAATTCCTGAGGTTTCTGAAAGACTGCCCAGAAAAAAGTGAGCTGACAGAGTGGAAAAAGGGAGACAAAGAAGAAGAGTTGGACTCTGAGAAGGGAAGCTAGAAGAACATCTTCTTTGTGTAGTCCGTATTACTCTAACTCAGTAGTGAAAGGAGCACCAATATTACAATCAGTGAGTCGGGTCCAGACCCCCTGATGCACCAACCTGTTTTCAGTTTTCTCCAGTTTTATGTGAAAAAATCATGTGGTTAATCTGTGAGATAAATCTGTACTGACTGCAGGGAAACAATTAGTATGAAGCAAGAACCAACTTTATATAGACAGATCTGAGCCTGACAGCTCTGATCCTGACAGTGGTGGGATGTAACTGTACTTCAACACACTAAAGATCCACTAGAGAGTTGTGAATTATTCCATATGACAGTTGGCATGAATAACAGAAGGCTAGATTTTGATTTAGTCTCCACAGTTGGCCAGGATGTGCTAAGTCATTTATGCAGCTCACACACATTAGCACAGAATGAACAATGAAGAGCTCTGGCAGCTCTGTTCTGTATCATTCGCAGATTTTTGGATATTTTTCAGCAGATGACCCGGCAGTGCTTTATAATTCTGCTCCTACATTCCACAAATAAATACTGAAAGCTACTTTTTACTTCACTACATTTAGTTTAAAGCTTTAAAGTCATCTTACGAATACAAAATCTCATCAAGAAATAAATTCATATTTCATATTATACTAAGATAAAACTTCACATTAAAACTAGCTCCACCTTTATCAGCTGCAACATTAAAATGATGAACACATAATTGTAATTCAATAATATATAATTTGGAAATGGGCCATTCTGCATAATGAGTACCTTTACTTGAGTGAAATAAGCAAAATTTTGAATGCAGGACTTAATAAGACTGAGCAAAGGCAGTCCAGAGTGCCACGAGTGGTGGTACAAAGAAGGCTCCAGGTGGTGCAGGAGAGGGTCAGAGGCAGGAGTCGTACCAGGGCGTACCAACAAGCGTTAGGAAAGAGATAGAGGAGGCTGAAAGAAGGTGGACTGTGTATGATCCAGCAGCATGGTGGAGCTGAAGCCCAGTATTTAAAGCAAAGACAATTGGAGATGATTAGCAGGTGGCCGCCTGATACCTGCACACCTGATCCTACTCCTGCAATCAAAGAGAGAGAGAGAGAGAGAGAGAGAGAGAGAGAGAGAGAGAGAGAGAGAGAGAGTCCAACAGTTTACTGGAAGCTACTGTATATACATGATCAGTGGTGGAAAAAAACTATTTAAATCCTTTACCTAATTACATTACTAATACCACACTGTAAAAAATACCAATACTAAAAGTCCTGTATTGAATGTACTGAAAGTACAAGTATGGAAGGATAATCAGGAAATTCAACTTCAAGTAAACAAAGACTCAAAGATTTTGGATAAATGCAGTGGAACAAAAACTCCAATATTTCCCCCTGAAATGTTGTCAAGCAGAAGGAGAAAGTGGCATGAGAAGACTGCAGTCAAGTACGAGTACCTGAAATTTGTCTACAGTACAGCACTAGAGTAAATGTATTAGAATGTATTTGTAATGGAGGACTTTTATTTCTCAGAATGTGTCTATATTATTGTACTGCTTCTGCATATTTATTAAATACTGCTCAGTTTTATGTACATCCAGCACACCTCAGTGTTCACAAGAGGGAGACAAACACTCAGTAAAACCCAGCAAGTTCAGTTTCTTCAGCCATGAAAACTTCACAGTTAAACCTCAGCAGCTCCGGTCTTTTCAGAATAGATAAACATATCATATCCACAGCGTTTTTGTTTCTTTTGTCTTTGAAACACAATTGTGTAAGTTTGAATTTCTGCTCTCTTTAGAGTTTTTGACATTTTTAGCTCCATTACTGGTAAGAAATAGCCCCCCTTTGTAATTCTGATGAATAGACGTGATGAGCTCCAGGCTATTGTCTAGTTAACAGTGTGACAGTGACACACAGTCATATTAGACGCATTCACAGAGGAAACTGCAGCTGTAGTGTCAGTAAACATTGAAAACAGCCTACTTATGTCTGTCAACCAGTACATTTATTTCTGCCTCGAGAAGTACTTAAAGTCCTTAACCTCGCATTTGTCATTTTCCACATCAATGTGAGGATTTGTTGACCAGTGTGGCTCCAGCAGAGATTCAAGAGGAAACAGTGTCTCTGACAGAAGCACTGACAAAGAGTAGGCAGCCGGAAACCTGCTGGGGTCTTGAGGGTCAGAGGTGTGCTGAAGGAAGGACGTTAGAGCCATTTGAAGAACACATATTTCAACATTAGAGTGCTCACCCGAACCTCAAAGGAGTAGTGTCACATTTTGGGAAATGCACATATTCACTTTCATCAACCTCGTATCTGTGCACTCAGTACAGAGCTGGAGGCAGGGCGTGGTTAGCCTAGCCTAGCATAAGACTCTGTCTAAAGAACAAGATCAGATCATTTAATCCTTTTTTAATCCCACAGCAGGGGAATTTGCAGAAAAGAGGATAGTGTAATCAAAAGAAGCACAATATAATGATTAAATCAGAGTAAAATAGACGATGGAGGAATCTAACAGTATTGTACACAGGAAATGTCCAGTTTAACATGCGTTGATATTGCAGAAGTGGATTTGTTTCAGTGTGTGTGGTCTACTGATTGCAAAGTCTGAGAGCAGAGGGAGGGAAGGAGCTGCATTATCTCTTCTTCACACACAGCGGATGAAGTAAGTGTAAGTAAAACTGAAGCCACAGCACACTGCATGGATTCAGCCTGGCTCATCTTAAAAGCTGAATTTCTGCCAGATCAGTTGTTGTTTGACATTCAGTTTGGGGTCATGGCATCAATGACATGACAGTTGGATTCCTGGCAGGTCAGAAATGTTGGTCCTTTGTCTGCAGTCCAAGCACTTCCACAGAGAAACATCACCCTGCAGTTCTAAATGCAGCATTTGGAGCTGTGGAGGTTCTCCTGGTTCTCCATGCATGCATATGTCTAAAACTGGGGCGCATGCTTATGTCGTAAATGGTGGGTCTGGGACTGTAGACTCCACCTCTTGTTATCATTTATATTTCTTTCATAATTCTTCTTTTTTACACTGATCTTTTAGCGCATCACAGAGTCTGTGACAAATAAAAGAATCACTGAAGGACAAACATCTACAGAAGGAAAACACACTTCCTCTTATTTGTTGTTCTGACAGCAAACTGTTCCCATGTCTTATGATGAAATAGGCCCTGAGACCAAAACTGTTTCCTGTCTGTGTCTCTCTGTCTGACAACATCTTGAATCAAAGTTATTTATAAAAATAATGATAAATGTCTATAGGATGATTTGGCTCAAACGAGACATCACACTATGACCTTGACCTGATGACCTTAAAATGAGCCAGTGATCGTTTCTTCTGTTAAATTCTCTAATTGCACCGATGACACTTGTTATCGTTTCAATATTCAATTCATGAATCTTAATCCTCTAAAATTTTTCATTGTCACCTGGTCAGTACTGGATTGCTTTGTTTGTCTATTTCCTTTATTTTATTTTATTTTATTTTTAGTTTAGTTTAGTTTTATTCAAAAGAGTCCTGACCACGTGTCCCTATGGTCCCTGTCTAGAGTCAGTGTTTGGTTCATCTGTTCTTGGCTACTGTAGAAACACGGCAGTGCAACATGGCAGCCTCTGCGGATGTCCACAACGCTAACTCTTCCTGAGGACACCCATAAGTAAAGGCTGCTGTATGAAGACATAATGAATGACAGTATATTAAGCTGTAGTTACATAAAAGATGTCTTCATAGAAAAAAGTTATAGATGCTGACAAACACTACACACCTACAAATGTCCTTATATGTGCTTACAACCACAGTCCCGATCATTAGATATCTGCCCGATCCAAGACTTATTCTTACCTAATGTTGAATAAATGTGTTTCTGACACATGGAAATAACAGCTATAGATGCAAAATCTGACACACTTTACTTTTCAGGTGCTTCTTAATCCAAATTCGAAGGTCCTCATTCACACTGAAATCAGAATACTGCAGAAAGACCACTGTAACCTGGTAACTGAAGCGTAATCACACTGTATGTGCTATATCAGTGGCCCTCAGTGTTTGGCACAAAAAGATGGTTGTGCAACATTTTATAGGACAGTCTGTTGACATAATGTGTTTGGCATGAAGAGGTGAAACAACTTCTCAGATTCAGACTGAATGAATCTCACATACCTGTCAGACTGACAGACATCACCTCTGGAGCAGAGGTTCACATGTTTGAACCTGCAGCAGAAAACAAGACAAGGTGTTTGTGGTCCAACTGCCACAGAGTTGACATCGTTTTTCTACCAACAACAACTCTTGAGGCTGCTGCCTGGACCTGTCTGTCTCTGTGGAGGAATGTTTTGTAGAAATGCTGTGATGAAGATTGTAGTTATTATTGTATTTGGCTCTTCAGTTTTAAAGTGGACATATCTTTATATTCTTATTAAGCTTAAGCTTATTAAGCTAAAGCTTGAACTAACCAATTTAAACCAATAATATCATGACATCCACCAATCAATCAATGCAACTTTCAGTCGCACAGAGCTAAGATTAACTAGCAACAGAAAGGTGCATCAGTGTGTCTTTGGGGGTTCATCGTAGTCATGGGTTGGCTGGCTAGAATTTATTCACTTTGAGGAAAGTGGTATCTGTCACAGCTCCAGATTGTACACAAGGCATTTTACAGCGGACTGTTTCTGCAGCGACATGGATACAACTACAAATATTTTCGAAACTTGTTTAGTTCGTTTGCAGAGTTCATGTCAGACACAGTTCATCCTCAGTGCAGCTGTCAGCAGCAGTATTTCCACACTGACATGAACTACTTCCTCAAAACACAACCTATTGCAAAGGAGCAAAAGCATCTGCCTTTCTGTCTATAAAACTGATTTTTATCTGTACTATAACACAGTATACAGTATGGAAGTCATAATAATGAGGTGACCAGAATCATATATGAAAATACTTAACAAGGCGGAGGTAAAGTGCACAAAGACACAATTATTGTCCATCATTATTCATCAAATAAGAATGATGAATAATCAAAAGGCACTGTGTTGATATGTAAAGAATATGATGCATGTGTTGGATATATCATATAGGCCACCGTATATTTCAATCCTCATCTGGAAGCAGCAGAAATCACAGTGAACAAAAGGAATAAACTTAATCTGTGAGATATTTTAAACTTCACTCAGTCAAGCTTTACTTTTCTCAGCTTAGTTTTAGATTTATACATTTATCAAAGGTAGGAATAACTGATAATAGTAAATTAAAAATAGTCTGAATAAGACTGAGTAAGGCAATGAGAAAAAGATGGTAATATATTTAAGTAACTTGAGCTTTACTCACACAGTACAACACTTTCAGTTTTTCATTTTTCTTATTTATGCATACAGGATATGTCTTTCAACGCTTCAGGCCTGAGCGGTTCCTTTGTACTGCAATTTCATACATACATTAAAATATTTTTGTAACTTAAAACAGTGGAGAATTTGCAGAATAAATGAACAAAAACAACAAGCATTTAAGAAAGTAGCTCTAAGAATGGAAGAATATTTTTACAGAACTGAAAAGGTCCAGACTGGTTAGTGCTGCAGTCAGTCAGTAAAGAATATCAAATAATTAATCTGCTGAAAAGGAATCAATTGAAATGTCTTTATTATTTATTTTTTCTTTATTTATTTCAAAGTAAAAGCTCAGTTTAATATGTGTACAAAATGACAACAAGCAACACTGTCATCACTGCAGAGCAGGTAATGAAGCCACACTCAATAAACAGACAGACATGAAAGCTAAGATTCACGTTTATGGGTTTTTATATGTCTGACCACGCTGTTCACAGAAAAAAAAAAAAGCAGCACAAAACATTACAACTTTTTGGCATTTAAATTCATCCAAAAAACCAACATGTCAAGAGTCTGATGTCAACACCTTCAGTTTGCTCTTAAATCACAGAACAACATGGATGCAGTGTCTTACATCTCGCACAGCTTTCTGAAGCTCTGAAGTTTGGGTTACTTGTGGATGTGAGGGAACTGGATGCTTTGGTGTTTGGGGTTACAGCTCTTCAAGACATTTGTACAGCTTATTTTGGGGCATGTTTATGCCTTCATCAGATAGCTTAGAGTGGAGAGAAATTAAGTGAGAGAGAAATGGAGGATGATGTGCAACAAAGGAGACTGTCAGTTGACCAGTTTTCTGTGGCCTTATTCACATTAGTTTTGACCGGATGATGACACTACCAAAAAAATTTCACAGCAATCCATCCAATCGTGGTTGAGATATTTCAGTCTGGACCAAAGTAGTGGACTGACCAGCGATGCTGTCTAGAGCCATGCTGCGAGCATGCTGCTAACATGCTGCTAGCAAGGCTAAAAGATTTGAGTGATTGGAGTCACCCTCATAGATATTGCCCTGCCTTTGTTTGTGAAGGGAAACGGTGGGAAGTACAGTTTATCAAACGTTAGCACCAGGTTCAACATCTTAAAAATGGATGTGGTTGTTCGGGCTGACTGCATCATATAAACACATGATATTTGTTTGTATCTTATATGGCACAATTTACTGATCCGCTTATAGACAAACACACCAGTAATCCCATTGGAAATGTTCAGTGGTGGAAAGTAACTAAGTGCATTTACTCAAGCACTGTACTTCAGTACACTGCAGTCGGCTGGCGACCGGCTCAGGGTATACCCCGCCTCTCGCCCGTTGACAGCTAGGATAGGCTCCAGCCCCCCCCCAACCCCGAAAGGGATAATCGGGGTATAGAAGATGAATGTACTTCAGTACAATTTTGAGGTATTTGTATTTTATTTCACTATTTTAAACCACTTTATACTTCCACCCCATTACATTTCAGAGGAAAATATTTAACTTTTTACTTCACTACATTTGTTTGACGGGTTTGGATACTAGTTACTTTACGGATTCAGATTAATACAAATTAGAACCAACAAATGATGGATTATAATTATTGTGATGTTTATATTTGGCTCAGCAGCATTTGAAGTACTTAAAATCAGCTTCACGTTTACCAGCTGCAACATTAAAGAAATTATAATCCAATTATATCATATTTATTATTTCAAAATCTGCCATTCAGCACAATGAGCGCTTTTACTTTTGGTAATTGTGAATTTTCCAGTACATAAGTAATCTTTTGAATACAGTATTTGTACACTGCTGTGTTTCTAAAATTGTACTTCTTCCACTTCTGGAACATGTACTGAGTGTTGGATGTGAAAAAATACAAAATCAAAAAGTATCTCAGCCTCGTTATGCAGGCTGTCTGGTCCTTTAAGTGACAGGCAGGAGAAACGCTCAACACACACTGAGTAACTCATAACTTTGTAGTAGCACAGCAGCTTCCACCATCTTAGGAACTCTTTCTCTTCTGTCTTCTCCTTGTTCAGCCTCTCCTCATCCTTCTGTCCCTGTATCCTCCTGTGGTGTTTCTTCAGGTCTTGATGCCCTTCAGTTCTTGTTCTTTGGTTGAAACATTCTCTGGTGTTTTCTGCCCGTTCACCAGCTCGTATCCTCCTTTGCTTTCTGGCTGTGGTTCCTGATGGCTGGCCCTCCTGCGCAGGACCACAACCGTCAACAGGAAGCAGAGCAGCCCCCCACACACAAAGACTGCCTGCAGACCCAGAAACCTGCACGCACAAACACACAGAGGTGGTCACGGACTTTATTGTTTTGGTGTTTTGGAGCAGGTCCAGGCTAAAGCTTGAGGAAACATTTTTCACGGATGTACCACGACATCTCCAAGGCAAAGGTTAAACAGCTGGTGCTAGACAGGACTCCTAATAGGAAAATTAATGGTAATGGGAAAATATTTTAAAATGACAAAGTCTGATATGTTGGATGCGTAAATATATTACACAGTCATCAATATATCCAAACCAAAAAAACAGAAAAAGGGACTTCTTCGGAACAGGTTTATTGGGGCACCCCTATAGCTCAGCTGGTAGGGCGTGTGCCCCATGCCCCATCCTCTGCAGCGGCTGCAGATTCGACTTCCACTTGTGGCTCATTTGCTGCATGTCTTCTCCCCTCTCTCTGCCCACTTTCTGTCATACCTTCAGCAGTCACTATCATAAAGGCTAAAAAGCCCAAAAAAATAATTAAAAAAAAAAAAAGAAAAAAACAGATTTATCCTTCCTGATCCACAAATGTTGTAACTAATTTGACCTACTTGGTCTGTTTAAGTTAACAGGGAGGCAAATATACTGCATGAGGTGAAGTTGAGTTAGAAACTGCAGTCCTTCAAGAAGTCATAACACTCAAATCTGAACACACACAGACATGAAATACTGTATGTTGATAACATCCAATGTGACTCCACTTCCTGAGGATATCATTATCTGACCATCTAGAATAAACACTGATAAAGCCACACCTTAAGGGCACTCCTTGTTGCTGTAGAACTTATCTGAGAATCATCAAGTTTTTCAGTAGCAGAGTAATTCAGTGATAGTTGTACACACCAACAGTGCCAATAGCTAAAAAACCTTCGAACACGTAAACAAATATAGACCAACAGAGGTAAAAAATTACTCACATACGTATGCACATATGTGCATGAACCACCTCCGCTAGAGGAACAAATCCAGCTTGAATGTTTGTATGTCCACCTGTACATAGTGGTACACAGTGCACAATGTTGAATATGAATCCATCTCAGAATGACTCACCGATGTCTGAAGCGGTCCAGGTCGTAGTAGAGACAGGAAGTCTGCTTGTTGCACTTTTTACCCCACAGGATGCAGGTGGTGTCGATGACACTGCCGTACAAAACCGGGCCGGGCATGAACGCTACACTCACACACACACACACACACACACACACAGATTTATGGTGGATGAAAGGATGATAGATATTTCTTATAAGCAGTTGACGCAATACCTTTTTACTCACCAAGCACTCTGAATAGCATGTACTGCACTCCTACTGCAAAAGACTTGTCCTCTGTGGGCACGGTCCTGCAGCAGAGACACAAACATCACATTCATGATGAAGATGGGTTTAGTGTTTATTCTCTGTGGGTGCATGTGCGTTCAACCTTGTGGGTTTGGTTTGCTGACATGCTCAAACAGAGCTGAGCAGCGGGCGGAATGTTGATTATTGATAACAGCAGTGACAGTTGCCATGTGAAAGGATTTTTGATGTTGCATTGTATTATTTCAAGTCCCCGCTTCTGTTGTTGTTTTGCTTGTTCTGGCTCAGAGGTTTTCTGGAGTTGTGGGAGAGCTGAAAGGACGTGAGGCAAAGATAGTGTGCGTGGTAAAAGGGACAGGTGCATGCAGGTGTTCTTAAGACAACAAGAAGTTAGTTATTAGTACTTTGGCTGCTTATCAACGTGGTCCGCAGTTGGAGCTGCAGCATGCAGAAAATTGCACCACTTCTCAGAGTCACAACACATTTCAATCCGAACACACAGACACAGATTATGCACATGTTTTCACAATGAGTGTTATTTACACTTTTGGAGGATACCATTATCCTTATCTCTGAAGTCCATCACAAATAAGCATCCAAAAATCTAAATCCATAAATTCTAGAAAAAAAGATGCTCCTTACAATTGCAGAACTTGCTGTGTTTTGAACTTTGCTCCAATCATAGTTATCGGTACGTCTATGAGGAAGTGTAAACAGCAAATTCAGGATATTTTCAATTGAACCAACATGCCAAAGAGTAAACAAATATAGGCCAATGGGGTGAAAAGATCATTTTCATTGTTGGTTCATGTGTTTCTCTTTTACTCAATTAATAGATTGTTTTATATGAGTTTGGTGGATTTTGAATAAACTCACTCTCGATGGATGTGAACAAGCTCAAATTAAACCTTAATGCTCATAGCCATCGATTCATTTAAAAAAAAGTGGCAACAGGGGAAGTTAGGGTTTGGTGGCATAAATGATCTGGCAGCTGGCAGCTTTATACACCAGAGGCATCAAATGCAGAACAGGTGAGGATCAGGTGACTAGCAGGAGGGCTGGCATTTCAAATTAAACCTCAGGATAACCCTCAAAAAGTAAAAGAAAAGACTCTCCTCTGATTCCCTTAAGAAGTCAGGCTACCTTCCCTTAGAGCAAGGGGAAAATTACAAAAACCCTCCTTTTTCTGACCCTCCTCCCCTAATTTCCACATGCCAAATGGAGCTGGAGGTCTTTCACCACCATCTGGTTATTTATTTTAATGTTTTGCAGCTGTGAGCAAGCCACTCCTTTGTACTTTGTGTGTCAACAGCACATTCAAAAACCACATTTCCTCCATGGAGCTGGTTTACTGCTCAACTCTGAGGAGGAAAAGGAGAGGATGTAGAAGCCACTGTGACCGCCAGGGGTCAAAATTCATCGATTTAAAAATATTCACCGTAGACTCACTGTAAATAGTACTACTACTTTGGCCCAGCTAAAGCACTACAACTAATGAGGTGATTACGAGGGCCCTCCTCGCCCTGGACTAATAGACTAAATGTAGGAATTACCTCACCTCATCTGTGGTTTGCATGCTACATTCACTCAGGATAAGCAAAGTCTGTGTTTTACTGGAAATTACTGACATGATTCCTGGATATGAAGTCAAGGCTGTGCATATCATCAACATTTCCGATGTGTAGCATATGCTCTTCAGCAGCCACATTAATAAATATTTTAGCCTCTTTCTGCATGTGTTACAAGCATGAATACTCACTTGCAGCTCATTTTGATGAAGTAACAGATGCTTCGTGTCTGTACTTGATCTTTCATTGGTCTTAACCTTCTCTGTCCTCACTCATTGTAAACATCAGTACAGCCGATCTCCCAGCACAGCTGTTAACTGCTGTTCTGTGTTGTCTTAAGCTACAGTCCATTGAGCTCTCAGGGCCACAGCATAATGTTGATAAATGGTAGGACACATCCTCACATATGCTGCACACTGATTATGAAAACTGATCTGCTTGTGTTTTGGCTCCATGGAAACGCTCCATTTTTCCTGCGTCCCCCACAAAGTCTCCCCTCACTGTGTGATTACAGCGATCATGTAATATCACCGTGTGTGAGATGGACCAATAAAGTCTTGGTCTCAGTCAGTATCTATGATATCACCAGCTGATGGAGGTCTACAGGTTCCTTGGACTTGGCCTTGTGCAGTTTACAGGTGTGTGCCTCTCTAAATCATATCAAATCAACTGGATTTACCACAGGTGGGCGCACACAGTAATATTAGTGATGGTAATTTGTATTGTAATGCTAACTTTAAGCTATTGTTGAAATTTAAAGAAAAAATAGTTTGAAAATATCTTGTCACAGCCAAAATGTAAAGTTCATTTTTCAGGAAATGAAAAAACCCTCAGATATTTATAGATTATTAAAAAATGGAATAGCTGTTTAAGTCCACTAACTTTGCCTCAGAAACCTGGAAAAGAAGGCAAGAAGGATAATTTCATCAGTATTTATTTTGATTTCTTCAGGACAATGAAGTAAATCTATGTCAGTAATTTATGATTTCTGTTGTAGACAATGAAGGTCTGAAGATTTGATTGTGAAAATTGTTTAAAGGCATCATATCTAAATTAAAATGTCTAAAAATGATATACAGTATATGTTTTATTGAGTTGTGTACTTACACATTTACACTCAGAGAAATCTGTAATTTTATTCAAGGTAAACCACAATTCGAATAAAATTTATAACACAAATTAAGCAGAATATAAAGGTCCTTGACCACTTTATGTACACATGAATGTGTTATCTGCTGTTATACTGTGTGTCATTTCTTGCTGTCAGGACTGTTTTTAGTCTTCAAAGCTCTAGACTGTATTTTCTTATTTTCATTCTCATGCTTTCATACCTGAGTATCATCATGTAGGAGGGGGTCTGTGAGAAGGAGGCGATGAAGCCTGTGACACCGATCAGGACCATGAAGGGGAGGAGGAGGTGGGAGCATCCGCTGCCACATGTCCCAGGAGAGGCGAAGCCGAGACCGGAGACACAGTGACACTCAGTGTAGTTCTACACAAACAGATACACCGTCAGCATACAGGTGGAGAGGCTGCAGTGGTCATTACAGAAACAAAGTGAACAAACAACAGTAAATAATAATCAGCAACTGTTTTGATAATTGATTCATTGTTTCATTAATCCTCATTTTTCAAGTAGTTTTTGAGGAATTGATGCTTTAGTCAGATTTGATGTTGGCTGGACAAAACCAGCAATCTGAATAATAATAATGTGAGGTTCAGAGAAATTATGGTGGGAAGTTTTCATTTGTTTCTGACAATGATTGATTGTTTAATGGAGAAAACAGTCAGCAGATCAATCGAAAAAATGAAAATAATTATCGGAGCAGAGAGGACAGGAGCAAAGAAACAGAAAGAACTGAAGCGTCTGCTGAGTTTGGAGAATGCGAGCTTTGCTAGCTTATAGCTAACATTTTCACAGGTCGTGTCATTGTCAGCAGTTCAGAGGAACACAGGATGAATGTTGAGTTTGAAGACACCGCTTAAAGCTGTAGTGAAAGTAAAAAAGTGTTGTGCTTTTGCCCATTTGCTATCTGAAAGTAAATAGTCCTTCCCTTCCTGGGAAAAACTGTAGATGTTTTTGAAGTGATTAACAGAAATTCTGTGTAAACTGCATCTCATGTCACTGTGGGTGAGGAATGTGTAATTAGTCACTTCTCTGACCTTTTTTTCCTCAAACTTCAGTCTGGGATTTTTTATGTCTACTTGGAAATTGTATGGAGGGTCAGAGAGTCATTTACTTGGAATATGTTGGAGGAGAGAGTGAAAGTGAACTCAGTAAGATGTCATTCAGCTGAGTAAGCCTCAGTCACTCCTTGTGAAAAACGTCTCTTCTGGCTGAACAACATACTGGTCTCTTTCCAGATAGATCACAAACTGTTCCTCCAGTGAATTTCTGTCAGCATCAACGCTGTATGCTGTTACAGAACAGACAACCTTCATTTTACCAAAGACTGTTGAAATGAGTCAAACTAATTCTTCTGGAACTGCTGCAAACATCTGGACATTATGTCACGCCCTTCACATCTGGCCAGTGTCCAGAGTCTAAAATCCAGTTTTTACTTTCATTTTCATGTTTAAAAATGTAGAATTACTGCCAACATGAAAATACAAATCAAATGCCATTGAAATATAATTCAAAAAACTTTTTTCTGCCCCTAAAAGTAAAAGTCTGGTTCTCTTTCAACACTGGAGATATTTTCAGCACTATGTGTAGGATTTCACTGGATTGTATTTAACCTATTCTTGCTTTCCAGAGGGCGAATTCTTGTGATTTAATGGACCCCTAATCTTTCCACTAGTGGCAGCATCAGAACAAATTTTCCACATGTGCAAAAGACATACCAAAACCCGCAGACTGTCATGAAAGCACAATCATGCTTCTCACTGAACTGAATTTTACAGTGACAGTAAAATCTAAGTATCTAAACAGTTAAGTGTTTTAGGCAGCTGTTCTGTGAAGCTTCAAGCAGCTATGAATCCCTCGACTAACTGAGGGTCACACAGATATGCGCAATATAAATAAAATTGAATTGAACATCTGAGAGAGCCAAAGCAGAAGAGAGGATGGACATAGTTTTTGCTGCCTGCAGCTCTGCATAAAACAAAGCAGTATTCACCAAAAGACAAGATGTGACGTCATCCACTTTAACAAGGAGCATGAGCACTCAGAGGGTAAGTGGGAGTTGGCAGCACACAAATACAGAGCTGACTTGTTCTCTGATACTGCACGCCACAAGAATTTAAATTGAAGGCATTAGTTTGAAAGTGACTGAATTCACAGATTTCGGTATCAGCCAGAATGTGTGATAACAGGATGCTTCAGAGGTGAAAATGTGTATGACAATTTTAAAGTAAAATGATAAAACATTCTTACTATGGCTTTGTTGTTGGTATCTGTCTCCATGCCAATGCATCCGGCATGGCAGGGGGACCTGAACTCCACACCATCAGAACCACAGACCGGGTTAAATTCCTCCCGAGGACACTGACAGCTCGTGTTGCATGACCACGCATCGGAGCTGAAAACACACACATTAAAAACAGCTTTAAGGGCGTGTGATTACAAAACCTTTCAAAGCAGGAAATGACTTCTGGCTGCTGTAAAATGTGATAGTGACACCCAATGCTGTTGATGTTTATGAACAAGACTCCACGTGTGTTGAAAATCACAAAGCTTATGGTTTTATCAACATGGCGAATTGGCTACCTTACTTTGGTAAAACCAAATGTTTTGTTCGTTTTTGCTCGGTTTCACTCAAACGGCGGCTTCACTGGCCACTGAAGGAGGTGAAGAACATGTTTATTTAAGCGCCCTCTTAGGGGAAAACAGTTCCTTGTTAGTGGCCAAATTGGTTCCCTGCTGGTGGTGACATTAGTTTCCCAGCCCTCTGTAGAACTCAGGGTGTAGCTACCTGGGAGGAAAGACCCCGGCAACCTTCTGGGTGGGGCAGCCAATGAGCAACAGCGGTGTGGCCGAGAACACACAGAGTAGGATGGCTGTGGTGCACAACTTGCTGGCACCGCTGACCGAAAGATTCCACCTCCTCATTAGAACTCCACCCAGGACAGTGCCCAGCACTGCCAGGGGGATACAAACTCCTCCTGAAAGAAGGAAACCAAGAAGACAAAAATGTCAATTTAATTTGGCCTAAACTTTCCTGTGTTCAGTTTGTGCCACTCTACCTGCTTTAACACATATGATGAATTCATGCACATGAACCCCACAGTCCTGTGTGCACTCTTACCTATCATCATGGTGGAAAAGGAGACAGTTTGGCTGAACTGTCTCTCAATGAACTTGGCCATAAATGTAGCAAGGCCGGCCAGCAGTGCCGCCAGATTGACCTGGGCCAGAACCACCAGCAGGTAGATGGGACTCCGCAGCGTTCGCAGAGCGATACGTGGAAAACCTGAGGAACAGTGGTGGACAATGAGGCAGATGAGGGCTGATGGATGCAAACATCAACCCTTAAAGGGGTATTTGGGTCTTGAATTCCCAACAGACAATGAAATGAAATTGAACTCATTTTTTTAAAAGCACATTATTTGCAGAAATCTTACAAGACATGTGTCAAAGCCAAAGCTGCTGTGGAGTCTGCTGATGTTGACTGTCGATGCCCTCTAGTTGCCTTGGCTGCAGCCTCCTCAGACAGGAAACAGAAGAGGAAAAGAAGACTTACTTTTGAGGAACTGAAGGAGTGAAAGTTCCTGGAACGGGTCTGCCTGCTGCTGTTTACAGTCCGGTGTGGACTCAACATCGTCTGTGCCGTCCTGGACAAATATGGAAGCAGAACATCACATGCTGGACTTGTTTCTTCACTGGAGGTTTCAAAACCACTTCAGTCTGCAGTCGCTGCTACTTTGAGAGAGTCTGCTGGGGCCCTGAACACTGGAAAGGTTTACATTCACAGCTCTGTAAGACACTTTAGATAAACGTGTCATCCAAAAGCCTTGTGATATGGGTTGTGAACTGTTGTAACAGCAGATATTGCAACTCTTTTCTGGGAAAAGCATGTTACTCATGGAATAAGGATTTATTTAGTCTACGCTACTGACGTCAGTTTTATTTGCATTTTAAAGTTGAGATAAAAACGATCACAAGTAGATAATGTGAACTGTTCATCAGATGGTCAGAGGTCTCAACATGGTGGTCCGCATAACAAAAATTCAAAATATTTAGCCTCTGATCGGTCGTCAACATATTTAGACAAATCCAGAAGCGGAGCCTGGAGGTAATGCTCCTCATTTATCACTTCATCTGCATTCCAACTGTGACGGGTGGCTGTGGCTGAGAATAGTTTTCCTAGCAGCGCATTTGGGCCCATCCTTGTGGTAAACATGCAACAGATCCAGCTTCAGCACGGCTGCCAATAAACAATTCAAAATCTTACATAATCTTGGTGAAGGTGAAGCTAATTTCAGGTACTTTATAAACATCTGGGTAGCTTAATCCAAAATAATACATCATCATTTATTAGTTGATTTATGTTTTTTATTATTAATCAGCAAAGCAACTGGTAACCAATGTTGTGTGTCATGAATGTCATGAAGTAATAAGCACAATATTTGCCTCTAGTGCAGTAGAAGTAGCATAAAATGGAAATGCTCAAGTAATTAAAGAAATAGTCAATATTGTACTTGAGTACATTACTTAAGTAAATGTACTTTGTTGCCTTCCACCACTGCCGAGGTCTCCAGGACCCCAGACAAACACTGGTATTAAAAACTGTGCAGACACAGATGGAGCATGCTGGAGTATTGTCAGTGCTGTCTTAAAACACATAATAAGCTGGTTAATCTCATTTAATGCCAGTGATACTGCACTAAGCAGATCGACTATCTGCTGTGGAATCTACTCCAGTTTGTGGAGGAGTGTTGGCTCCGTTACAAAAAACTTCAACTGCAATCATTACTTCAAAGAAATGAAGCGATTAGTGCCAGCAGGTTGCTCAACAGCGTTCTATCTGATATGAACTGAAATACGACATACACACACAGCAGCCAAAGCAATGAGCAAAGTCCACTGTTTTATTTGACTGCTGAGTTAAGCCAATCCTTAGAGTTACTTTCAGTTTTAAAATCATGTCATGAGAGGGTTTTACTTGACATTTTCAGTGAAGTGCTGTCACACAATCTAAATAAATCAGTCAATTTAATAATTTACTCAAGTTAAGTTAACACTTTTTAGCCATGGTTTAGGTCATTAAATAGAAAGCAGGAAAACCACATTCAACCATTCTGGAGCAAAAACAGATAGAAGGAAGAGACACTTGTGGAATTCAGAGATCATCTCTTTATCTGACAGGAAGACTGATACCAAAATCTGATAGTATTGAGTGTATCATCTGACAATTTGTGTAACATGTAGCCGCTGTAAGATCGCCCGTTTAGATTCAGAAACACAAAACCATTAAGCTGTCGAGAATACAATACAGACAAATACCATTTTTAAGTGCGTTTTCTCAAGATCATAACTTATTTACATCAGTCTGTAGAGATTTGGTGGTACAGCTGTGAAACTGTGCTGTCTCTGGAGCTCATAGAACCATAGTTACACATGGAACTTTTGTTTGTGCTCTCTTAGTTTTGTCTAATGCTGCTCATAAAGTAAACAAACAAATCTTTTGCCTGGCATCTGCAACCCTGGTAAACCAAGGCAACGCAGCACTCAAACTACATTGGTTTTGTCCTTTGAATTGATGATAAAACACACAAAGACAAACCATCAGTTAAAGCGTTAAGTGTTGGTGTGTCCGTGCAGTAAAATCTCTGACGTGCTGAAACTTTAACATGTGAAGGGAAAACCTTGGGTCAAATATCTGCTGTTTAAAACTGAAAGTGCTCAAGTTTGGCTTTCTGTTTTAATGCTCAGATGCACTTTTGTTGAGCAATCATTAGATAAATAACTTCATCATTTTGAACCTTCTCTATCTTTGTTTTGGGATGGAGCCAGAACACGCTGAAGCAGATTCCTGTTAGAGCTTGTTGAGGTGATGGGGATTCAGTTCATGAGCGCTTCATCTTTTCAATCTGAAATTATCTTTGCCAACTTTATTACGCTGGCCTCATCTTGTTTCTACACATTTTAATAATGTTTGGACAAGTGAGGTACTCTAATGTATAATGCTGTGACCTTTCAAATGGATTTGATGAACGTGTTATTAAACATTATTTATTAGCCTAACCAGCAGAAATGATAATCCCACCAAAGTCGTGTTTGTGTCCATCTGAATTTTGAATCTGAATGAATTTTAAGTCCAGTATTCACTCTGTTTTTGGTCTCCACCAGCTCCTGAGGGAAATATCTGGCTCTTCTCTTCAGCCGCTAAATGCTTCGCTTTACTGTTTGCTGCTGAGCATGTGCTGTCTACTGAGTTCATCAGAGCTGAAAACAGCTGAAACTGAACCAGACAGGAAATGTGCCACAAGACCAAAATTAGCAGATAAAAGAGGCTTAAAAGCTCTGCAGGATTGGAGACAATTTTGTGTGGATTTGTCTCTATGAGCAACAACTTTCAGACACAAGCTATCATCTTAATCATTGCTAATATAGAAATATTGATTTTAGTCCCTTCAAGTTGGTGAGATTTCATTTTTGTTTGTCTCTTGTGCTGCAATAACATGAACTTCTCCTTTTGGGATCAGCAAAGTCTCATCATATGTTTTCCTTAATTTTCTGACACTTTGTGCATTTTGATGCAGAATAAATTTGAACGCTAACATTTTCTGTCATAAAAACAAAGAGCATTGTGCTTGTCTGTTCACGCTGGCTGCTGCTATCTTTACATTTTCCATCCCTAATATGTTGATTCTGTTAATGTCTGCAACAAAAGATATTTTGAAATCAGTCTTGCATATCCTCTCAGGTTCATTTCCTCCTGTTCATTTCCAGAAAACCCTCCTTCCTTCTCGTGTATGTGTTCGATGAACTGTATGACAGCCATTAAATCAACTGCGTGTTGCAGTTTGACCCCAGTTGAACGTGGTAAGCAATAAACAAAAGAAATGAGAGTTCACTGCGTCCAATGATAGATTCCTCTGCTGTGAGTTAAGCGATAAAATCTGTTGTCAGATATTGTACACATTTACACCTAAGTTATGCCAAAAACTCACCTCTTTCGGCATGTTTCTGGGGAAGAAGAGGTAAGGCAGCGCAGTGAGGAAGAGGAGGCAGGACGCCACCAGAAAGCCGAGCCACCAGGCTCCCACCCAGCGCAGGTCCTTTTGCTCCAATTTGATCTCGTCTGGAAAAAGGAGAAAGTGTAAGTCATTAAATAAACTAATTTGCACATCACTTATGCCAAGGATCACAATCAGTTAATGGGAACAGAACGAAGAGGAATGAAAAGGCAATGTAAAATGTTAAATCTAATGTAGTATTTTTAGGTTATAATAACCCACTCTTCCCTCCAAATCAAATATCATTAAAGCTGCAGGCTGCATTGAACAGGCCATCCCATCCACGTGACCTCGAGGGGGATGACAGCCGTGGTCTCATCGCTGGAGACTGGCTGACCCGGCACTGATTCTTCACAGCTATTGGGACACTGCGTGAATGAGTTAAATATCACTTCCTGTGTCCTCTATGTGTCACTAGAGACCACACATGTGATGATGTTGCTTTTTACAGCTTTTTCTCTGAAGACAATGCTATAAAAGTGGTGAGAGTGAACCAAACAGTAAAGTTGTGGCCCAACAGACAAACAATGAGCAGAAACTCACTAAAGCTGCATAAAGGCTGAGTGGAGCTCCATTTTCTTTGTAGGTTTATGACTACCAGAGACACCTTTCACACTGTCCCAGTCTTTCCACATTCCACTTCCATTTCCACAAGTAAAATAACAGCATTGAGCACATTAAGCTTTTCAGGTTTCATTTCATGGCTTTTCATTTCACAAACACCTTCAGGTAATGACAAGTCTTACATAAGATGTTGCTGCAGATTGAGAGTTTGTCTTAGCTTACATCACACATCTCTGTAGTTATTGGTTAGTTAACTCAACATGGACTTCATTTATATCAACATCCTTTCAGGGACTTGTTCTTAAGGACAGTTTGTCACTGGCATGCTACCAAAATTTGTTCTGCCAGAATCTTCAGATCAGAAGATTTTCTTACAGTAATTGTTCCCCTAATGACAGGGACAACTGTCTCACGGTCCCTGATATATGATTTTGTTTTTTTCCATTTCATTTATATTGATTTATGTTGGCATGGATGAAATGTCATCAAAGTGCTCAGGAAAAAATGGAAACTTTAACATCTACAATTCCATGATAACTGAGCAAACTCTGCTGATGAAGACCATGTGATGTGATGGAAAGTTCCAGGACAGCTGCCAAATGAACCTTCTGCTGAGATCTATTATTGTCACATGTGACAAAGGAAAGCAGCAAATTCTCACAGTTCAGAAGTTGGAAATGTGTTTGACTTGAAAGATGTCTTTAACAATAAATCCTTTGTCAAAATAGTCCCTTTTTTCGGTTGACTGGACAATCAAGTGGTTGTATCAACTCTGATTTAAACATGTAACTGTAAAGGTGGACAACAAAGAATAATTCTAAAATGGTCAACAGAATATTTTAAAGAAATAAATGAATTGTGTCTGCTTCAGTATGAAGATAGAGCTTTTTTCTCTGAACATATTTTGGTTCTTGCCAAATCGGAAATCTGCAAGACATGACATCAGACAATAAAACAACACACCAACTGCTCATTTGTCTCACAACATCAACAACGATAATTGACAGGCTTGGCAGGAAAATACTGGTTTATATCCAGAACAAAGACCAGAGTCACACAATGATCTCTCAAGTATGCTCATCCACAATTTTTCTTTTATACTTGTGGGGACCCGTGCTAGTAAATGCATTACAAGGACAAAACGCTAACTTAAACTAAACTAAATTCTCTGCTAAAAAGTGGAGTTACACTAACCTGAAATTAAAGGTGTGACCTGAGCACTGAAACCAAATCTTAACCTCCATTTGAAAAAGTGAGTGGGCAATATCCTCACTATGAAAAATGTCCTCACTGTTTGCGTCATGCATATACAAATACGTCCTTCTACATATGCATGTTATGCATCTACATATAAACTCTTGTCTGTGCACACGACATTATGCTAAGACACACATGCTCATGCTGACTTACACAATCACCTCTGCCCTCCATTCACACACCCTAGATGGCATAAGGAAATAAGATTTTGTTTGAACAAGCCTCAAAAAAAGTCAAGCTCCATTAATCTTTGAGGCAACCAGAGCGTTTGAGTTTCAGTGAACATCAACAAACTCTCACACTGCTGGCTCTGGAATAAAGCCAAAAACATGAGCAGAGGGGGCAGAAATGGAAAGATAGATGCTAAAAGTCATCTACTTTCCACAAAAATAAAACTCCTGTTTAAATCTGTTGGATAAGTTTCAGGATTTCATTCAGCTTTTCTGAAAAGCTGAAATGTATCACAGGTTTTCCACTGTACAACAGATAAGCTACCAACCAATGCCAATTCTCTGCAGTCATTTTACTTAAACACGTCATCATTGGGTGAGTCTGACTCAGAGCAAGTGAATGGAACAGGCTGTGCCTTTAACTGTGGATGTTTTTACTGGGTTTGTGCAGTAAGTCCTGGTCACACCAGACCAAGTCAGTGGGTGTTCAAGAACAGCCCAGAATTAAAACAACACAAAGGGCTGCACTGGTGTAGGAGTGTTGCTTCAGGTAACAGTGAGACAATGAAAGACAATCCAGGAAGTTCAGTTTGAGTAACTGATTCATGAATTTGGAGACACTGGTCTTTGTTGCAGCAACAGTTGTGTCTGGTGCAACATTTTTACCAGATAAGCCAGTTTTTTTGTTTTTTTTTTTCCAAGATCTGCTTCGTTGGACTTCAAATATTCATTTGAAAGGAAAGAAAATGTTATTCGTAGTTTCAATAGCTGCATATTGTCTTTTTGTGTCTAATCCGTTGTTTCAAATTGGCACCTTGTTGCAGACCTGCCACTCACCCTGACGATTGAGTGCTGCTGCTGCATGTCTGTTTCCCACATGAATAAAAGGAGGTCAGGCAGGGTGTGAAGTAACTGTTTGATGTAAGGAAACCTGTTAAACAAACACAGCAGCCTCTGAACCAAAGTGACTCAGTGCTGAGCTTTAAAATCAAACCTCACTGTAGACTGAAGGAATGAGGTCAGTGTCCGGCCATCATACGGCTCTCTGCTGTTTAATGCTTCCGGTATATACCTGAGCATTTGTTCCCGTTAACAGAGACCTCAGTCTGCAGTGCGGTTCACACACTTCACTGATAAACCACTGAACTGTAGTGTAACATTAGACTTCATGATCCAAGACAGTCTTTGTATCACGTCGACACTTCTGTCCATATTCCCACGCTTCCCTTCTCTCGCTCGTCCACATGAACTCTCTCTCTTTCTGTCCTGTGAGTCTGGATAAAACATTTTCTTTATTAGTGGTTTTTATAAAGCCTGCTTTTACGAGTGCTGCAGCCTCCCCAGCACCCTTAAATCTGTGACTATGAGTAAAACATTTCGTTCAAGGTAAAATGTGCATGTCCTTGCACTTACATGATTTCTCCTTGTGTTTTTCATCAGATTATTATGAGAGCGACATAAACAGACTATTTTTCTGACTTTTTTGGCTTAAAATTTTCTTCCGAATGCTTTCACTTTCACTATCCATGACTACATTACCACTTGCCAGCAGTTTGTTGATCCCAAGCCTCATGCTCCCCCTGGATATTTGTGTCACGCTGACACCGGGTGTGACTCATTGTGGTATTTTGATGTCACGGCAGGAAAATCACAGGTGTCCCGGCCTTGTTTATACTGGTTCACTGTCAAGGTTTACTGGGACACTTGAAGACAATCGATCCATCATTAAAGTTATGACTCACATGTGCTTTTACCATCAAATCAGAATGTCTACTGTGAAAACAGCTGAGATGAGATCACTTGAGTATATAATATTGTGACAGTCTGGTGACATCCTAACTGCAGCCACAATCAAAGCAGCGAAAGACAGCAGATCCAATCATTCAGAGAGACGTTCGGTCATTTCTAACCTTTTTTTTTTTTTTTTTTTTTTTTTGTTATATCCCTGTGCTGCTGTTCGCTTGCAGCCTCGAGGTTTTGTGTTTCTAACAGGTTCAGTCATTCAGTCACGCTAGCAGGGCTGCAGTGCTTCAGTCCAGACTCGGTCTTGACACTCTATCTATTTTCAGGGAGTTCTTACTTGGACCAGCCTTGTCTTGGTCTCATTTGTGTTTTAACTCGGACATGTCTTGATCATCTGTATATTGTGACTTGGACTTGTTTTGTTTTCATGGTGCTTTGACTTGTGTATGTCTCTGTGGAGCCAGATGTGCGCTGGACGGTTCAGGCCTCCACGTCATCCATTAATCTGTGATAATGGACGCCTTGTTGTCATTATCCCTTATGTATGCCATAGTTAACTATAAAGAACAAAAAGTAAGACATCAGAATGGAGAACATCAAATGGACATTGTCTTGTTTTTCTTGGTTCAGGCCATTTGGAACTTGTTTTGACGTGTTAAGACTCTGAGTCCCAATAAATCAGCTGTCAAATATTCAACACCAGATGTGCAAAAAGGTTAAGAGAGTGGAAACCTTTCGTAGTTTCTGAAGGTCACTTTACATAAGTAAGACAGCATGAATGTTAACTCCTTGAAGCTTTAACTCCACGTCAGTTATTTGTCTTCTTTAGTAGTGGCTCTGTGCTGTTTTTATAGTTGGTACTGACGAAATAACCAACATTAATCATACTTTCACTGCCTTCACGTCACCCTTAAACAAACTGAAATCCCACAATTATGAGTGACCGCCACATACAGGAAATCCTCCCCTTCCTTTTAAAGTAAGTGTTAAAAATAAGCTTGACTTGACTTGATGCGTAGAGCATTTCAGTCCAGCTGTGTCTCCTTACCTTTGGATAACTTGTCAAAGTCAACATAAAAGCGCAGCATGAGGGAGCCGGTGATGAAGCCAAAGGCCGGGCCAATGGAGGTCACAGCAAGGAGGATGCCTGGAAAGCATGACCAAGAAAAACCTCATGAACACCAACAAAAACAGACTGCTGTTGTCAGACTAAACCCTAGGTATTTCATTTGTCTTCTATCTGCTTGAACCTCCTTAAATCTGACATGAAACAGTTCTTTGACAAATTATTAATTATTCTGTAAGTTTCTACCTGACATGCTTGAAAGATGGATCTCGAGTTAATTACACTGCTCATGCTAACTTTTGTTGGACATAATCAATGCTATTATTAGTAACTCAAAGTGAGAGATGACAGCAATAATGGTTGGAGTTTCAATATCTAGAAAGCTCAGATTGAATATGTTTTTTGCTGTTAGTAGCAAAACATTTCAGCGATCTTGTGCTGATGCTACATCACTGCCCAGTGGGTTTGTGTCTGTTTTACTTGTAACTTGCATGACGAGAGCAGAAGACAGAGACTGCAGCAAACAGAAAGCAATAGGAGAAACTGATATAAAAACATATATTTTAATATTGTATTTGACTTGCATTGTAGTAAAACTGTAGCAACTGTATTGTCAGTTTTAAATCTGATGTCAGCTTTGATTTGACTGTCTGGATTAAAACATGCTGCTTAATTGTTGTCTGCTCCCAAATATCTTCTGTAATAACTCATTCAATAATTAATACAATTACTTTTTCAAGAAAATCTTGAAGATTTTTGTCTTGTCTAAGCCTTCATAACAGCATGAAAACACAGTTCCAGTTCCTCTCAGGTTCAGCCTAAAACTGGTTCCAGGAAACCAATAAAACAGGTTTGTTATGTAAGCAAAAATCCTGCAGATAGCACAGGCTGATGTTACCATGCAGAGGTGCTTTCTTTTTAATGATGCCAGCTAAACTTATGTCATACTTGTGTATTATATGTGGACCTGGAAAATATTATATCACCTGATGAAAATGTGTCATTAAAAGGAAGCTTCAATCTTCATTCATACCGACCTCTAACTTGTAATTATGACTGGGAAGGAGATAGGTAGGTAGCAGAGCGGGGAAGTGTGTGAGGAGCATTAAGTACAAACAGGACCTACTTTCAACTTATTGCACTTTAATATTTTAGTTTTTTAACAAAAGCAGGAGGTGAGTCAGGTAGCATTAGCTCTCTGACTTGAGAACTTCAAGGTTTAACTAATAATAATAACACATCCACAGGATCGACTGTACGGATCAATGCAAACAGGACAACACGACCATATTATCTGTTTCCGTCAGTACAGTTGTGAAACCAGAGGCCTTTGAGTTGTGCTGTTTGAGTTGGGTTTAATGGGTTTAGCTTTTGTATTTAGTGGTTGAACGTTACAACAGCTCGATCATCTTTCTGTATGATCGTACGTGCTGAAATCACTTGGGACTCTTTTTTTCCTGTTCATGAGACAGAGAAAATGGCAGCTGATTTCAGTATAACTTCAGCTGTCTGAGGATGAACTTAATAAGACGCTCTTCCTCAGAGCACTCACTTAAGTAAAGATGAAGGCGTCTTGCAGAGACAGACCTCTGTATGAGGTGTCTTGAGCAATCGGATTTTAGTCTGCCTTGAAAGCGTCTTGGTTTACACTTGGCTTTTTGAGATTGGATAGCTACTTATTAGATCCATCCAAGAGTCATGCAGTGACGAATGCCTAGCTGACATGTACACTGGTACACGGACGAACGAGTGTTTGGGCTTTAATAACAGTACTTTTTCCTTTTTCCACAGAGGTTGTCACAGTTAATTCTAGCAAGTTGCAACTGCATATTCTCTAAAATTTTCTCTAGTTTTGGACTGGAATCCCTGTCCTGGTGGAAACCATTTATTCCCTTCTCCAATCAGGACTGGACTGTTTGGATGAAACAAGGTTTATTGATTCCTCAGTGCCATACCGAGGTAGAGTGGTGAGTTCTTTTTGCTGGCATAGTCGTCAATGTAGGAGATGCCAAAGGGTTGGATGGGGACAGCTCCGATACCCAGCAGCAGTTGACCCAGCAGCAGCAGAGGGTACACCACCTGCTGGGCGGGGCTCTCTTTCTGGCTGCAGCTCTGATTGGAGGATGAGGTGGTGAGGGTTCTTTCTGATAGGCAGAGGCCAGTGCTGTTATCACTTGATGCTGTTGGGAGAGAGAGGGGAAGATAAGTTTCAGGTCAAATTTCTATGCCCCCATCAATCAGAGCTTGTAACCCCTAGTGGGGCAAAAAATATAAAGGTTTCCTGAGCATGGCATGAGAGGAAACTCATGATGTTCATCCCCAAAGGTTGTTCAGTAGGACCTCTAGTATATTAACGGTACATGTTAACGTGTGCAGTTAGCATGTTGTTAACAACCACTAAGTTAACATTCACATGTATATGTGTAGCTGAAGCTGACAGGAATTCAATCATTAGATCTTGTGTTTCATCTCACAGCTGATGTGGTCGGTGTACTTGTATTGTCCACTCAGGAAGTGGGGCATTGCCATCAGCAGTGATGCCAAGCAGGCCAGCAGAGCTCCGCCTCCAATAAACCGCGGCCGATGGACTCGACTCCCCAAAAAACTCACAAAGATGATGAGGACTGTGTTTCCCACCTGGACACACAAACAAAAGTTTTATTTTGACAGTACAATACAGACCCTGAATGTCAAAAGGCAAAGAAGAGAGGGAAATATCAATGAACAGAGAGGCCAGAAGCAGACAACAACATACTGACCTCGTTGAAAGACGCTAGAAGCCCCGACTTCTGGCTGGAGAAGCCATAGCGTCTCTCAATGGTGGAGATGGAGCTTTTCATGTAGCCCGACACCAACAGCTGTGCCAGCTGCAGTAAACTGTGGCAAAACACAAAGAACTGCAAGAAGAAGAAGAAGTAAAAGAAGGCAGGTCAGAAAGTTGGGTACAGAGAAAGAAAATAGAGATGAATAACACGCTGCTTTGGTTTTGCCATCCGCACATGGGATCCTTTTCCACTCAATTTTTACTTTAGTTTAATTAAGGTTAAATCTGTAGCTCTTTACAATAAATGAATTTGAAGCACAACGCAGACATTCAAAGGTGGGAACTGAAGAGAAGATAGCGAGCTCATCAGAGTTATGTGACACCTCCTATAGGGAGGAAATGTTTACATGCTGAAACCTCACAGAACAATAGCAGGATGGATTTCAGGAAGTGAAGTTTCTCCTCAGATGACACAGAAACCTGCTCAGCTGAAAGCCACAAAAGTCCCAAAGGCTGCAGTGCTTTCAAGTAACACGTAGAAAAAAACTCCAATTTATTTTAGGATGCATTCACCCCCAGATTCAGTTTATTTAGGCTTATGTGAACACAGCAATCGCTTTCAGATGTAGGTCAAAACAGGCAGGCCAAGATGGCACAGAGAGGGTGGTCTCAGCTGCACTCCAGATTGACTGGTTTATTTACAGCCTTAGCACAGTTGACCCGACTATCCAAAACGACTGACTCACTTTTTGACTTATGGGACGCTTTTTCACAATTGTTGTTCAAGTGTGTGATGGTTTCCAACCATCTTCTCCCATCTTGAACTCCTTGAATAAAATGCATCAGGGCATTGTTTCATCATCACAGTCTAGATGCTCTATGGAACGGGATATTTTGCTCATTCACTATTCACTGCTGGTGTTGCATAAAGAAGAAGAAAGGTAGTGTTTTGAGTTGAATTTTCCCAGTAATATTTCTGGCCAATGAGCGAACAGCACACATGGCATTTGTTTTGGATCACTCTTGAATGTCAGCGTGTGAACACAAATGAACCTGTTTTGTTTTGTGGAGCACGTGGATCATAGCTAATCAAACACTGAACGTGAAGCAGAGACAAACCTTGATGTTGTTGAAGGGGCTTTGGCGCCGGGCATGAGGTCGTGACCCCGCGGGGTCAGAGTTCACATTGAGGTCATTAGCCCCCATTGTTACTGAATGAATCAACACCTGTAAAATACAAACACAGCCAGAAAGTCAATGTCAACATCCAGACTCTCATCATGAGACTGCTCAGTTCCTGCTGTTGTAACACAGTATTTTTCATGGCATAAGGATCTAATGCTGAACATAAATGCAACCCACAAACACGCACTGCGCTCCAGAGTTTCTGTTTAACTTATCCACAATCACAGCATTAAGAATATGTGCATGCACTGAATGTTTATACAGACAGACTGATAGTGAAAGCTGTTGGCTGTCATGGCCTGAGGTCTGGACCAAAGCCAAAAGGAAAATTACTGCAGGAAAAACAAGATGTAGAGGGAGAGACAAGGTGTTTTGTAAGGTTTTAACACACAGATACACAACCACTAAAATGGACACACAGACAACTAATGGATGCAGGACTGGTTTGGATGAACTCATCAGGGTTCTCTGTTGACATTGTTTTTCTTATGAGGTAATTATTTATATCTCCAGTTTGTCTGGAATGAATAGACAGCTTGTGACAATTTGACCCGCTACGAATTTAAGTATTGCATGCTTTTACTTTACTCAGTAGAATAGAAACAGGACAAACATTTGCTAAAACAAACTATTCATTTTCAATGTCAACTCTTAAATAACAGAATTATATATAGAAGTAAATACTAGTTATTTTCTACATATCCTATGGTGTTTTTGTAACAGAAATAAGAGAGACACAGAAAAATAAATTAAACAATTAAGCAGAAAGAGAAAGAGAGAAAGAAAGAGGTGGGAATCAACTTCAGAGCAGCAGGAAGGAAATCATTTCTATTCAGTGGAGGAATGTCAACAGAACGAAAGCCAGCCGCTGATTGTGTGTGGTTGTTTTATCTCATCTAAGCCCGAACAAAACAGGCCGACCCCCAACTCACTGAGCAGCAGAGGATCAGAGCTGAATGCTGACACTGAAATCCTCAAAAGCACGCACACACCTCACCTCATAACATGATGAACACACCACAAGCAACACCAAGAGCGATCCGATTAAACGACTCAGCAGGCTGAATTCATCCTCCCAAAAAACTTCACAGACAAAACAAACCAGCTAATCATTTTTTCACCACTGTGACTAACTATACCCGGGCTTTTAAAAGAGTAACTATCGGCTGGTTTAGGGTTAAAGTTTTATCTGTTTTATTACTGTTGTTCTTACCTTGTTGGGTATTTTTTTCCACTTTATTTTGTATTATTTTAAGTGCCTGCTTTTACTTGCCTAATCCCTAAAATGTTTTAGTCCATTTTCAGCGATGTAAACTTTATAACTTTGTTTTGAAAATGCTGCTTAAAGATGATTGTAATTATCATTATTGTTGTTGTTAAAAGTGTTCCTCCTTGAAGAATAGTGTGTCAGTATATGTAGCAGTTTAATTAGCAGTCAGTGAAGAAACGAGGAAGTCTCATTCAGACACAGCCTTTCCCTTTCCCTGAATAGCATTTGTTGTTGCTTTATGCATTTTAAACAGCAGCTCTATAAATGGTAATGCTGGTCCAGAAAATCTGTATGAGATGGATGAAGATTAAATTAGGTTCAGATATTCATGGTCCCGAGGTGACGAACCCTTCTGACTTTAGTGATTACCTCATTTCCAGTGGCACCACCAGCAGGTTAATATTGTTTTCATCTGTTTATTTCAGTCATAAAATGAAGCGAAAAATAAAATGTTTTACAGACTGTGTTGACTAATCATTCACAGTATGTTCTTTGTGCAACAACACTAAAGTCATTTAATTTATTACAGTGCTCTTAAGCGGAGGGACCAATTGATCCACAGAGGTCAATGACCCCCCCCCCCCCCCGAAAAAGCAAGCAAGCAAACAAACAAACAAACAAACAAACAAACAAACAAACAAACAAACAAACAAACTGTGAGCTGCGACAATTATCTTTGATTTTGGTTGCTAATATATTTTCAGTGATTTTATTTAGTTTGATAGAGTTTTATAGAGCAGCATCTAGTGGCCATTAGAGGAACTGCAGCCTGGTTTGAGGTCAGTGACTGTGAATCTGGCTGTTGGAAATCTGTATGTATTTTAAACTTCATCCCACAGCTTGTGTAAGTCGCTCTGTTGGTTGGACAGTCCACAAACATTTCCATTTGACTCTGAGCTCAGTTTGGTGACGGTGGTTTATGAAGCAAAGCCTGTCTGGTTAAAATTTAGTTACACGTGGTCACAGTTCATTACAACTTCCTGACCAACTTACTGACATGTTGCTCTTTAAGGTTTTATTGTTTTGTTAATCAGATCTGCCTTCATTGAGTTTTAATTAGAATTACTGTGTTGAAATCCAAATCTTGATATGTTGTCAAATTGCAAACTTATTGTTGATTGTTTTTGTCTTTTTTAAATGAGCATACACAAAAATTCTCTGAAATGAGGTGAGACAGAAGTATATACAGAACCATAAAATGGAAATGCTCAAGTAAAGGACAAGTGTGTCAAAACTGTAATTTGCGTACTTGAGTGAATGTGCTTGGTTACTTTCCATCATTTACCATCTGTCCATGTAATAGTGCCTGCAAACATCAACACAGCAGCAGCATTCATTCATGTGCAACAGAACTGTCAGGATGCAACCCAGCAGTCAGTAGACCCACTTATTTCAGTCTATCCTTGTTCTGAAACTATGCAGTCTAATAGTCTAATAGAAACTAATAGTCAATTTAATTTGGAAAACTGAAGAACCGGCAAGTCTCCTGCTTTCACAAACTGGCTCCAACAAAGCACATGAGTCCCGTTAAAAAAGGCTGAAAGTTCCCAGAGAGAAGAGACAGACATTATTTATTCAGACTCACTGTGAAAGCAGCAGGTCGCCTCAGTTTCTCAAAGTTTTCCCCGTTTTATTTTAACAAACCCTCCACTTCTTCCAGCAGCTGACGGTGCTCTAGCTCTACTGCCCCCCGACCGAAAGAAGAGGGAGGAACTGGAATTTGAACCCTGGGTGTGAAGGCAGGACTTGGAGGAGGAGGAGGAGGGTGAGCCTTTGAGAGCCTCATGTATCATTTTACGGCTTGAGAAAGAACAGGTTTTTACTCACAAAAAAAACAACATGAATCTTTCAAGAAGGTTGAATAATCTTGGAGCATTAACTTTTATCACACATATTTAGGTTTATTTTCATAGGGGAAGTATTGTCTCTAGAATGGTTCAGGGGTTTTTGGGCCCGTCTCTCAGACAAAGATATCTGTTTTTCTTACAGACGTACAGACCAGCAGTACTGGATTACTTCAGTACTGAAGAAAACTTGAACAGCTTGAGTCTCAGGAAACTTTGGAAGCATCTTTTTTCTATGATGTTTAAGTTTATTTGATGTTTGTTTGTGATAGACACCAGAGATAATGATAACTAGTGGATATAACTTTTAGCCATTGTCAGGAATATACTCTAAGAATAACATTTAAAACGACCTGAATAGCACAATAATGTTTAATTGTAAAGACAAGAAGTGATAAAGTCTAATGGCAAAAGATTTGTGGAATACAAAATGTCAGCTTTGTGTGTGTGTGTGTGTGTGTGTGTGTGTGTGTGTGTGTGTGTGTGTGTGTGTGTGTGTGTGTGTGTGGACAAAACTCTGCTGTCAGATTTCCTCCAGTAAAACCTAAAAATAAAAAAAGTCCATGTGGTCTGAGATAAACAAGGCACAAAGCCCTCAGTTTCCCCTCTGAATTGATGTCTCCGGTCATTCTCTACAGTGAAGTGCATAAAGTCAAAATACTCAAAATAATGACAATAATAATAGTAGGGCAACTAATTATTTTATTATACAGCATATTTTCATTATTGATTAAGTAGTAGTAATAGTAGATAATTGCTAGCAGATAAAAAGCCCAAAATGTTTGGGGCTTAAAGGACAAAAGTGTTAATAATCAATGACATGAATGCCAAATAAGGAGAGGAGCAGCAGCACCAGGACGGTCTGAGTGGGTGATCGTCTTGTCACATGACAGCAGCCAATGGAAACACACACTTCATTTTATGGGCTGACTTTTTGGAATTTTGCTCAAAACTGAAAACTGGTAACAATGTGAAAGTTTGGCTTCCTTGGCAGCTTTGTCAGGCCTTTTTTTTCTGACTTTTGTGCAGAGATGTGACCAGCAGGTGGAGCCAAAGTCAAATAAAATGTTCATAACCCCAAATCAGTTTGCATTTCATATGACATGTTCCTTTGTATCTGTACAATAATTAGTGGTGCAAAGGACATTTACTCAAGTACTCTACAGTTCAGAGGTACTTCACCACTTCTCAGAGGGAAATATTGCACTTTTTACATCACTAAAATTATGTGACAGCTCTGGTTATTGGTTACTTTTCTCTGGAAGATATGATTTTTCTAATTTGGACAGTTGTGGTGAAGAAATAAAAAGGGCACCAGTTGCATGTGGTGGGACACCAGAATGCAGGAAGTTGTGATGCAACTATGGAGAAATATTACATTAACCAAACCCTGGTAAAGACTGACATAGTTATATAGCCACACCTCTGTAAAACAACTGTTGTAAAAACAAACAAGGAAATATTCTTTAACTATTTAACCATGTTGGGGCGCATGGCGACAACTAATTTTCAGCGTGTAGGGCAGCATACATGACAATTCATTGCATTTTATCCACTGGAAGTGCACACCAGAAGGCCCTGCATCCTTTTTCTTGCACACTGGTCTTCTTGGCCTCGACTCATGTCTTCACTCTCATATTGATGCCATCACCAGCAGTGAATCATCTTTTTTTCTGTGATGACACACGGAGAGGATGCAGTAATTATTGGGTTTTTCTGTTAGTGTGTGTGTTTTTGTTGACATCCACCAAAATATAACTGATGCTCAACATGAATCCCTGACAAAGAAACCAGAAGATTTAGTGGGTGTTTAGGGAAAAAAAAAATCTCTGATGGTGTTTCTGCTGTGTGTAACATTTTGCTCAGCTTCCTAGAGATTCCAGACACAAAAAAATAAACTGAAGTTTTTGCTGCCTGAACACATTTAGCCACATCTGCTGAGTAAAAACCCAGAAGTCCCTCAAATATGGAGCAGGATGGACTAATGTTCTGGGTTTTTAGCTGCTAACTGATTCAGATCTCCATAAACCTGCTGCTTGTTTGTCTTAACGCTTTAGAGACTTTTTCACCAGCATTTGTTTTTTATTGTAGGTTTTGTCTGATTGTTTCTTGATGATTTCTCTTAGTATTTAAATTACTCTGTGGGATTCATTCAATCAATAAATTGTCTTGTTTGTTGTTAATTTGCTCACCATAAACTTCAGTCAGCTGTGTGGTGGTGAGAAAGCAAATTGGACATGAACTTCTCTCTGCACTCCTTTTTCCATTCTTTACTCAACTATTTCTGTCTTTTCATGTGTACAAACAAGTGCAGTATTATCAATGTCTTCCAGTCGAAACTGTCTGAAAATATACGCTGTTATCCCTTATTTATATGTTATTGCATGTAAATGATATTGCACCTCCTGCACACCGTAGCCTTCAGGGCCTACAGCCATGCCAGCAGCTCCCTGAGAGTAAAGGTGACTGACATTGGGACAGAGCTCTTTCCATGAAATTTTAGATATAATTATGGTAAGCTTTAGATTATGGCCCGTAAGGAAATTCTTTTCCAATTAACAGTAGGTGAGTAAGTACAGTAGGTGCCAACTCATGCTGGTAGGTACTGTTGTGGAAATTTCTGCATCAACTAATGCATAAACACTCTGATGGTTATAAATTAAATATCAGTGTAGCTATTAAGGAGATGCACCTCAGTAAAAGAAGCCTCAAACTGTTTTTCACAAAATGCAGTTTTTATCATCTTCTTCGAGACAAAGAACATTCTTCTGAATTCTTCTCATTCTTCTGATTAACTTTCTGAAGTTACCCAACATCTGACCAACTTGCAAGGAGCCGTAAGGTATGCGTGCACTGACCATGACGTCATTGGTTTAGTAACTCCACCTCAAAATCTGGCCAATTACCACAAAGTCACGTTCTGAACATACAGTGATAACACTGTCTCATATTTCTTAACATGTGAACATATACACAAGAGACAAATAGGCCTCCCCATCCTGTGTTCATCCTTCACAGAACATCTGTTTTTCATCATTTTTCCAGGTCACTGTAACACAGAAAATAGGATAGGAGAATATTTAACTTCAGTAAAATGATTCTGCTTCCACAGTGCAAAAGAACACGATGTAAAATTAGGAAATGACGGGTGAGAACTCAAAAAGACTTTATACTGCAAGTATATTTGTGTCTAGCTGTGGCACCAGCGAGATGTGCTGTGTGCTGTTCACCTTTCAGCATTTCAACATGCAAATATAAACATGAATTAGTTTTTAGATTAGCAGGAAGAAATATACATACAAAATGTCAAAATATTGCATGTGAAATGTAGATTAAAAGTTATGTGGCAGACCCTGAAAGAGCTCACTGTGTTTGTTTGTGGTTAGAAACTCAAAGTTTGTTTCAACTGTTGCATGTTGCGAGCTCTGGGGACCACACTGCCCCCTGATGGTCCACCAGTTTCATCACTGTGTGTTCCAGTTGCCACAGCAGCCAGTAATGAGTGTTAATGTTTCAGAAATAAAGATGATCATTAATGAGGTCCACTGTGAGCTGCTTCCTAACAAAACACTTAACAGTTTCTGATGGTAATTAGCCCCCTGGGAGCAAAGAGAGAGGGCCACTAATAGATGTTCATCAGAACTAAGAGGATAACAGTGATTACAGGAGCTAATGAAAGCTCCTGGGATCTACAGGGACTCAGCTGACAGCAAAAACTCTGCATGCTGATTTTCTATGATCCCCTAACAGTAAAGTTCCATAAAAGATCTCAAATTATCCACCTTGTTGAAACTTTATGGCCTGGTGATGAACTGATGAACTTTTTTTTAGCCTACAGCCAATGATACTGCCTGTGACCACAACTGATGTATGTCAGTGAAAACATGATCAATAGAGGTTGAAGTATTAACTGATGTTAGCAGAAATTCTAGTAGGCTGAGTTACAGTCGGGTAAGATTGCAAACATTGGCTACTAACTTTTTATGTAATGGACAATTTTTAGAAAACCAATCATTTAAGTCAGCCAGAAGGATGAAATCCTTACTTTATTCACTCACTGCATGTACAATTATCAGAGATAACACTGGAGATATGAGATAGCCTAGCTTAGCATGAAGACTGGAAGCAGTTGGAACGGACACGTGCGTTTCTCTTTTGATGGAGTAAGGCGAGCAATTTCCCCCTGCCTGCAGTCTTTGTGCTAAGCTAGGCTAAAAACATCCGGGACACATCTCTGTGCTGGACACATGCAGACGAGAAAACAACAGTTAAGGCATCTGTGCTTGAAATGCCAAAAATAAATCGGAACCAAATGAATATCACCATCATCCGTCACAAATACACACACTCCTGCAGGTTTAGAGAAAGCGGTGATGATGGTGGGTTAAGTGTGAGAGAAAAGAGAGAAGTCTGGCCTGCAGGCTGGAGTCTCTCCAGAGAGAGAGAGCAGCTCCCTGTCCTGTGCCCCATGAATGCCTCACTGCAGTATGTATTCTATTAACCTCCAGGTCACTGAAACACCTGAGAGCTCCGAGGCCTCCAGGACACTAATTACAGTCCAGTGATAACACAGGTATACAAGGGCCACAATACACACAAGGCAGACAGACAAGACAGACAATGCAGCACTTTAACATTAGACTGTGTAGTTATGGCTGCCCTGTCATCAGTGTCATAACATAGCAGACTGCAGCTGTTTAACTTGACATATAAGATAAAGGATGTGGCATAATCGCCGGGGCTTTTACCCCAGAGTGAAGCAATCATTCAAACAACCTTAAAGGTCAGTTTGTGGATTTTGATTAAACACAACTATCTACTATTTTGATACAGACTGTTTTTAAAGATGGGGCCACAAGATGAATGATGCAGAGCACCTCCAGTTGATTTTATACTTAAGTGGTTCAAATTTCTCAATACATTTACAGTTTAAAATGATTCAACAGTGATTTGCAAAAGTTGTTTGATCCTCCTGAACCAAAACTGTGATTTCATGTTATTTGTTGAGTTTGAACGGAGAAACCTTCCTCTACAAAGAAGCAGGAGCTTGTTGATTCAGTTCAGCTGGTGTTGTGGGAGGTCGGCATCAGTTGAGGCTTCCCTGCAGGTCCCTTCGGCGTATGGAAGTAATTAACAAATTGTTGCTGTAACAACAAACAAACAGTGATGGTGAAACAATGAGGTCAGTTTGCATTACATCACTCAGCCTGGGACGCCACAAGGCTCAGACCACATTGAAGCTGCTATCATCATCTTTTACTGCAATCTTTGACCTTTAAACCAATTAGTTACGTTTGTTTCCGTTATGTAAACAGTCATTTCATATCCAGTGGCCAAAATCTTGAAGATCAAAATCTTGGTCACTAGAAAATGTAAAGTCCAGTACTTTAAGACTTTGATCATTATCTTTGCCAAATGAAACCAGCCCTTAACCTTGATGTAATTAAGTCAGTAGACATATACAAATAAATTAAGCGCAAAGATTGCAACACCCAACAGCTGATGACCAGGGAACTGGGATGTAGGAAAACCAGAAGAAAAAACTGAACTACATGGTTTCAGCACACAGGATGTTTTTGGCTGTTAGACTACAGACAGACTCCATTCAGACAGCACTTTAATTTAAACCCTTGCATGCAAACACAAACAGATGGCAGCGAGCTACCATGCAAGTAGTATTAGACTTTTTGTGAATTGCTTTGTAACATTGTTAAGAAAAGTGCTACATTATAGTTCACTGTCATCTCAACGGCCTTTTGGCATGTGGACTGGGGGAGCTGGGGACCAAACTGGCAACCCTGAAGTTAGTGGAAGTTTTGGGGATGCATATTTGGCTGTACATCAGCTTGATTTTGGGACTTTGGAGAGATAATGGCTAGTGTTGCCATTCTGAATTAGATCCTTGCACCTCACAAGGATGTTCAAACAGCAGCAGGATGTCTGTGACTAAACCTGGTGGCTTGTAGTTACGTCATCCATGACTCCACCCATGACTACACCTCTTTATGAATTGAATAAGGTTGAGGTTGTCCAGCTGATAGTTAGCTGATGAGTATTTGGTGACTGTGAAAACGGCAGGACAGCAGGACTAAAAGGTAATATTTAAATGGTTGAAGCTCTTGGTTCTCTGCATCATGTAATGTAACGTAATGGATGACTGATATCTTTCATGTAGACTGGAGAAACCTTTTATATGTGACAAATAAGCTTTTTCTGCTTTTGTTTCAGGTTGATGGAAAACTACACAATCAACAGTTTTACCATCCAGCTGGAGGGGTTAAAGGCTACGGAAGTTTCCACATATCCTCTCTTTTTCTTTTTCTTTTTTTCCTATCTAATTATTATATTCGCTAATGTAGGCATTGTCATCCTGGTTTTCATTGACAAGAGCCTTCACCAGCCCATGTATCTCCTTTTTTGCAACCTGCCAGTCAATGACATCCTTGGAAACTCGATCATGGTGCCTCGTTTGCTTTCAGACATGTTGCTGCCTCCACCCGAGCGCCTCATCAGTTATTATGAATGTGTGGTCCAAGCTTTCACCACACACATGTTTGGCACCACCTCCCACACCGTGCTCATGATTATGGCTTTTGACAGATATGTGGCCATCTGCAATCCCCTGCGTTATTCTACCATAATGACCAACAACATGGTGATCAAGCTGACAGTGTCTGCCTGGGGAGTGGCCTTTGTTTTGGTTGGGATTCTGCTCGGTCTGACCATACGGCTGAACCGATGCAGGACTGTGATCACAAACCCCTTCTGTGACAATGCCTCCTTGTTTAAACTCTCCTGTGAGAGTGTGTTCATCAATAACATCTATGGCCTCACTTTCACTGTAGTTCTGTTCACAGCATCTATAGGCAGCATGGTTCTCACCTACACTAAGATTACAGTCGTCTGTCTGACCAGTAATAACAAGTCTTTAAACAGTAAAGCCTTGAAGACCTGCAGCACTCATTTGGTAGCATATCTGATCATGCTGATTAGTGGATTTATTGTCATTACTCTGCATCGCTTCCCTCAGTACTCAGACTACAGGAAATATTGTGCTATTCTGTTTCATATCATCCCTGGCAGCCTCAACCCCATCATTTATGGAGTTCAGTCTGCAGAAATTTGCAAATCCTTGTCAAAATTATCTAGATCTAAATCTGTTTTGCCATCATTTTGAGCTGAGAATTTTGAAGTTAGTGTGTAAATGTATAAAAAGTTTACAGAATGTAAAAAAAACAAACAAAAAAAAAAAACATCAAATGTAAACTGAGCTGCTTTATTTTATTTCACATTATTCAATATTTATTTACACTATGCTTCTTTTGATGAGATTTGTGGATGGTGACATCTGGTGGCATTTCAGGTCAGAAATCATAATTTCTTTATCACATTAAATTTTCACATTTCATACTTTGTTTCTATGAGACCCATCTAACATTTATCACATACATTATAGTGTGGAATCATTTTTCAATGGTTTACTCAGATTGGTTTTCTCCTGCTGCTGTCTTACATTTCTCAGTATATCCCACATGGAGACCTAGTTTGGTTCTCTGTGGGCCTCTCCCCAACAAGATTTAAACTTATTTTAGCAGGAAAGTGATCTAAAATAAAAAAAAATACATTATCATAATGTATTTGATAATTTAATTCAGTGGTAATGTAAGGAATAATAACAATAACAAACATGTTAATGTGTTTTAAGCTATATTTTAGTTGTTTGTTCACTTGTCTTCACCTGTCTTTTGTGTGTTCATGGGGCCACTGTAGGTCACAGGTGAGAGGTGGAGGGTACACACTGGACAGGCTGTCAATCACAAGGCTGACACATGATTTTCCTGAAACCTGGTACAAGCAACAATCATGGGGGTTTGCAGCTCATCATGGGAGAAAGGCTGAATACATTTTTAGTGAGAGGAATAATTAACCAGTGGCTCATTCCAATAATGGCCTCTTTGAAACAGAAGGGAGGAGAGAGGCTGCAGGCACCTCTGTAAAGCACCATGAAGTCCCCAGACACAAATGCAAAGCCCCTAAATATTAATAATCATCATCCCAGATGTATACACAAACCTGATTCCAAAAAAAGGTGCTCTGTAAAAAATAAATAAAATGGAATGTGTGAACCTGCTGATCCTTTCTCGCATAAACTCAACTGAAAACTGTACAAAGACAATATATATAATATTTTAGCTCATCAACTTCATTGATTTTTGTAAATATATGCTTATTGTGAATTTGATGCAGCAGCACATTTTAATCAAGTTGGGACAGCAGCATCAAAAGACTGGGAGTTGAGTTGTAGGCTGGCATTTTGAGTCATGAAATAGAAGCTTTGGATCCAGAAGTGGACATCAAGACTGATGGATAAGTGTGACACTTGTGCATGCAGGTTAACAGGAATACGAGGGCCCAAATACTGACAATTGAGCCAGAGTAGAGGCAGTTCAACAAATTTATTGAATCTAAAATCCAAAAAAAGCTTACAGGATTGTGGGACAGGCTGTTACGTATGGACAGGAAGAGCCAGGGCCCAGTTGCAGAGTCGTATGAAAACCGTTTATTAGTTGAACAGAAAGTCACCTTATCAGGGAAAACTCCTTCAAAGCAAACCAAAAATCACCACAGAGGGGAAAAATAGCAGAATAAAGAAAAAAACACAAAAGCACCACATGGGCGATAACTTACTTGAGAAGGAAATGAAACTCAAAGTGTCCAGGAGCAAACTCACTAGAGAACAGCATGGATAACAATAGAAACGCTGAAACATGCTGAGAGAGGGAGGTGATCTTTTTCTGGAGCAAGGCTCATGTGACAAGAGCATAGAGAATAGTCTGGTACAGGAGTCAATCTGGAGCTGGCTTAAGAAGCCGACTGATTAGTAGATGAGGCGCAGGTGTGTCAGGTAAGGCTCGCTCCTGAGGAGATTGGCCCCTGCCTCTCTCTCTCACGCGCTGCCTGCTGATAGAGAGGGAGGAAAGAAAACAATGTCAGACCGGAATGAGAGAAAACATAAAAACCGAATCATGACACAGGCAAAGGTCAAATTCAGAATAGTCAGTTCAACACAGGCAAACAAATCCAACAGGGAGCTAGGTCTAAACTAAAACCCAAAACCACTAGAAACACACACCAGAACAAGACTGGAATGCTAGACGCTAGGTATTAAGACAAGCTGACAAGGGAAGGGAAGGCTTATGAGGAACAGGTGAAACTTATCAACGATCACAAAGGCCAGAAAAGACACAAAGAGAAGAGGTAAAATGAAACCTGTCACTTGAGGAGAGTGAAAAACTAGACTCAAACCCCCAGCCTGCAGCAGGCAATTCCCATTTAACTGATAGCGTGGATGGCATTTTGTCAGATTATCCTATATATTTTGTAGAACAGTTTTTGAGGAAGGGAAAAAAACCTGTAAGTGAGGGAGGAAGATTTAATTTAATGGTCATAAAGTAAAGTATTGTTTAGGTGGATGATTTGAGTTGCAGATGTTCCACAAATGGCTCACTCCTGTACTTCTGGGTGGGAGAGAATGACAGAACACACATTGAAAGCATAAGAAGTTTTGAAGGAATCAGTAGCTTATGGACCATATATCCCCATGTTTTTGAATCCAGTTGACAACAAGTCAATATGTAATGTATCTGTCCTTGCACACTCTGCTTTTGGCACTTGTTCTTGGTGTTAAGTATCTCCGAGGCTCCTAATGTTACCAATAGTAAGATGAAAAATTATCAGACAGTTATCAGAGATGACTGAGTGCATAATGAGTAAACTTTCAGAGAACAAACCCCATAAAAATTACATAATCTTTTCAAAGGTATTGATCAAGGTTTACCCAGAGGAACTAAAACTCATAAAACAGACCTACACGAGTAGATTGTTTGGAGAAGGCCTGATGACCTGAAGTTGTTGTGTGAGGTAGAAAGGTCATTATTGTTGATCGTCTGACTTAACATTTACCTCAGCTGATTTCTTAATGTGAGTCAGAACAGGAATAGTTACAGGGCTTTGAAAAAGTAACTTTGTATTCAGGCAATGCGTCTGTTCACTTACTGAGTCAGCTTTCAAGATTTTATGTTTGCAAGATGACGTCTACATGTCAATGACCATGATGCTTGATGGTTTCTCTTTTAACAGCATATGTCTGAAATCTGGTCCATACTGTTACAGAGTGTGCTGTCCTTATTCAGCGATAGAGAAACTGTCTCTAATAGTTCAGAGTAAAAGGCAGTGCAGAGCAGCTGTGGAACATGTGTTGATAGTGTGTTGAGTTTACCCTTCAGTGGAGTTTCTGGCAAGATGGCAGCACGTATAGAGGCAGCTGTTCAGGGCTCTCCTTTTCGGTGCTTTGTTTGGATGCTTGTGTATGAGTTGTTACTCGTCTTGATAACATCCTGCTGGGCGAAAAACATTTACAGCCGGCACGATCTCCTAGGAATAGGTTTACACAGTGAGCGAGCTGTTACAGCCGAGTTTCTCCGCTCCCATGACATCCCAGTGGATATCGGCAGGTGCCCCGGCTCTTCGTGGATTACAATCCCCGTGAAAAGGTGACAAAGGTGGCGTCAGGAAGTGAGTACTGGTGAGGCTACGGAGGCGGCCACACAAACCGCCGCTTCCTAGTGTCTTCCTCACCAACGCAAGATCCCTCGTTAACGAGATGGATGAACTTAATCTACAGGTTGCAGCAAACAACAGTGTGAAGGACAGCCGCATTCTGCTCATCACCGAGACCTGGCTTCATTCATCCACTCCAGACGGTGTTTCAAGTAATGTCCTGAAGATTATTAATACATCTCTTCCAACGGGCATCTTCCCAGATGCCTTCAAAACAGCTGTTGTAAAACGTTTGCTTCAGAAAAAATTAACTCCTTTCTTAAAGAAAATATTATACAGGACGAATTCCAGTAAGGCTTCAGAATATACCACAAGACTGAAACTAATCAGTGACCTCAAACTAAATTGTTCTAACAATAAGTTCTCAATAAGAAGAGGTCATCTTACTAGTTCAGTATAGTAAAAATGATGATGGATGATTTCCTTTTCTTTGACTTATTTTATTTGTCTTCTCCTACAATTAATTAAGTAAGGCAGTGTATATTTGCATTATTTTACTTTGCAGTGTCAGCTAATTTTGCTATAGGTAGGAGTTTCAATCACAATCCAGACCCAGTTTTGAACATTTTGTTCAGCATTTTTCAGCCCATATTTTGAGTCATTGCACAGAAACATTTCCAATTGATGTTAAATTTTGATGGTATGACCTTAAAGCAAATAAATATTTAGAATGGTTAGCGTGTAATGTTTTGGCAACTGGTGGTAATTTACTGAAAGTTTACTGATGATGGATGATCTCTTTCCTTTTCTTTGACCTTTTTCAACATATTTTATTTGTCTGCTCCTACAATTAATAAAGTAAGGTAGTGTATATTTGCATTATTTTGCATTATTTAAATTTTCAAATTTTTATTGCCAAGATCTTACTTCCATCTGTAATTTCCACATAACCTAGTTGTCACAGGTTACCCCTTGTTGCTGAGCTGTAACATGAAAGTGATCATAGTGACTGATTACTACAACCCTTGGTTCACAGTTGTGTTTACGAATTTACGAAAAAAAAAAATCTTTATAATGATGGCAAAACTTTCTTGGACTCAAAAAACTTTGACAAAAATTTTCGCATCTCTTTGGACTGCAAACCATAAATGATGGGGTTGAGGCTGCCAGGGATGATAGTACACAAAACAGCAGCAACTTTCCTGTAGTATGAGTACTGACGGAAGCGATGCAGAATAACAACAGACATTCCACTGACCAACAAAATCAGATACACAACCAGGTGAGTGCTGCAGGTCTTCAAGGCTTTACTGTTTAAAGACTTGTTCTTACTGGTCAGACAGACGACTGTAATCTTAGTGTAGGTGAGAACCATGCTGCCTATAGAAGCTGTCAACAGAACTACAGTGTAAGTGAGGCCATAGGCGCTATTGATGAACACACTCTCACAGGAGAGTTTAAACAGCCCAGCATTATCGCAGTATGGGCTTTCGATCAAAGTCCTGCATCGGTTCAGCCGTATGGTCAAACCGAGCAGAATCCCAATCAAAACAAAGGCCACTCCCCAGGCAGACACTGTCAGCTTGATCACCATCTTGTTGGTCATTATGGCAGAATAGCGCAGGGGATTGCAGATGGCCACATATCTGTCAAATGTCATAATCATGAGCACGGTGTGCGACGCGGCACCAAACACATGTGAGGTAAAAGCTTGGACCACGCATTCATAATAACTGATGAGGCGCTGAGAGGGAGGCCGCAACATGTCTAAAAGCAAACGAGGCACCAAGATGGAGTTTCCAAGGATGTCATTGAAGGTGAGGTTGCAAAAAAGGAGATACATGGGGTGGTGAAGGCTCTTGTCAGTGAAAACCAGACATGCAATGCCCACATTAGCAACCATTACGAACAGGTAGGAGAAAAAGAAGAAGAGAAAGACGGGATAGATAGACTCCTTTGAGACATTTAACCCCTCCAGCTGGAGTGTGAAGCTGTTGTAGGTGTAGTTTTCCATCAACCTGAAAGAACAAAACATTGATGTCATAACCAGATGGAATCCATGCATCTCTGCTGTCAGACATAAAGCATAAAAGTGTCATCCTGGCAGGTTCAACAAATCATTGAAGTAAAACATTGGACAATGATGGCTGAAGTGGTAAATGTTCTTTACATATACTTTGACTTCAATCAGAAAGTGTCTTGTAGAATAGTAATACCTACTGTCAGTGTCTCCACTTTCAGTCGGCCTTCTCTGTCTTGTGTCTCCCAGCTCACTGCTGATAATGTCTACCAGCTCCTCCCAAAATCTTCTTCATCGCAAACTTTTATAGACATGACTTTATCTTCAGGGGAAACAATTAACATTACCTCAGATAAAGTGTGATGCAACATTAAGACATCATTATCATGTCAACATGCTGAAATGTACTACTTTTACGACCACAATTCCAAATAGTTGGGACAATGTGTAAAGCGTGAAAAACAACAGAATGTACAAACAATGAGCTAAAGAAAGTGGTGAACCTCGCTCTATCCTAACAGCTGAGCCTTTCCAGGATGCCCTTTTCGCACCCAATCATGATACTATCACCTGTTACCAAACAACCTGGTTTAGTTACGCAGTTATATTCTGGGCTAACTAAGCCTGAAAAGCCTTCATTAGCTTTATGTCACCATAGACATCCATTATTGAGTTCTCAAGTTGCCAGTGTAACAGGCACCAAGAACCTTCCGACCAGACTTTTGAGCAGCCTCCTCCACAATGAAGTTCAAGTTTCTAAAACTTCCAACATTCCCAAAAAGGATTCCTCAAAATATAAAGTTTTGATTTGTACATTTACGTCTAAATCTGTTACAGCTACCCTAAAACATTGATGTTTTGAATCCTGAGCAGAGAATCCCTTGAGTCAATCCACATTTTGTTAGTCAAATCACTGCACTATTTATTTTAGCTGCAGCATTGTACACAGAGTAAGGCAGGTCACAGCATGGTAGGTTCTAAACTATTGCAAACTGAGTGTCGTTTGAAAATGACCTAACTTTAAAATAACTGTAGAAGTAGTCTTTTTTTTTTTTTTATCAATAGATAAGACAAAGTATTTCTCTAACGTCCACTTTCCAACAGGGCAAAACAAAAGCAAGGTGTTTTTACATGTATAGTATTTTCAGCTGATGACAGTTTTCATCAACCACAGAGACATTACATAATGTTTTCTTAGCCAATGGCAAAGGTTTCCCATGAGGTCAGTGATGTTTATAAAACCGACATACATGATTAAACTGTTGTGAGTGAGGAGAAGGCTCATGACTAATGTGCTAAAGACAGAAAGGTGATCATTAACAGTTTACTGACCTTAACCCAGCAAGGTTTTTCTTGTGACGTGAACATCATGACATTATATTTATTTGTTGTTTGACAGTAAATTTTTAACATGGCCTAAAAAAACTGACTTGTTTAGCTCTAGTTTCATGTATTTATAAAAAAGACAGTAACTTAGTTTTTTCTCTGATTGCATCTGATTGTTAAAAAATATACCAGATATTACTTTTGAGTGTAGGTACTTCTCTTTTCTGTTAATACTTTTGTACTTTTATTTTAATTAGAAGTAACAAAGAACCTTCATATTATTTGAGTGTCATTTAAATTTTGTTTGTCTTTCCTTGTATCAGTTTCTGTTCCATGACAGCTTGTATGTTATACCTGCTTTTCTCCCTTCCTCTCTTCTGATTTAATTTCAGACAAGCTCAGATGGAAAACTATACGTACAACAGTCTCACTCTTCAACTGGAGGGGTTAAGGATCACCAAGATTAGCAAGTACCCTATCTTTATCTTCCTACTTTTGGCCTATTTGTTCATCTTCATTGCCAACGTGGGCATTGTGCTTTTGATATGGACTGACAGAAGCCTCCACCAACCCATGTATCTCCTCTTCTGTAACCTGTCAATTAATGATGTTATAGGAAACTCACTCCTGGTTCCACGGGTGCTTGCAGACATCCTGGTGCCTCCATCTGAGCGCCTCATTCACTACTATGAGTGCGTGATGCAGGCTTTTACCACACACATGTTCAGCACCAATGCACACACAGTGCTCATGACTATGGCCTTTGACAGATATGTGGCGATCTGCAATCCCCTGCGCTACTCAACCATAATGAATGACAAGATGGTGATCAAGCTGACAGTGTCTGCCTGGGGAGTGGCCTTTGTTTTGGTTGGGATTCTGCTCGGTTTGACCATTCGACTGAACAGGTGCAGGACGATGATCATGAATCCTTACTGTGATAACGCCTCACTGTTTAAACTCTCCTGTGAGAGTGTGTTAATCAATAACGTCTATGGCCTCACTTTCACTGTAGTCCTGCTCTCGTCCTCTATTGGCAGTATAGTCCTCACCTATTCTAAAATCACAGCTGCTTGTCTGACAGGTAAGAGCAAGTCTTTAAACAGTAAAGCCTTTAAGACCTGCAGCACTCATCTGTGCCTGTATCTTATTATGTTAGTCAGTGGGATGATCCTCATCACCCTCCATCGCTTCCCCCAGTATGCAGAGTACAGGAAGATTTCAGCCATTCTCTTTAACGTTGTTCCCGGGAGCCTCAACCCTGTCATCTACGGGCTGCAGTCCCAAGAAATAAATAAGTGTTTGTCAAATATATTCCATCTCAGAAAAGTTAAGCCCACAATTTAATCCTGAGTTCTTGTTTTTTTTTTTTTTTTTTCGGACAAATTTAAAATTAGTGGTCTTTCCTTTATTTTCATGTGATTGTGACAAAAAACGGATTGACCCACCTTAACCATTATACGGCAATAGAGTAGTTACAGTGACATTTTCACTCTGATTAGATGAATACCCAAATTTGCACTAGAGCCTGTGACATTTGATATTAAAGCAAACCAGAAAAGAAGACACGACATGCACTTTGCTGTGTCAGATGTGAGTTTTTGCTCAACGTACTCTCCTCTTGCTTTGCATAGATGAACAATGATGATTCTGATTAAATTTACAGATATTTGGCTTGAAAGTCATTAAAAACTATTAAAAAGTGAAATGTGACTTATTTGTGTGACTTATTTTGAGTTTGAACATAACTTCAACCACATATCAGGCTCTCACGTTTAGACGAGCGTTTTTTTGGAGGGGAAATCTGCATGCATACGCTGACGCAAAAGTGTGTGGAATCAGAAATGTAAGGGACGGGCTCTGGCAGATCGAAGCACACTTTTGCGTTTTTACCCTTTAGAAGGGAATGCGACGGTGGAGCGTTTTTAAGATCTCCACTCTGGAGGGCGTTTTCACTTTTTTGTGTTTTTAAGCCCCAAAAATGCTGTCGCCATCTAAACGAAAGGCACATCCGATAAAATATTTTATCGTTTTCACCTGCGAGCGTTGTCGTGTAAACAGGGCCCTAGTTTACAATGATGTGCACTTTGTAGCTTTATCTTGTATCACCCTGTTTTGATCCCTCAGAAAGGGTTGTTGAAGGGGCTTTTTTGTAACCAAGAATTTATTTTTTTGTCATCAGTTTATTCATTCATTCATTCATCTTCTATACCCCTGATTATCCCTTTCGGGGTTGGGGGGGGGCTGGAGCCTATCCCAGCTGTCAGCGGGCGAGAGGCGGGGTACACCCTGAGCCGGTCGCCAGCCGACTGCAGGGCAACACACATACACACATTCACTCTCACATTCACACCTAGGGACAATTTAGAGTCACCAATTAACCTAATGAGCATGTTTTTGGTCTGTGGGAGGAAGCCGGAGTGCCCGGAGAGAACCCACGCATGCACAGGAAGAACATGCAAACTTCACACAGAAAGGCCCCGCCTGACCCGGGGATCGAACCGTGCCGCCCCTCATCTGTTTATTGACAGTGTTAAATTGTGTGAGATTTTGCTTCAAATGTGAATGACTGCTCAAAGTGAGAATGTTAGTGTGAAATATAACACTACACGCTGTTGTTAGATAGATAAAAATGTGCGATTAATTTGCGATTAATTGCGAGTTAACTATGACATTCATGAGATTAATCGCGATTAAATATTTTAATCGATTGACAGCACTACATACAACACAAGCAAGGTTCTAGACTGGAGAGAACAACAAGAATAAGTGCCCTAACGCAACTTTCTGGTCCAACTGGACATCGGTGCTACAATACAATGCTAGTAGTGCAAAAAGTGCATAGAGTCGATAGAGTTTTGTTTTTTTCTAATTAAAGAACAAGGTGTTCAGCAAAGAGCTTGGTCTTTAGTCTTTTTCTAAAGATCGCAAGGGACTCTGCAGAGCGAGTGTAGTTGAGGGTGGAGGCGGTGGAGGGCTGAGCGGTGAGTTAAAAGCAGAGAATAGTTTCCGAGTGTCTTTGGCACTACTGATTTTCTCCTGATAATAAGTGGACTTGGTACTTTTCAGGTGGGAGGAGAATGCAGACAGGAGAGTCTGATAGTCACTGAGGTCAGAGGGGTCTCTGGTTTTGCTCCATTTTCTCTCGGCTGCTCTAAGCACCGTCCATTGCTTTCTGATGACACCGGTGAGCCATGGACTGGTGGGGGTTTTATGAGCAGGTTTGGTTGAGAGTTGGCAAAATAAATATCCTCTGCCCTTAATGAATTCTACTTTTGAGTAGAGTACTCTCCAGGAAGCTGCCATCTTCACAAAATTGGGCCTAACAAATGCTTACCACCTGGTTCGAAAAAAGGAGGGGGACGAGTGGAAGTCATTCAACATTCAACACTCCCCTGGGCCACTTCAAATACCTGGCAATGCCTTTTGGTCTCACCAATGCTCCAGCTGTGTTTCAGGGCCTCATAAATGACATTCTCAGAGACTATATTAATCGCTTTGTTTACCTGGACGACATCCTCATTTTTCTCACATTCTGCTGAGGAGCATGAGACTTATGTCCGGCAGGTGCTCACTCACCTACTGGAGAACAAGTTGTTCATTAAGGGTGAAAAGTGTGAGTTTCATGTCAAGTCTGCGTCTTTTCCAGGTTTTGTCATCCAGGAGGGAAGCCTGAAAACTGACCCAGAGAAGGTGAAAGCAGTGGAGCAGTGGCCCGTCCCAAAAACCCAAAATGAGTTGCAGCGATTTCTGGGGTTCACAAACTTCTATCGAAGGTTTGTCCAGGACTATAGTAAAATTGCTGCCCCATTGACCAAGCTAACTTCTACCAACGTGAAGTTTAGCTTGTCAGACAAGGCAGACAGCCTTCAACAAACTCAAGGTGCTTTTCACCTCAGCCCCCGTACTGGAACAGCCTGACCCCAACAAGCAATTCATTGTGGAGGTGGATTCCTTGGATACTGGGGTAGGGGCAGTGCTGTCCCAATGGACGGGTGTCTCTCCCCCACAGAACAAGACTACGACGTCAGAAACCGGGAACTGTTGGCTGTGAAACCAGCATTGGAAGAGTGGAGACACTGGTTGGAGGGAACTGAACAGCCCTTCATAGTGTGGACAGATCATAAACACCTGGCATATGTCAAGACTGCAAAACAGTTGAACTCCAGGCAAGCCAGGTGGGCCCTGTTCTTTAGCCGATTCAACTTATCTCTGATGTACAGACCGGGATCCCGGAACACAAAACCCGACGCCCTCTCTTGTCAGTTCTCTCTGCCTGAGCCTGAGAGCTTGAGAGTGTGGTTCAGGAAGCCCAATGACAACACCCTGACTCAGGTAACAGAACCCCTAATAAACTTTTTGTCCCTCCGTCAGTCCGTTTGCAGGTCCTTCACTGGTTACATGCCACCTGCCTCTTCTGTCACCCCAGAGCCAACTGCACCATCTCCCTGCTCCGTCGACACTTCTGGTGGCCCTCTCTCAAGGTAGACACCCGGGATTATGTCGCCGCCTGCACAATATGTGCACAGAGCAAAGCCTCCTATCAGGCACCGGCTGGCCTGCTCCATCCCCTACCTGTCCCTGGAAGACCCTGGTCCCACATTGCTGTGGATTTCATCACTGGTTTGCCTCCATCTAAGGGTAATACTGACATACTCACCATCATCAACTACTTCTCTAAGGCTGCTCACTTCATTCCCATCCACAAACTCCCGTCTGCCCGGAGGCCACTGAATTACTGACTCTGAATGTTATTCGGCTACATAGTATTCCCACAGACATTGTTTCTGACTGGCTCCCAGTTTATATCTCAAGTCTGGAAGGCTTTGCCAAGGCCTCGGGGGCCACGGTCAGCTTAACCTCTGGTTATTGTCCCCAATCCAATGGCCAGATGAAGAGGACCAACCAGGACTTGTCTCACCGCTGAGAACCCGGCTAACTGGAGCTCTTTCCTCCCATGGATAGTGTACTCGCACAACTCACTCAACTCCCCACCAGTGGTCTCTCTCCCTTCGAGGTCTCCCTTGGTTACCAACCCCCCCGTTCCCAGCCCAGGAGAAGGAGATCGCTGTGCTAGCTGTTACAGACCACATGGCAAACATCAGGAAGATCTGGAAGGAGGGCAAAGCTGCCCTTGAGTGCACCCAAAAGGTGAAGCAGTGATCAGCGGGTCGGCACAAGAACCCAGCCCCTCCCTACCAGCCAGGTCAGTCCATTTGGTTATCCACCAAGAATATCCCTTTATGGAGTGATTCCCGTAAACGTTCCCCCAGATATATCGGTCCCTTTGCTATTGTTAAAATAATCAATCCTCAGTCTGTCACCCTCAAGCTCCCTGCCTCTATGAGGATCCAGCTCAGCTGGGTGTTTCCCTGCACCCAGCTGGCTCCACCCCTCCAGCAGTGCACCTGGAGGCATGAGCCTGATTAGGGCTCAGTACTTAAGGAAGACTCTCAGTGTGGCTTGTCGCCAAATTATCCTGATCTCTTCCATGAGTTTCCAGAGCCCGAGCGTTTGTTCCTCACATTGTTAATAAACTTATTTTCTTTTTACTCTTGTCTCTGGTCAGTATCTTGAGTCCAACCACTTCAAAATTAAGGCAAAGCCTAACATAAGGGGTCTCTCAGTGAACAGTGAGTGTCTGAGCTTCTCCCTCTGGGGCAGCTCCATATTTAAAGAATCTACATTCTAGAATTGAACGCTGTCGTCAGTTTTTGCATCATAACAGGAAACCAAACATTCCGCTACAGCCTATCAGCCGTGAAGCTCAAAGACCTGAATCAGTTTCAAGGATCCTGTACGGGTAGTTGTTTGAAAGTAATAATAATGAGAGCCTGAATCACACCTGCTCACACACTAATCACACGAGTAATTATTATGTTTATTTACAAAAGAAAGTGAATGAACAAAATGTTCAAGACAATAAGGGCTTCAGAGTGGACCAAGGCCAAAACAACAAAAAAAACCAATTCTACCTGGTGAGGATATATCTTACCTAGAGAAAAACAAAGGAACCAAAAGACATAAGACTTACCTCCCTAACTAAGCAAAAACAGGAGAAAAGAATAAGTTTAAAAAGACTGGCAGTCCACCCCTACTAAAAGAACACCATAGGATTCACTGGTAAAGCAGCGTGTGGCCGGTTGGGAGAAGAGGGAGATGAAGGACACCTGCTGCTGTCTCATCGCCGGCCTCCATCTTGGACCTTTTTATATCAGCTACCCTCTGGAAACAGCCAATCCGACAGCCAGGACCGAAATCATTTGACCAATCCCCTCTCCGCAATGACACACTCCAATCTGCTTAAAGAAAACTACATAAAACATGCAAGACCCCATACAAACAGAAATTATGATGGTAATTGTAACACTGATAATCAGTAATAACAATATCATAATTTGTACCATCACATCCACACTTTCACAGAATGAAACAGGTCTGCTGCTTGATCACAACCATGAGGTTCATTCTGTATTCATATTATTACTCTGTGGCCACACTTAATGCTATAGCTTAATGCTAAATCAGTCCCTTGCAAGTTAAACCTGTAACTGTATAAAATTTACCTTTAAACTCCATGAGATAAAATGATCTGCCTGTCTTTTGGCACAGCTATAACCTGAGCCTGCTGTCCCTCCTACCAGTGTGTTTGTGTATGAACTGACCGTTGTAAAGCCTCCGTCACCTAGCTTTGGATAACATTCACAAGCTGGCTAAAATTACAGCTGAGTTACAGAAGCATGTGGTTGGATCGAACCATGAGTGACATGTAGACTGAGTGAATTCTACGAGGCCACAAACAAACGTCCGGTGAGTTTGTTGGTGGGATGAACAACAGCTGAGACAGTCTTCAGAGTATCCATGACAGTCCACTGTCCCCTGGACCTTTGCTCTGAAGTAAACGAACAGATGATCACCACAAACTACCCTAAAATATAAATGAACAATGTAGTTTTCTTCTTTGTTGGTCGCCTAAAAAGGTCAGAAATACAATCACATCAGAGTTAAATGATGCAGACATCACCACTCCATCTTCCCTGACATGTCCAAATCTCTGCTCACTTTTATGGTCATACTATACTCTGTAAAAGTAAGAGAATAAGTAATCAGTACTTAAAATACCAATAGTAGCAGTAGGTCCTCCCAAATGTTATTACTCCGTAGATCATACATACGCTTGAAAAATAACCACAGTTTAAGTTCTTTGTATGGTCCTGAATTGTTACCCTCAGAACTCTCAGGTCTTGTTCCCCAGTACAACATGTGTTTGTATGCACTGTACTACGTGTTGTGGGCTTCTTTGTGCACAGAAATAAAGAAAAACAAAGTGTGAGCAGAGCAGCTATGGTGCCATCTTGTTGCATTTATTATTTGCTGATTAAGATCACAAATATAAATAGACCATTTACACCAAACGACATACATTATTTACAATAACAGCCTCTTTAAATAAAGCTGTTCACATTTACAGAACCAATATCCCATGTTTCATTATCTGATTTGTGGTTGTCCTCTTTTCTAATACTCTGTGTTCACTGTCTGTAGAACTTTTTGGCTCTAAACATTTATTGACTCATTTACATTAAAAACACAATATTTGATGCGAAAGAGTTTTGATTCAATAAAATATCAAATCATGGTTTGATATGATTTATATCATTTCCTTGAATCGTTTGTGAAAGTAAATGTTTATTTGTTACACAATGGAAAACACTTTAAGGTCTGAAATATTTCCAGATAATTTTTCGGATTTCTTTAGACTGCACCCCATAAATGATGGAGTTGAGGCTACCAGGCACTACAGCAAACAGAATGGCAGAGAGTTTTAGGTATTCTTTGTACTGAGGGAAGCGATGCAGAATAATGGGAATAAATCCACACATCAGCATGATCAGATACACAACCAGGTGAGTGCTGCAGGTCTTCAAGGCTTTACTGTTCAATGACTTACTTTTACTGGTCAGGCAGACTAGTGTGATCTTAGTGTAGGTAAGAACCATGCTGCCTATAGACGCTGTCAAGAGAACTACAGTGAAAGTGAGGCCATAGATGTTATTGATGAACACACTCTCACAGGAGAGTTTAAACAAGGAGGCATTGTCACAGAAGGGGTGTGTGATCACAGTCCTGCATCGGTTCAGCCGTATGGTCAAACCGAGCAGAATCCCAACCAAAACAAAGGCCACTCCCCAGGCAGACACTGTCAGCTTGATCACCATGTTGTTGGTCATTATGGCAGAATAGCGCAGGGGATTGCAGATGGCCACATATCTGTCAAATGTCATAATCATGAGCACGGTGTGGGAAGTCGTACCAAAGAACTGTGTAATGAAAGCTTGGACCACACATTCATAATAACTGATGAGGCGCTCAGAGGGAGGCCGCAACACATCTGCAAGCAAACGGGGCAAAATATTAGTACTTCCCATTATGTCACTGACCGACAGGTTGCAAAAAATGAAATACATGGGCAGGTGGAGGCTCTTATCAATAAAAATTAGAACTGTAATGCCTACATTTACAACCATCAGAAAAATGTAGGAAATGAAGAAGAGGAAAAAGACAGGGTACATGGAATCCTTCGTGACCGCAATCCCTTCAATGAGGAGGGTGAAGCTGTTGTAGGTGTAGTTTTCCATCACCTGAAATAACAAGATAACAGTCTTCTGTTCATGTTAGGAGATTGATAAAATATTGTCAATTAAGATATCAGAGATACTTGTTGTGTTAAATGACATTAGCTGCTGTTCAACAAACAAATAAAAACTTTTCCATTGAATAAAAAAGTAAACATAGCAGCATTGGCTCATGCAAAATTAAACATCTCTACATATATATAGAAAATATGTAAGTGCATTTTTCATGCTTGTTATACATAAATACCTGCTTTGTGACTGCATCAGTGTTTAGTTGTCACTACAGTTTGCATTCACTGCAGCAATGAAGGAATCCCACTGTTTTATGGCTGCAGTTTTAACATCAGGGGACTCACTTAGTCTTCCATAATATGTGATGTAACATTAAGTCATCAGTTTGTTAACTTTAGCATGCTAACATACTCACAGTGCAATCTGGAGTAGCATTATTCCAACCCTGAGACTGCAAATACCCCTGACAACGCTGATCAGCCAGGCAGCCTTAAAGTAAAATGTCAGCTAATAAAACTAGCTAACATTTATTGCCAGTAGCTTGGTTGTAGCAATTTGTAGGATTTACTGATTTACTGATTCTTCTGTGAGTGACTTTTGCTGCAGCAGAATGTCGTGAAGGGATGATGGTGGGTCCCGATGACAAACCAGTTGAGAACCACTGGTTTAGAACATTCTTTATTGACTAAATATTCTCTTTTATTCACCATATGATAACACAATAAAAGGACCAATTTAGTTGGCTTGTAAAGGGGATTTTATTGATTTTACATGTTTTACAATTACATAGAAAACAGTTCCGTTTAACTGAAACAACAACAATAACTAAGGTTTTAATATTTTATTTGCAGAGTAAAACTAAGTAAAACGCCATTTAATTTTTCAAATGGAACTAATAACAAGTTATAGGTGGCCAGTTATTAAGCTGCAAAGTAAAAAGCTGAAACACAGAATATTTTCTATTTGAAAGCAGATACAGACAGGAGACATGGGGAAAGAGTGAGAGGGATGCGATTATATGCTTTGCACCTTAGACCACAAGGCCACACAAGGCCATAAAACACCCCTCTTATTTTTTGTGATGGACTTGTACGCTAAAACACCTGATGATGCTAGCACGCAGGTCTTTACTGACCAGTCCATAGATGATGGGGTTGACGGCTGGTGGGATAATAACAACCAGGATACTGAAGAACTTCTTGATATTTTGGGAGACTGAGGGGAACCTCAGACTCAAAATGATGACCACTGAAGCTATTTCGTAGAGCACATAGACAACAAGGTGCGATGCACATGTCTGAAAGGCCTTGCTGCGGATGATGCTGTCACCTCTGCCCTGTTTTACTGAAGCATTCAGGATTCTGAAGTAGGAAAAAGCAATGATGAGGAAGATGCCTGTACTCACAACCCAGGACATGGACAGACCTAGAAAAACATATAAAAATCACAGTTATCCTTTCAGTTAAACACCATGTGAAGCTCCCACCTCTGTCTACTGTCCCTTTACTTCACTTTGTTCTGCAGTAAGAGTGATTGCTGCAAAGATTTATCATTTCAGTTATTCAAATTAAAAAAGAGCATTTTATTACATATAATCTGACTGAAGCAAGGTCACACTGTGAATCTGAAGGGATGATGTTCAACATTAGCACCGACCGTAGATATTATTTATGGTGGTGGGAGAGCAGGCCAGGCTCAGGATACTGCGGTTGCTACAGTAGACGTGTTTGATGGTGTTGCCACACAGCGAGACATTCATGTGTAAGGCAAAGAGCACAGAAATACACAGCAGAGCGGTGAACCAGGCCAGGGCGCAGCAGAGGTGTAGCCGAGCCGACGTCATGATGGTCGGATACCTGAGAGGTTCACACACGGCAACGTACCTGCAGAGAGAGTTAAAGACATAAAAACACCCTTTGTTTTTTCCAGCTATATACATAGCATCTGAAACTATTTGCATCTGTTTCTGTAAAAATATCCTAAAGTTACTCTCATTTAGGTTTTGCTCACAGTCAAACCAAAACATAATTTATGGCTGCAAAATAGATACCATATTATACAATATGGCCATCGATGGCATAGAGACTATTTTTTTGTATATTTTATGCAAAGTATTAAGGAATTCTTTGGGATAAAGTAGAAAATAAATAAAAAATAGTCCGTAGTAGAGAATTTGAAGTGATTTTGTTTCAACTCAAGGTTGCTTGGATCTAAAAAATACTTTTCTTTTCCCAGGACACAGACTCGAGACTTGGGAGGGTAGCAGGAGGGTGACATGCAGCAAAGGTCTTTCTATAACCCATTAATAATATTTCATAACATTTAAAGACCAAAACACACCCAGTCTGACCTGACACTGAAGCTGAAATCTCCTTTTTAAATAGTGAAAATAGATATTTCATCTTTCAGTCTGTACTTTTTATGTATGACCGCAAGACAACAACTTCAACCTGTGATTAACTCTCTTTGTGTGCTGATGCATTTTCATACCTATCATAGGCCATCGCACCCAGGATAGTCTGAACTGCGACCCCGTACGTGTGCACCGAAAAGGCCTGAGTGATGGCCGGGATGTAGGCGATCTTCTTCTGCCCCGTCAAGAAGTAGAACATGAGGCGAGGCAGCACCGCCGTGGACCCCAGCAGATCACAGACTGCCAGGTTACAAACCATGACGTACATGGGTCTGTGCAGGTTCTTGTCTATGATGATGACACTCGCCACCATGCCATTCCCCAGCAGCGTCACCATGTAGTTCAGTAGGGCCAGGATGAACAGTAGAGAGCCGTAGCCTGGAGGAACATGGAAGCTCTCCAGCTCGAACACGATGGGCTGTTTGAGAGGCGTTACCACTGTTATGTTCTCCATCTGAAGCAGCACAGTTCTGCAAGAGAAAGGTGCAACTTAAAGCATCATTTAACATTTAACTGTCAACAGCACTGTGTCACAAACCTACTGCATTATTTATGTTTAGCATTTTGCTAATATCCACTAAATCCTGTGTGAATATCCTGTGCAATAGTACAAAAACACTATATTTTTATCATCATTATCGTACCATGTGCAATATAGGTATATTTATGATTTGTTTAAATTTCTTTATTTCTTATTGATTTTTATTTTTATTGTTTTCTACGGCTCCCTCTTTATTCTTGCCATTACTGCTGTCTGTAACACCATAATTTCCTCGGCGTGTGATCAATAAAGTTATATCTTGTCTTATCTTATTTTAAATTTCTAACCACATGCTACTGTAAACTCCAGTAAAAGGTTGTTAAACACAGAAACGTGAACAAAACCAGAGTCCTCGTTGATGTTTGTGTTTGTGATTCTGAAATAAATAGATAAATATAATGCATCACACAGTCACCTGCAGTAAAACGGGCAACTGACACTTAACGAAAAGATGATAATGATGATGATAAGGATACAAAGGTTCTCATGAAAAGCCCAAAGAGTCCTGTTCCACTCTCCTGTCTTCTTGTTAGAGCGTTGATGATGCTCTGACTTGTTGAGGAGTGCGTGTTCGCTTTTGATGATTTTGCTTTGTGTTTTGAGTTCATCAGCAACGTTGATCCCTGCCCACAGTCAGCATTGTCATAGAAACATCAACCGCCCTTCGTAGCCCCAAGCTGATACTAAGGCTGTCTGGCTGTGATTTTAAGATAATAACTTCCAGGAAATATGTAATTTATTTCCACAGAAAACAGGAAGTTCAATTATAAATAAGATGGTGACTGTTCAAAATCATTTAATGTCTGTATTTCTTCAAATCTCAGTCCATTTTCATAACCCTGATAACAGTTTTTCTATGTCAGGCTTTAGTATCCACCTCCTCTACAGAGATCACTCAGGGTCAGCTTTTTTTTAGCTCCATTGCTGGTTGCTGAAACGGTGCATCCAGCTTTATTTTTGCAAAATTGTTTTGCACTAAATGGACCTGCCAGTAGAGTGAGTGAAATCCCTTGTTTCTCTTATTTCCTCCAGATTTCTCCTCGTATATCTGCATGTTCATGAAGTCGAGTCAAGCAGGGACGCATTTTGGACTCAAGACCAGTTATCTGTGGATGGCTGGTGCAATCCCCAATTAGAAAACACAGATTTTTGGGTCAGTGGGTGAGGTTAGGGTTAGAGTAAATTCCCAGGAAATGTGTGTGTGTGTGTTGTGGTTCCTGTAAACCTGTGTTATTACTCTGCTGTAATGAGTGTCGTAGAGGCTTCTGAGCTCCCAGGTGTCTCATTGACCAGCAGGTTAATAGAATTAAAAGCTGCAGTGAGGAGTTCAGGGGGCGACAGACAGGGAGCTCTCTCTCTCTGAAGACACTCCAGCCTGCATATTGGGCCTCTCTCTCTTAGTCTTCACACATTTCTCTATCTCCGTCCTCTGTCTGAGCTTCTCCATCTGGGGCAGCTCCATATATACAGAATCAGTTTCAAGGATCCTGTACGGGTAGTTGTGAAAATAATGAGAGCCTGAATCAAACCTGCTGAGAACATTGATCTTCAGCTTTACTCACAGAAAGTGGACAGACCTCTGCTCCTGTTCTGAAGCTTGTGACATAAACATACAGTTACATTTCCCTCATAATCAGTAATAATAATATCATAATTTGTACCATCACATCCACACTTACACAGAATGAAACAGGTCTGCTGCCTGATCACAACCATGAGGTTCATTCTGTATTCATATTTATTACTCTGTGGCCACACTTAATGCTATAGCTTAATGCTAAATCAGTCCCTTACAAGTTAAACCTGTAACTATATAAAATTTCCCTTTAAACTCCATGAGATGAAATGATCTGCCTGTCTTTTGACACAGCTATAACCTGAGCCTGCTGTCCCTCCTACCAGTGTGTTTGCATATGAACTGACCGTCGTTAAGCCGCCGTCACCTAGCTTTGGATAACATTCACAAGCTGGCTAAAATTACAGCTGTGTTACAGAAGCATGTGGTTGGATCGAACCATGAGTGACATGAAGACTGAGTGAATTCTACAAGGCCACAAACAAACGTCCAGTGAGTTTGTTGGTGAGATGAACAACAGCTGAGACGGTCTTCAGAGTATCCATGACAGTCCACTGTCCCCTGGACCTTTGCTCTGAAGTAAACGAACAGATGTTCACTACAAACTAAACCAAAATATGAATGAACAATGTAGTTTTCTTCTTTGTTGGTCGCCTAAAAAGGTCAGAAATACAATCACATCAGAGTTAAATGATGCAGACATCACCACTCCATTTTCCCTGACATGTCCAAATCTCTGCTCACTTTTATGGTCATACTGTACTCTGTAAAAGTAAGAGAATGAGTAATCAGTACTTAGTAGATCATACATACGCTTGAAAAATAACCACAGTTTAAGTTCTTTGTATGGTCCTGAATTGTTACCCTCATAACTTCAGGTCTTGTTCCCCAGTACAACATGTGTTTGTATGCAGAGAAACAAAGTGTGAGCAAAGCAGCTGTGGTGCCATCTTGTTGCATTTATTATATACTAATGAAGATAACAAATCTGAATAGACCATTTACACCAAACGATATACAGTATTTACAATAACAACATCTTTAAATAAAGCTGTTCACATCGACAGAACCAATATCCCACGTTTCATTATTTGATTTGTGGTCGTCCTGTTTTCTAATACTCTGTGTTCACTGTCTGTAGAACTTTTTGGCTTTAAGGTCTGAAATACTTCCCAAAAAATTTTCGTATTTCTTTAGACTGCAGCCCATAAATGATGGAGTTGAGGCTACCAGGCACTACAGCAAACAGAATGGCAGAGAGTTTTTGGTATTCTATGTACTGGGGGAAGTGAAGCAGAATAATGGGAATAAGTCCACACATCAGCAGGATCAGATACACAACCAGGTGAGTGCTACAGGTCTTCAAGACTTTACTGTTCAAAGACTTACTTTTACTGGTCAGGCAGACTAGTGTGATCTTAGTGTAGGTGAGAACCATGCTGCCTATAGACGCTGGCAACAGAACTAAAGTGAAAGTGAGGCCATACATATTATTGATGAACACACTCTCACAGGAGAGTTTAAACAAGGAGGCATTGTCACAGAAGGGGTTTGTGATCACAGTCCTGCATCGGTTCAGCCGCATGGTCAAACCGAGCAGAATCCCAACCAAAACAAAGGCCACTCCCCAGGCAGACACTGTCAGCTTGATCACCATGTTGTTGGTCATTATGGCAGAATAGCGCAGGGGATTGCAGATGGCTACATATCTGTCAAATGTCATAATCATGAGCACGGTGTGGGAAGTCGTAGCAAACAACTGTGTAACGAAAGCTTGGACCACACATTCATAATAACTGATGAGGCGCTCAGAGGGAGGCCGCAACACATCTACAAGCAAATGGGGCAAAATATTAGTACTTCCCATTATGTCACTGACCGACAGGTTGCAAAAAATAAAATACATGGGCAGGTGGAGGCTCTTGTCAATAAAAATTACAACTGTAATGCCTACATTTACAACCATCAGAAAAATGTAGGAAATGAAGTAGAGGAAAAAGACAGGGTACATGGAATCCTTCGTAACCGCAATCCCTTCAATGAGGAGGGTGAAGCTGTTGTAGGTGTAGTTTTCCATCACCTGAAATAACAAGATAACAGTCTTCTGTTCATGTTAGGAGATTGATAAAATATTGTCAATCAAGATATCAGAGATACTTGTTGTGTTAAATGACATTAGCTGTTGTTCAACAAACAAATAAAAACTTTTCCATTGACTAAAAAAGTAAACATAGCAGCATTGGCTCATGCAAAATTAAACATCTCCACATATTTAAAGAAAATATGAAAATGCATTTTTCATGCTTGTTATACATAAATACCTGCTTTGTGACTGCATCAGTGTTTAGTTGTCACTACAGTTAGCATTCACTGCAGCAATGAAGGAATCCCACTGTTTTATGGCTGCAGTTTTAACATCAGGGGACTCAGTCTTCCATAGTATGTGATGTAATATTAAGTCATCAGTTTGGTAACTTTAGCATACTAACATACTCACAATGCAGTCTGGAGTAGCATTATTCCAACCCTGAGACTGTAAAGACCTCTGCACTGTTAGAAGCAGTCAGCGTTCAGACAACGCTGATCAGCCAAGTAGCCTTAAAGTAAAATGTCAGCTAATAAAACTAGCTAACATTTATTGCCAGTAGTTTGGTTGTAGCAATTTGTAGGATTTACTGATTTACTGATTCTTCTGTGAGTGACTTTTGCTGCAGCTGCTTGCTGCTGGTGGGTCCCGATGACAAACCAGTTGAGAACCACTGGTTTAGAACATTGTTTATTGACTAAATATTCTCTTTTATTCACCATATGATAACACAATAAAAGGACCAATTCAGATGGCTTGTAAAGGGGATTTTATTGATTTTACATGTGTTACAATTACATAGAAAACAGTTCCATTTAATTGAAACAACAACAATAACTAAGGTTTTAATATTTTATTTGCAGAGTAAAACTTTTAAAAAAACATGTTACCATTTAATTTTTCAAATGAAACTAATAACAGGTTGTAGGTGGCCAGTTATTAAGCTGCAAAATAAAAAACTGAAACACAGAATATTTTCTATTTGAAAGCAGATACAGACAGGAGACATGGGGAAAGAGTGAGAGGGATGCGATTATATGCTTTGCACCTTAGACCACAAGGCCACACAAGGCCATAAAACACCCCTCTTATTTTTTGTGATGGACTTGTACGCTAAAACACCTGATGATGCCTGCACGCAGGTCTTTACTGACCAGTCCATAGATGATGGGGTTGACGGCTGGTGGGATAATGACAAACAGGATACTGAAGAACTTCTTGATATTTTGGGAGACTGAGGGGAACCTCATAGTCAAAATGATGACTACTGAAGCTATTTCGTAGAGCACATAGACAACAAGGTGCGATGCACATGTCTGAAAGGCCTTGCTGCGGATGATGCTGTCACCTCTGCCCTGTTTTACTGAAGCATTCAGGATTCTGAAGTAGGAAAAAGCAATGATGAGGAAGATGCCTGTACTCACAACCCAGGACATGGACAGACCTAGAAAAACATATAAAAATCACAGTTATCCTTTCAGTTAAACACCATGTGAAGCTCCCACCTCTGTCTACTGTCCCTTTACTTCACTTTGTTCTGCAGTAAGAGTGATTGCTGCAAAGATTTATCATTTCAGTTATTCAAATTAAAAAAGAGCATTTTATTACATATAATCTGACTGAAGCAAGGTCACACTGTGAATCTGAAGGGATGATGTTCAACATTAGCACCGACCGTAGATATTATTTATGGTGGTGGGAGAGCAGGCCAGGCTCAGGATACTGCGGTTGCTACAGTAGACGTGTTTGATGGTGTTGCCACACAGCGAGACATTCATGTGTAAGGCAAAGAGCACAGAAATACACAGCAGAGCGGTGAACCAGGCCAGGGCGCAGCAGAGGTGTAGCCGAGCCGACGTCATGATGGTCGGATACCTGAGAGGTTCACACACGGCAACGTACCTGCAGAGAGAGTTAAAGACATAAAAACACCCTTTGTTTTTTCCAGCTATATACATAGCATCTGAAACTATTTGCATCTGTTTCTGTAAAAATATCCTAAAGTTACTCTCATTTAGGTTTTGCTCACAGTCAAACCAAAACATAATTTATGGCTGCAAAATAGATACCATATTATACAATATGGCCATCGATGGCATAGAGACTATTTTTTTGTATATTTTATGCAAAGTATTAAGGAATTCTTTGGGATAAAGTAGAAAATAAATAAAAAATAGTCCGTAGTAGAGAATTTGAAGTGATTTTGTTTCAACTCAAGGTTGCTTGGATCTAAAAAATACTTTTCTTTTCCCAGGACACAGACTCGAGACTTGGGAGGGTAGCAGGAGGGTGACATGCAGCAAAGGTCTTTCTATAACCCATTAATAATATTTCATAACATTTAAAGACCAAAACACACCCAGTCTGACCTGACACTGAAGCTGAAATCTCCTTTTTAAATAGTGAAAATAGATATTTCATCTTTCAGTCTGTACTTTTTATGTATGACCGCAAGACAACAACTTCAACCTGTGATTAACTCTCTTTGTGTGCTGATGCATTTTCATACCTATCATAGGCCATCGCACCCAGGATAGTCTGAACTGCGACCCCGTACGTGTGCACCGAAAAGGCCTGAGTGATGGCCGGGATGTAGGCGATCTTCTTCTGCCCCGTCAAGAAGTAGAACATGAGGCGAGGCAGCACCGCCGTGGACCCCAGCAGATCACAGACTGCCAGGTTACAAACCATGACGTACATGGGTCTGTGCAGGTTCTTGTCTATGATGATGACACTCGCCACCATGCCATTCCCCAGCAGCGTCACCATGTAGTTCAGTAGGGCCAGGATGAACAGTAGAGAGCCGTAGCCTGGAGGAACATGGAAGCTCTCCAGCTCGAACACGATGGGCTGTTTGAGAGGCGTTACCACTGTTATGTTCTCCATCTGAAGCAGCACAGTTCTGCAAGAGAAAGGTGCAACTTAAAGCATCATTTAACATTTAACTGTCAACAGCACTGTGTCACAAACCTACTGCATTATTTATGTTTAGCATTTTGCTAATATCCACTAAATCCTGTGTGAATATCCTGTGCAATAGTACAAAAACACTATATTTTTATCATCATTATCGTACCATGTGCAATATAGGTATATTTATGATTTGTTTAAATTTCTTTATTTCTTATTGATTTTTATTTTTATTGTTTTCTACGGCTCCCTCTTTATTCTTGCCATTACTGCTGTCTGTAACACCATAATTTCCTCGGCGTGTGATCAATAAAGTTATATCTTGTCTTATCTTATTTTAAATTTCTAACCACATGCTACTGTAAACTCCAGTAAAAGGTTGTTAAACACAGAAACGTGAACAAAACCAGAGTCCTCGTTGATGTTTGTGTTTGTGATTCTGAAATAAATAGATAAATATAATGCATCACACAGTCACCTGCAGTAAAACGGGCAACTGACACTTAACGAAAAGATGATAATGATGATGATAAGGATACAAAGGTTCTCATGAAAAGCCCAAAGAGTCCTGTTCCACTCTCCTGTCTTCTTGTTAGAGCGTTGATGATGCTCTGACTTGTTGAGGAGTGCGTGTTCGCTTTTGATGATTTTGCTTTGTGTTTTGAGTTCATCAGCAACGTTGATCCCTGCCCACAGTCAGCATTGTCATAGAAACATCAACCGCCCTTCGTAGCCCCAAGCTGATACTAAGGCTGTCTGGCTGTGATTTTAAGATAATAACTTCCAGGAAATATGTAATTTATTTCCACAGAAAACAGGAAGTTCAATTATAAATAAGATGGTGACTGTTCAAAATCATTTAATGTCTGTATTTCTTCAAATCTCAGTCCATTTTCATAACCCTGATAACAGTTTTTCTATGTCAGGCTTTAGTATCCACCTCCTCTACAGAGATCACTCAGGGTCAGCTTTTTTTTAGCTCCATTGCTGGTTGCTGAAACGGTGCATCCAGCTTTATTTTTGCAAAATTGTTTTGCACTAAATGGACCTGCCAGTAGAGTGAGTGAAATCCCTTGTTTCTCTTATTTCCTCCAGATTTCTCCTCGTATATCTGCATGTTCATGAAGTCGAGTCAAGCAGGGACGCATTTTGGACTCAAGACCAGTTATCTGTGGATGGCTGGTGCAATCCCCAATTAGAAAACACAGATTTTTGGGTCAGTGGGTGAGGTTAGGGTTAGAGTAAATTCCCAGGAAATGTGTGTGTGTGTGTTGTGGTTCCTGTAAACCTGTGTTATTACTCTGCTGTAATGAGTGTCGTAGAGGCTTCTGAGCTCCCAGGTGTCTCATTGACCAGCAGGTTAATAGAATTAAAAGCTGCAGTGAGGAGTTCAGGGGGCGACAGACAGGGAGCTCTCTCTCTCTGAAGACACTCCAGCCTGCATATTGGGCCTCTCTCTCTTAGTCTTCACACATTTCTCTATCTCCGTCCTCTGTCTGAGCTTCTCCATCTGGGGCAGCTCCATATATACAGAATCAGTTTCAAGGATCCTGTACGGGTAGTTGTGAAAATAATGAGAGCCTGAATCAAACCTGCTGAGAACATTGATCTTCAGCTTTACTCACAGAAAGTGGACAGACCTCTGCTCCTGTTCTGAAGCTTGTGACATAAACATACAGTTACATTTCCCTCATAATCAGTAATAATAATATCATAATTTGTACCATCACATCCACACTTACACAGAATGAAACAGGTCTGCTGCCTGATCACAACCATGAGGTTCATTCTGTATTCATATTTATTACTCTGTGGCCACACTTAATGCTATAGCTTAATGCTAAATCAGTCCCTTACAAGTTAAACCTGTAACTATATAAAATTTCCCTTTAAACTCCATGAGATGAAATGATCTGCCTGTCTTTTGACACAGCTATAACCTGAGCCTGCTGTCCCTCCTACCAGTGTGTTTGCATATGAACTGACCGTCGTTAAGCCGCCGTCACCTAGCTTTGGATAACATTCACAAGCTGGCTAAAATTACAGCTGTGTTACAGAAGCATGTGGTTGGATCGAACCATGAGTGACATGAAGACTGAGTGAATTCTACAAGGCCACAAACAAACGTCCAGTGAGTTTGTTGGTGAGATGAACAACAGCTGAGACGGTCTTCAGAGTATCCATGACAGTCCACTGTCCCCTGGACCTTTGCTCTGAAGTAAACGAACAGATGTTCACTACAAACTAAACCAAAATATGAATGAACAATGTAGTTTTCTTCTTTGTTGGTCGCCTAAAAAGGTCAGAAATACAATCACATCAGAGTTAAATGATGCAGACATCACCACTCCATTTTCCCTGACATGTCCAAATCTCTGCTCACTTTTATGGTCATACTGTACTCTGTAAAAGTAAGAGAATGAGTAATCAGTACTTAGTAGATCATACATACGCTTGAAAAATAACCACAGTTTAAGTTCTTTGTATGGTCCTGAATTGTTACCCTCATAACTTCAGGTCTTGTTCCCCAGTACAACATGTGTTTGTATGCAGAGAAACAAAGTGTGAGCAAAGCAGCTGTGGTGCCATCTTGTTGCATTTATTATATACTAATGAAGATAACAAATCTGAATAGACCATTTACACCAAACGATATACAGTATTTACAATAACAACATCTTTAAATAAAGCTGTTCACATCGACAGAACCAATATCCCACGTTTCATTATTTGATTTGTGGTCGTCCTGTTTTCTAATACTCTGTGTTCACTGTCTGTAGAACTTTTTGGCTTTAAGGTCTGAAATACTTCCCAAAAAATTTTCGTATTTCTTTAGACTGCAGCCCATAAATGATGGAGTTGAGGCTACCAGGCACTACAGCAAACAGAATGGCAGAGAGTTTTTGGTATTCTATGTACTGGGGGAAGTGAAGCAGAATAATGGGAATAAGTCCACACATCAGCAGGATCAGATACACAACCAGGTGAGTGCTACAGGTCTTCAAGACTTTACTGTTCAAAGACTTACTTTTACTGGTCAGGCAGACTAGTGTGATCTTAGTGTAGGTGAGAACCATGCTGCCTATAGACGCTGGCAACAGAACTAAAGTGAAAGTGAGGCCATACATATTATTGATGAACACACTCTCACAGGAGAGTTTAAACAAGGAGGCATTGTCACAGAAGGGGTTTGTGATCACAGTCCTGCATCGGTTCAGCCGCATGGTCAAACCGAGCAGAATCCCAACCAAAACAAAGGCCACTCCCCAGGCAGACACTGTCAGCTTGATCACCATGTTGTTGGTCATTATGGCAGAATAGCGCAGGGGATTGCAGATGGCTACATATCTGTCAAATGTCATAATCATGAGCACGGTGTGGGAAGTCGTAGCAAACAACTGTGTAACGAAAGCTTGGACCACACATTCATAATAACTGATGAGGCGCTCAGAGGGAGGCCGCAACACATCTACAAGCAAATGGGGCAAAATATTAGTACTTCCCATTATGTCACTGACCGACAGGTTGCAAAAAATAAAATACATGGGCAGGTGGAGGCTCTTGTCAATAAAAATTACAACTGTAATGCCTACATTTACAACCATCAGAAAAATGTAGGAAATGAAGTAGAGGAAAAAGACAGGGTACATGGAATCCTTCGTAACCGCAATCCCTTCAATGAGGAGGGTGAAGCTGTTGTAGGTGTAGTTTTCCATCACCTGAAATAACAAGATAACAGTCTTCTGTTCATGTTAGGAGATTGATAAAATATTGTCAATCAAGATATCAGAGATACTTGTTGTGTTAAATGACATTAGCTGTTGTTCAACAAACAAATAAAAACTTTTCCATTGACTAAAAAAGTAAACATAGCAGCATTGGCTCATGCAAAATTAAACATCTCCACATATTTAAAGAAAATATGAAAATGCATTTTTCATGCTTGTTATACATAAATACCTGCTTTGTGACTGCATCAGTGTTTAGTTGTCACTACAGTTAGCATTCACTGCAGCAATGAAGGAATCCCACTGTTTTATGGCTGCAGTTTTAACATCAGGGGACTCAGTCTTCCATAGTATGTGATGTAATATTAAGTCATCAGTTTGGTAACTTTAGCATACTAACATACTCACAATGCAGTCTGGAGTAGCATTATTCCAACCCTGAGACTGTAAAGACCTCTGCACTGTTAGAAGCAGTCAGCGTTCAGACAACGCTGATCAGCCAAGTAGCCTTAAAGTAAAATGTCAGCTAATAAAACTAGCTAACATTTATTGCCAGTAGTTTGGTTGTAGCAATTTGTAGGATTTACTGATTTACTGATTCTTCTGTGAGTGACTTTTGCTGCAGCTGCTTGCTGCTGGTGGGTCCCGATGACAAACCAGTTGAGAACCACTGGTTTAGAACATTGTTTATTGACTAAATATTCTCTTTTATTCACCATATGATAACACAATAAAAGGACCAATTCAGATGGCTTGTAAAGGGGATTTTATTGATTTTACATGTGTTACAATTACATAGAAAACAGTTCCATTTAATTGAAACAACAACAATAACTAAGGTTTTAATATTTTATTTGCAGAGTAAAACTTTTAAAAAAACATGTTACCATTTAATTTTTCAAATGAAACTAATAACAGGTTGTAGGTGGCCAGTTATTAAGCTGCAAAATAAAAAACTGAAACACAGAATATTTTCTATTTGAAAGCAGATACAGACAGGAGACATGGGGAAAGAGTGAGAGGGATGCGATTATATGCTTTGCACCTTAGACCACAAGGCCACACAAGGCCATAAAACACCCCTCTTATTTTTTGTGATGGACTTGTACGCTAAAACACCTGATGATGCCTGCACGCAGGTCTTTACTGACCAGTCCATAGATGATGGGGTTGACGGCTGGTGGGATAATGACAAACAGGATACTGAAGAACTTCTTGATATTTTGGGAGACTGAGGGGAACCTCATAGTCAAAATGATGACTACTGAAGCTATTTCGTAGAGCACATAGACAACAAGGTGCGATGCACATGTCTGAAAGGCCTTGCTGCGGATGATGCTGTCACCTCTGCCCTGTTTTACTGAAGCATTCAGGATTCTGAAGTAGGAAAAAGCAATGATGAGGAAGATGCCTGTACTCACAACCCAGGACATGGACAGACCTAGAAAAACATATAAAAATCACAGTTATCCTTTCAGTTAAACACCATGTGAAGCTCCCACCTCTGTCTACTGTCCCTTTACTTCACTTTGTTCTGCAGTAAGAGTGATTGCTGCAAAGATTTATCATTTCAGTTATTCAAATTAAAAAAGAGCATTTTATTACATATAATCTGACTGAAGCAAGGTCACACTGTGAATCTGAAGGGATGATGTTCAACATTAGCACCGACCGTAGATATTATTTATGGTGGTGGGAGAGCAGGCCAGGCTCAGGATACTGCGGTTGCTACAGTAGACGTGTTTGATGGTGTTGCCACACAGCGAGACATTCATGTGTAAGGCAAAGAGCACAGAAATACACAGCAGAGCGGTGAACCAGGCCAGGGCGCAGCAGAGGTGTAGCCGAGCCGACGTCATGATGGTCGGATACCTGAGAGGTTCACACACGGCAACGTACCTGCAGAGAGAGTTAAAGACATAAAAACACCCTTTGTTTTTTCCAGCTATATACATAGCATCTGAAACTATTTGCATCTGTTTCTGTAAAAATATCCTAAAGTTACTCTCATTTAGGTTTTGCTCACAGTCAAACCAAAACATAATTTATGGCTGCAAAATAGATACCATATTATACAATATGGCCATCGATGGCATAGAGACTATTTTTTTGTATATTTTATGCAAAGTATTAAGGAATTCTTTGGGATAAAGTAGAAAATAAATAAAAAATAGTCCGTAGTAGAGAATTTGAAGTGATTTTGTTTCAACTCAAGGTTGCTTGGATCTAAAAAATACTTTTCTTTTCCCAGGACACAGACTCGAGACTTGGGAGGGTAGCAGGAGGGTGACATGCAGCAAAGGTCTTTCTATAACCCATTAATAATATTTCATAACATTTAAAGACCAAAACACACCCAGTCTGACCTGACACTGAAGCTGAAATCTCCTTTTTAAATAGTGAAAATAGATATTTCATCTTTCAGTCTGTACTTTTTATGTATGACCGCAAGACAACAACTTCAACCTGTGATTAACTCTCTTTGTGTGCTGATGCATTTTCATACCTATCATAGGCCATCGCACCCAGGATAGTCTGAACTGCGACCCCGTACGTGTGCACCGAAAAGGCCTGAGTGATGGCCGGGATGTAGGCGATCTTCTTCTGCCCCGTCAAGAAGTAGAACATGAGGCGAGGCAGCACCGCCGTGGACCCCAGCAGATCACAGACTGCCAGGTTACAAACCATGACGTACATGGGTCTGTGCAGGTTCTTGTCTATGATGATGACACTCGCCACCATGCCATTCCCCAGCAGCGTCACCATGTAGTTCAGTAGGGCCAGGATGAACAGTAGAGAGCCGTAGCCTGGAGGAACATGGAAGCTCTCCAGCTCGAACACGATGGGCTGTTTGAGAGGCGTTACCACTGTTATGTTCTCCATCTGAAGCAGCACAGTTCTGCAAGAGAAAGGTGCAACTTAAAGCATCATTTAACATTTAACTGTCAACAGCACTGTGTCACAAACCTACTGCATTATTTATGTTTAGCATTTTGCTAATATCCACTAAATCCTGTGTGAATATCCTGTGCAATAGTACAAAAACACTATATTTTTATCATCATTATCGTACCATGTGCAATATAGGTATATTTATGATTTGTTTAAATTTCTTTATTTCTTATTGATTTTTATTTTTATTGTTTTCTACGGTTCCCTCTTTATTCTTGCCATTACTGCTGTCTGTAACAGCATAATTTCTTCGGCGTGTGATCAATAAAGTTATATTTTGTCTTATTTTAAATTTCTAACCACATGCTACTGTAAACTCCAGTAAAAGGTTGTTAAACACAGAAACGTGAACAAAATCAGAGTCCTCACTGATGTTTGTGTTTGTGATTCTGAAAAAAATAGATAAATATAATGCATCACGCAGTTACCTGCAGCAAAACGGGCAACTGACACAACGAACAGACAGTAATTCAAGATTTCATCAAACACGTAAAAGAAATGATAAAGATGATAATGATGATTATAAGGATACAAAGGTTCTCATGAAAAGCCCAAAGAGTCCTGTTCCACGTTTCTGTCTTCTCGTTAGAGCGTTGACAACGCTCTGACTTGTCGAGGAGTGCGTGTTCGCTTTTGATTATTTTACTGAGCATCCATCAGCAACGTTGATCCCTGCCCACAGTCAGCATTGTCATAGAAACATCAACCACCCTTCACAGCCCTAAGTTGATACTAAGGCTGTCTGGCTGTGATTTTAAAGTAATAACTTCCTGGAAATATGTAATTTATTTCCACAGAAAACAGGAAGTTCAATTATAATATAGATGATATAGATAGATTGTCAAGATGGCGCCGCGGACAGCTGCCTTGGTGTGTTGGTGCGCGTTGTTTTGTTTTGTTTAGTGTTTTAAGTCTGTTTTTTGTGACGGTACCCAGAGCTCTTTCACCAGAGAAGAGCTCAGGAACATCAGGGTAACAACACCAGAGGATTTATTTCTTAATTTTCTGCTCCTAACACTGGAAATTTTGGACATCCTGGTCAAAGGTGCGCTTACCTTGGCTCACGCAGCGAAACGCTGGAGGACAGGAAAATGGGCCGGTGCGCTCGTGCGTCTTTGCCAGCTCGGACTACACACAGCGTTACCGGAAATATTTCTCTTTAATATGCATTCACTGCCCAACAAACTGGAGGAATTGCAACTGCTGTTGGGCAAAAACAGAGACTGTGCTTCTCGGAGACGTGGCTCTGTGGATTAATACCAGACTCTGCGCTGCAGCTGGCAGGCTTCCAACTTTACCACACAGACAGAGGCACGGAACTTTCTGGCAAAACTAAAGGTGGAGGAATCTGTTTCAACATCAACAGTGGTTGGTGCAACGACGTGACAGTGATCCAGCAGCACTGTTCTCCTGACCTGGAATCTTTTATCATTAGCTGTAACCCTTTTTATTCACCCCGTGAGTTTTCTTCATTCATTCTGGTCGGGGTCTACATCCCGTCGTAGGCCAACATACAGGACGCACAGCGCATGCTCATCGACCAGATACTGTGTGTGGAGCGGACCAACCCGGACTCTTTAGTTATTGTCCTTGGTGACTTTAACAAAGGTAACCTCACTCACGAACTCCCTAAAAACAGACTGTTTATTAAATGCTCTCTACTGTACTCTGAGAAGCTCCAACACCACTTCTCAGCTAACGACTCTGCGTCTGTCTGGAAAGGGCTCAGGCAGATCACCAACTACAAGTCTAAAGCCCCCCACTCCATCGACTGACGCCTAGCCAACGACTTGAACGCCTTGTGCTCTCACACCTCTAGGACATTACCAACCCTCTCCTGGACCCCCTGCAATTTCCCTACAGAGCCAACAGGTCTGTAGACAATGCAGTCAACTTGGCCCTCCACTTCATCCTCCAACACCTGGACTCCGCAGGAACCTACGCCATGATCCTGTTTGTGGATTTCAGCTGTGCTTTTAACACCATCATCCCAACTCTGCTTCAGGAGAAGCTCTCCCAGCTGAGGGTGCCTGACTCCACCTGCAGGTGGATTACAGACTTCCTGTCTGACAGGAAACAGTGCATGAAGCTGGGGAAACATGACTCCGATGCAAAGACCATCAGAACCGGATCCCCCCAGGGCTGCATTCTTTCTCCTCTGCTCTTCTCCCTGTATACGAACAGCTGCATCTCCAGTCACCAGTCCGTCAAGTGCGGACGACACCACCCTCATCGAACTCATCTCTGATGGTGACGAGTCCGCCTACAGGTGGGAGGTTGACCATCTGGTGACCTGGTGCAACCAGAACAACCTTGAGCTCAACGCTCTAAAGACCGTGGAGATGGTTGTGGACTACAGGAAGAACTCAGCCTCACCTGCCCCGTCACCCTCTGTGACACTATTGACACTGTGGAGTCTTCCCACTTCCTGGGAACTATCATCTCCCAGGACCTCAAGTGGGAGCTGAACATCAGCTCCCTCATCAAGAAAGCACAGCAGAGGATGTACTTCCTACGGCAACTGAAGAAATTCAATCTGCCAAAGACTGATGGTGCACTTCTACACAGCCATCATTGAGTCCATCCTCACCTCCTCCATCGCCATCTGGTACACTGCTGCCACCGCCAAGGACAAGGGCAGACTGCAGCGTGTCATTCGGTCTGCAGAGAAGGTGATTGACTGCAATCTCCCGTCTCCTCAGGACCTGTACACCTCCAGGACCCTGAGGCGTGCAGGAAAGATTGTGGCTGATCCCTCCCACCCCAGACACAAATTGCTCAAGACACTCCCCTCTTGCAGGAGGGTGCGGTCCATCAGGACCAAAACCTCACGCCACAAGAACAGTTTTTTCCTGTCTGCTGTCAGACTTATCAACAAGGCCCGGAACCCCCCCAACACTCTTCACACTCCACCTCTGCCTCTACTTGTTACATTGACATTGCCATAACATTTCATTACATTAACGCTCAGCTTGGATTTCCCTGTTATTTTACTGTATCACCGCACGCTGTACTGCTCTTTATATTCTGGGGGAAAAAAATGACTGTGTATATATATTTATATTGTTATATTTTCTACTTTTTAATAGCTTATTTTTAGAAAATTTTTCATGCACCAACTTCACCAAAACAAATTCCTGGTATGTGTAAAATCGTACTTGGCAATAAAGCTTTTCTGATTTCTGATTATAAATACGATGGTGACCATTCAGAATCATTTAATCTCTGTTTTTCAGGATATCCTCTTCACATCTCAATCCAGTTTCATAACCCTGATAACAGTATTTCTATGTCAGGCTTTAGTATCCTCCTCGTCTGCAGAGATCACTCACTGTCACTATTCAGACAAAGAATGCCAGCTTTTTTTTAGCTCCGTTGCTGGTTGCTGAAACGATGCATCCAGCTTTATTTTTGCACAGATATTTTGCACTAAATGGACATGACAGTGAAATCCCTCATTTCTCTTATTTCCTCAAGACTTCTCCTCGTGCGTCTGCATGTTCATGAAGTTGAGTCAAACAGGGTCACGTTTTGGACTCAAGACCAGTTATCTGTGGATGGCTGGTGCAATCCCTAATTAGAAAACATAGATTTGTGGGTCAGTGGGTGAGGTTAGGGTTAGTGTAAATCCCCAGGAAATGTGTGTGTGTGTGTGTGTGTGTGTGTGTGTGTGTGTGTGTGTGTGTGTGTGTGTGTGTGTGTGTGTGTGTGTGTGTGTGTGTTGTGATTCCTGTAAACCTGTGTTATTACTCTGTAATGAGTGTCCTGGAGGCCTCTGAGCTCCCAGGTGTCTCATTGACCAGCAGGTTAATAGAATTAAAAGCTGCAGTGAGGAGTTCAGGGGGCGATGGACGGGGAGCTCTCTCTCTCTCTCTGAAGACACTCCAGCCTGCAGATTGGGCCTCTCTCTCTAAGTCTTCACGCGTCTCTCTAACTCCTTCCTCTGTCCATCGTGTTATTTCAACTGTCTCTGAACTCAGACAGGTGTGTAACTGAAAGGCCTTCCACCAGATTTTGCAGCCTGGCTGTCAGTCAGCAGTCCAGTTCATCCCAAAGGTGTTGGACGGGGTTGAGGTCGTGGTGGATCTGTGCAGGCTAGTCAAGCTCTTCCACACTGAACTGGGAAAACCATTACTTATGGACTACGTCTTTGTTCGTGGGGGTATTGTCATGTTGACACAGGAGAGGGTTTTACCCAAACTGCCACAAAGTTAGATGCACAGTTTTGTCTAGAATATTATTAGCAGCAAGACTGCAAGGAAAACCGAGAAGTTCCTGAACAAAAAGGCCATGTGTTTTACAGAAGAACAGTCTCATGTTGAAATGGTAAACAATGGCAATAGAGCAAAGGTCAGCGTTCACCTAAACTGCTCGGGGGCCATAAATATCCACAGTAAATATCATCAAGATCTGGCCAGTAGTTGAGTTTTCCTGCTGTGGACCAAAGCACAGTATTTGGAAAATTAGCATCCAAAGTTTCATCGTGCATTGACAACGATGTGCGTCCCTGTAGATCCCAGGAGCTTTCATTACACCTCGTGTAGTCAGTGTTATCCTCCGATCTCTGACAAACACCTATTAGTGGCCCTCTCTCTTTGCTCCCAGGGGGCTGATTACCATCAGAAACTGTTAAGTGTTTTGTTTGGCAGCAGCTCACAGTGGACCTCATTAATGATCATCTTTGTTTTTGAAACATTAACACTCATTACTGGCTGCTGTGGTAACTGGAACACACAATGATGAAACTGGTGGACCATCAGGGGGCAGTGTGGTCCCCAGAGCTCCCAGCATGCAACAGTTTCTAGTTATCTTTGTTTACTGTTCACAACAAAGTTTTACAAAGGAAAACTCTGCACAGCAGGCCCATTTAACTTATTACCACTATACAATATATCCCATGTTAGGGCTTGTTTATAGAGTTCTGCCAGTCCTGCTCTTGAACAATTGGAATTATAATCACGTTTAGTGGTCAGGTGTTCTGACACATAGAAGGATAAAGAGATAGAGATAGCATAGAAGCCTCAATATATCACCAACAAGGGGGAAGAAACTGAAGGTCAGGGTGAAAGGTATGATGATTGTCTTGACTAGGGAGCCCTGGGTGGATGGTGTGCAGAATGGCACCAGCATGACCAGATTAACCTGTTAGGGGTCCCCATAACAAGAGGTCATATCAAGTATAGTGAACACAACAGTATTCAGATTACTTTGGAGTAACACGCAGACATGACAGCAGAGTTTCAGCTCTGTGTGGGCCAGAGTCATTTTTGATCAGCTTTTGGCAAATGGTGGCTAACGCGTTTACTTAAGGATTCAACTAATCAGTTTTTTTAGTTACAGTTTCAGATAGGCAATCTGATACTGATTGAATATTACTGTGTGAAGGCTGCAATTGCTACCACACAGCTGGCATGAGTGTCCTACACCTTCCTACACTTATCTTACTTTTCTTTGCATTTAATTGAACTCACAGCCTTCACATTGCACATACAGGCAGCGAACACATAAAGGATGACACTTAGCTTTTGTTTTCATACAACATATACATATTTATTTTAAGTTGACAATACATTAGTTTCTATTTGTAGCGCGCGCATTTAGTTAGCTTTTGTATAAGTCAAACTACCAGTTTCCTTACATTTTAACGTTTTTTTTGAGTTGTGTGGAGGGTTCAGCTGCTGGAGGACGTCGTGCCAGGTCTGCGCAAAGGATGCGGCTGAGGAAACGCTGCTGTTAAATACAGGAAGTGGCCAATTGGGCCTATACCAAGTGCATGCAGCATTGAGGGGGGGCAGGGAAGTTTAGGCCAGGATTTTCTTTATTTCTTTAATTGATAGAAGGGTTTGTAGTGGTTTGGGTTTAGTCTTTATTATTGAAATATTTTTTCTCACCAACTAGTTGTCTTGTTTTGGGTTATTTGTTGTCTAGTTTGTAATGTTTGTTTTGTTATCCCCCTTTTCTTGTCCAAATGGTCTGATCAGCCATTATATATATGTTCCCCTTTGTGCGTAGTGGGTTGGGTAGGTTTTGTCTTTGTTAAGTTTGTTTTGTTTTGTTTGTCTTGGTTTGGTCAAATCAGTTCAGTCTGTTTAAGTTGAAATAGCCTGAGTTAAGTTCTGTTTAGTTGACCTCTTTTATGGGCCCAGAACTTTTATGTATTGATTACATTTTTGTCTAAATAAATCTTTTTCTTGTTAAGATTTACCTGGACTTCTCCTGCCTGTCTGCTTGGTCCCTCACATACTGTATTTTCATATTTCATTTGCTGCCACAAAAAGCAAAACAGAAAACCTCTGACTCATTTGCGTTGTTTCTTTCTTTCTTTACTACTTCAGAGCCGTAGCTGCATAACAGTAGGAGGAATCCAGCCTTACAGTTCTGTGGCTATGGTAGCTGTACTGTGACTACTTTTACCAGTATGCTGCAAAAGTTCAGAAATAGCTTCAGTGCAAAGCTCATCCAACACAACCATGTGAAAACCCCTACATGTAGTTAGTGTTACACCCACTGTAAACAAATGTGTCATAGCCACGATCGAAACAACCACAGTGCAGCCAGAACCACAGACACAATTGCAGCAGCAGTAATAACCAAAGGTCTGTCATCTCATGGCTGGGCAACGTTGACATGGTGTGAAGAACTAGGTTTACTCACTCCACTAGTTAGCGGTCTAGCTGCAATCTTTTTTGACATCTACTCAACTGAAAACAGTACAACGACAATATATTTAATGTTTGACCTCATCAGCTTCATTGATTCTTAATATCTGCTTATTCTGAATTTGAAGTCAACAACACGCCTCATACAAGTTGGGACAGGAGCAACTAACGACTGGGAAAGTAATGGAATGCTCCAAAAACACCTGTTTGGAACATTCCACAGGTAAACAGGTTCATTGGTAACAGGTGATAGTATCATGATTGGGTATGAAAGGGGCATCCTGGAAAGGCTCAGCTGTTCACAGGCATGGATTGTGTGAGGTTCACCACTTTATGAACACATGACTGGATAAAGGATGTTACTACATGAGCTCAGGGGCACTTCAGAAAACTGTTGTCTGCAAACAGATTCATCACACCAGCAGCAGTCTAATACATAATATTATACCATATTACAGCTCACTCTTCCTCTTTGGATCAGAGGGAATGCGCAAAACATATTACGAGATAACACTGAAGCAGTTCCACGTGTAAATTCCCACCGTGACTTTTGTATAAGCCTTAACATTTGGTGATACAGTAAATAAACACATTAACGAGAACGTTTGTTTGTGTACTTTAAGTGTCAGAAAAGACAAAGAAATGTGTGATGAATGTGACTGTGAAGGTCCAGTGCAGAGACGCTGATGTTCAGTAGACGTTTTACTCCTTACTTTAGCGCCATCTGCTGCTCATGTTCGGCCATGACACTGTTGTGTTTTTACCGAGGCAGCTTCAGCTCAAGGCCCAGAGCACGAACTAAAGCAGCACACTGGGGTGTGGTGTGACGTTCTGGAGATTGTCTCTCTCTCAGTTTTCATGTCGACATTGTTGCATTGAGGTAGCAGCTTTGCACTCACTTTAATCTCTTTTTAACGAGGAACTGCCAAATGCATTGAGCAGACGTAGAGCAGGGACTTCTGGCACAACTTCACCTGCTTTCACGTTGCTTGGAGAGGGTAAATATATTGTCTGAGAAGGTCAGTACTCTGGCAGCACTTGTGATGAAGGCCACAAGGTGAAAAGCTTTGGTCTCACCATAAAGTTTTCTAAGGTTTTGTAGAGTTTACAACCACTTCAAAATGCACAAAGCATATACAGTAATACATGTTTATTTATTTGTGGATCCACAGCAGTAATACAAGTGAACAACAGCAGGATTTTTAAAGGAAACTTCAGCAGCAGCGCCCTCTGCTGCAGAAAGACCAAACTACAGCTCTGACAGTCTGACTGCGGTACTTATTAATGGCTCCCAATATTTGATGTTTTCAAATCCATTCGCTTACAAAAACTGAGAAACTGCCCCATAGTTTATAGATTTTCAAATAAAAACTCTTCTTCATCCTCTTTTATTTGTGCAACTTCCTTTTTCAGTCACAACCTTATGTGTGATGATCTCCCACCCATCCAAACCCTCATTCACAAGCCCCCTTCTCTACAACTATAACAATAATTATTATTATTATTATTATCAAGTGTTGAGTAGGTAGATTCGATTCCATAAAAAATACTAAATTACATATTCATGCTTTGTAAATTCAGAAAGTTCCCAACAAATGTCAGTAAACAAACTTGTTTTCATAAGAAATCTTTAATGTATTTGATGGCATGAACAGTGCATCATATATCAATATGTTTTCAGATAAATGCTCAACACCACACAAACAGGACACATAACAAGTAGTTACAGTGGTAAATTATGGCATTTCTTGTTTTTACAATGTTAAGACTACAAACACTGCAAAAGATGAGAAACTTTATTTGGATTCAGGCGTATAAAGTTTTATTTAATTGATCTTTTTTCTTTCACTTCGGTCAAACATTTTTATTAGCATGCCTTAAATTTGACCACTGAATGATTGTGATCTGGATGTGCCGATCAGGACATTTTATAGTGTAAAAATAATTACGTTTAAGATTTTTGTTGTCTACTCTTTTTAAACAGACAACATATCACACTTTTTAAAGTCTTGTGAAAGCTGATAAACTGCCTGGACCCAGTCCTAATTAGATAATCCAAATTATCATCATGATTTAATGACATTATCACCATGATTATCACTCATTCAGCTTGATAACACTTACAGTGGCTCCGTCATGCAGTGAGTCACACTACAGTCAACTCATCTGTGGCTGAAAACTGATAAAGTGAGAGATAAACTGTGCAGGATTTTCTCTGAATCATCATGAAACTGTGACAACATCCTCAGGTGGATTATCTGCTCTGCTGGACTGCAGAACTTTTTAAATTATGATTGTTTTATCGCTTCATCTGAGGAAAGGATTTGTTTTAATAGAGCATTCCCCAGGTATCCAGAAGAGCTGAGCCAAATGTGTCGACACACTCGGCTGCACTTAGAGGACCAACTGTGAGCTGAGCTTCTCATTGGCAAAACTCTGCAGCTCTGGTCCAGCTTTGTTGGCATCCACAATCAGGTGCTTCTTTTCCTTCTCCCATCCTTCCACCCACACTTTCTTGGAGACAACCTCTATTTCTTACCATTAATACTATTTCCCTATTTTATCATTCATGACACATTCTGTTTCATTCGTGGCTTGTGGAGGCAACAATAAGCTGATCAGCACAAATTTCACAGATGATTATTTTGATGATTGAAGTCATTTCTCAGATTTGATCTCCAAACTTCAGGTGATTCGAGCTTCCCCAGTTTGAAGACTTGAGATGGGAATATGGGAGCGTATTTTACATTTCGTATACTGTAATAAACGATAAATTTAAAATAGAAAAATTATCATTATTAGTTGCAGGCGCAGATATCATCTATTTCAAAATGATTGATAATGAAAAAAAATCCTGCATGCATTTTCAAGCTGTCTTAAAAGATTAACACTCAAAATATGTTCTTCTAAAAAAAAAGTGTGGCAAATGTATCTGTAAAACCTTCTGATGGAAATCATCAATTACACATCGCTGAGTGCGGTGTGCTGCACAGCCTTTAAACCCATCTCAAACTCCCTTACTATCTGAACAAAACCATAATTTTTCATTCATTTCAACAAAATGAAGATCGATTTCACACTTGATGGTTAAACATATCGGTGCACCAACTCGCATCTATCATTCTCCTCTGTGATTCTTTGAAGGCGGACCTCCATCAGATGGCTTTTCCCAGGATGAGGATGCTCATCAGGAAGGCCATAATGAAGAAGAGCCACATGAAGAAGCGATCCATGACCTTGGCGACCTTCCTCCACTCCCCAATGCGCAGCTGTGCGGCTCGCTGGTCCTGGTATGAGTTGGCAATGTACTCCACATCCCTCCGCAGTCCCTGGTGCTGGCACACACACTGGGTTTTCACCAAGATTTCCCTCCTTTTCTCCCTGGTGCCGCCTCCCCCTTCACCTCCTACACCTTTCTTTTCCTCCACACGCTCTTCTCCTCCCCCACAGGCACTCTTTGACTCCTCCCGCTTCACTTCATGTCCTCCAGCAGCTCCCTCCCCCTCTGAGTGGTCAATGGTCACAAACAGATCCTCCTTCCAGTCTGTCTGGATGGTTGAATCCCGCCCCAGCTTCAAAGACTCCTCGGCCCCATCCTCCTCCACCCTCCCTCCCCACGCCTGTCCATTCACGTCCCAGTTTGTCCCTTTGGCGTTGCCACCATTGGCTGATCGGACTTCAGAGTCCTGATGTGACAGAGGTTGTTTCCTGGATGAGGCCCCGCTGAGGCAGTTCTCCCCAACCTCATAGACAAAACAGATGCGAGCAAGGTAGTGAAGGATGAACCGTTCGGCCCACTGTGGGACGGGACGAGCCTCAGACCCGCAGTGGTGGATGTTCATGATGAATATGGTGAGCGCTGTCGATGCAGTGACCATCGTCATGGTGGCAATGTAGTACTTTCCTGTTGAAAAAGGAAATCGAATATCATTTGGAGTTCAAAACCCACATACAGTGACATCTTTAGAATCAAAATCAAGAGTCGACCAGCCAATCATGTCAAGGCGAGTCTCCAGTGTGTCAGCACTGGAAATTTTAAAATATCTTCCTGGTGAAATGCTTGCTTTTGGAAATGCTCAACTATATTAGTATATACAGCTTCCGTTTGAAGGCGGCACAAAATAAAATCCTGTGTCCTCCCCGGAGTTATTGTGTGTTCCCTTCCTGTTTATCTCCAGAGGTAAAACCATATGTAAAAACAGCAGAGGTGAACAATGTCACACCTTGTGGCACACAGGATAAAACCTGGACAGAATATATTTTAGCAGAGTGTTCAATCTCTTCGTAACAGAAAGCTCTCAGCTAAAATTTGAGGATTTAATGGACCAACTTCTGCTGGCAACATTGAGAGTTGCTGGTTGAAGTGCTGCTCTGATGGCTGAGAGATTATTGATTCCTCAGCTGGGATTTTAAATAACCGCTGACGGGCCTTATCGACCCGCTGGCCTCTTGTTCGGTACAATGCTGTTAGCCTGCAAACATAAACAGGGTGTTTACTGCTGGGCCTAAAACTTTTTACCAAAGTCTTTAGAGTCTGTTCAGTTTAGACCACCCACACACACACACAAACACAGATCCACTGCAGATCTGTCTTGTCTGTCTCAACTTTCCTCTTTAAAATGGTCAACTGTTTCTCTGCATATTGAGCATTAATTTAAAATTCATTGTTCTCCCACTGATGGTCTCATCTGATATGAGGTCTTTTCACTAAAGGGGGGAAGAAAGAAGCTGCAGTACAATATTAGAAGGGATAACTTTTACCACTTATCTCTTAACCTAAAACACTTCTGAGGGTTAAGCATAATCTTCTGGGGAAACATTTTTTGAATCAGCATTGATTCATTATACTATATGACTTATTTGGTGATTAGATGTCAGACGTCCCATGTTGTAAATTCTTTAACTGAAGACACTGACGATGGCTGATGGCTCAATGTGGTACTCATACCTGAGTTCAATAAGGTGAAGTCTGTATTCGGTCTGGATCTTAAAAGGTTTTGAAGTATCCCTCCAGTAAAAACATGTTACTTACTGAGTGTATTTATCCTGTTTTTGGTGTTATTCGAGATACCATGTTTACATGGAACAAGAGAAACCTGATTATTCATGTCCTTGTACACAGTGTCCTGATTATCTGTGTGCAGCAGTTGTGTTTTATCCTTGTGTCTATTTGAATACTCCTGGTAGCATAACCAGGTTTCTCAAAACCAGGATAAGGTCTAATCCAGGTTTCTGAAACCGACATGATGTTTACATGCAGAACACATAAGAAGGATATTACAACTTTCAACATTCAACTCTAACAAGACTTAAAAATCAAGGACTCCTCAGTCATCTCACCAATCAGTGGGACACTCTCGGAGGGCGGCATGCTCTCAGCCACCAGCAGCTGAAACACGGTGAGAGCCAGCAGCACTGTGACGCCCAGAGATACTTTTTCACCCGAGTCAGCTGGCAGATAGAATCCCAGAGGAGCCAGAAAGGAAATCATCATGCACGGGATGAGGAGGTTGAAGATGTAGAAGGAGGCGCGTCTCTTTAGGTGGAGGGTGAACGTGATGTCTGGGTACGGATCCGAACAGCAACCATACAGGATGACATTCTTCTTGGCTGGCATGCCCAGAACCTGGTTGGAAAAAGGATTTCCTCAAAGAATTAGACTCAAGAATGAGGCATTTTTCTGAGCACATGGCCAAGGCAACCGCTTACCTCCCACTCTACATTTGGGACAAAGTCAGTCAGGTCAGCGCTGTCTAAGGCATTGATCAAGTCCATCTGGTTGCCGTTGTGAGTCCAGGAACCAAAGGTTAGATGACACTCCTGCACGTCAAAGGGGAAGAAGGCCACGTCCACAGAGCAGGAGCTTTTAGTGATGGCTGGCTGGTCCCACATGACCTGACCATCGTTACGAATAACCACATTGGTCTCCATTGAGCTGGAGAACTCATCGTCCGCACTGTGGTGGAAAAGTGGGGAAGAGGAGTCAAATTTCATGCCAATGTTCTGCAATCAGGGGCAATCACCAAGCAGGAGGCCACACCTACCTGTTATACAGGACAATATCAGGTCTCCATACGTAGCTGCTGGGTATGCGGATGGTATCGAGGCCGTCATAGTCCTCCTTCTTCCAGGTGAGGTAGGCGTCCATCCATACCTGCCGGACCCACAGGTAGGTGGTCAGGATCTGGTTCCGCTCGTCCTGGTGAGAGGACACATCCACATCAGCACAGGCATGAATCTACACACATGAACATCTGGACAGTCAGGATATGATTACCATGTCAATGATCTGGGAGAGGGTGATCTGCAGTGTGACGTTGATGATGTGGTCGGTGTCCTCCACGGGCCGCAGAGCGTTGGTGTATTTGGAGAACAAGTCAGTCATAAGCTTCTGAGCAAAGCGACCGTGAGCAGCCAAGTAAACTGAGGAACAGAAAGAGAGAGCGAGACGATGGCTAAATCATTAGCATGTTGGCTGACCCGTTCAACATATTGTTGTTGCAATGCACACTGCAGCCTCTAGGGTTAGCTTTCCGCTGCTAGCCTTTATATTGACAAATGATATTAAACAAACATCTACACAAACATTGCTCTTGTCGTAATCTGATTTTCCCAACTTTGATGTAACTCTTCACACGTCGACCTGAGTCCTGAATCTTGCATGTTATTTTTAATGTTATGAGGAAGTGTGTGTAAAATCCTTTGTGCTGCTGCTTTCTTCACTGCATTGATTCTTAACCCTGAAACGTCTCGTGTTTCCAGTAGTACATATTGCAGTCAATCTGTCTCATGGAAAGACTCTGAACACACAGCTACCACACACACGGAAACCACATTTCCCAGATCAATTAACCTGGTCATCACCTCAACACATTAATCAGAGTCTGCAGAGCAGCAGCAGACTGATAAATCCTTTAAATCCTGTGACAACTGATGAAGATGATGATGATGGTGGTGGACAGAAAGAATGCTAGTGTGGGTCTGCAAAATTTCACTTCCAGGTCCAAGACCACCCCTACAAAAAAAAGTACACAATGTGAAGTAGAACATGCGTAACCTGATCTGAATTTTCCAGATGTAGACAAGTGTAAATGTGGATCAGTGCATTGTTTTATATATATTCAGAGGATTCTGAAAACTCAGGTTACATTTAGAGTCAATGATTTTCAATTAATAATTACAACATCCACATCTGGAAACCTCTGTATGGTTGTGGTCTGATCAGGGAACAAACATGATCGCTTTCTTTTTTTATAATTATTTTGAAATGCAGGGAGACAGAAAGAGGGGGGAGGGATGGCAAAGGTAACGGATGTGCCCAGCCTGAATCACTTCAGAGGAAGTTGAGAGTGTGGAGGTCAGAAAATCGGCAGATTTTGAGCTCCTCTCTCAAAATCTCTTTTTCATTCATGAATGTCTTCAAGGAGAGTGTACGTGATTATCACCATTTATACAATTCATCATGCCTCAGCCCTTTCTATGATGTCAGTCATAAGAAGTATAAACACTTTACCCTTTACAAGTGTTAGGGATGGCACTTTGGATAAACTTGTACATTTTAAGTGTGACTGTACTGACCAGTTGTCTCACTTGACAAAGAAACTGCCTTCACCGTCCTAATTTCAACCCCCAATAATACCCTGAGAGTCAAGACATAAACACACATGAAGTGTTGAGGAGTGTTTGGATTTGGCAAACAGTCAAAACTATGACGACAAAAGCTGCTGGTGAGGTTCAGCATCCATTAAAAGTTTGATCGGGTCAGAGAAACGAGAAGATGAACAAAAACATTCACATAAAGAATGATAAAAATGACAGAATTATATTTCATACTCTCCAAAGTCCGTATCAGATAAACGTGCTGTAAGTCAGAGCAGATAAAGCTGCATCTTTAATCCTGTAACCATATAAGTAAATAGTGAAACCCTCAAACAGCCACACTTCAGCTGTGTAAATTGTTTATAAAATCCATTAACGACAAAGACTTCGCTATCAGCTGCAGTCAGTCGACTTCAGACAGCTGTGGAATGAAGTCCAGCCGCCAAAGAAAAATCCTCGGCGGTCACACTGAAAGATTTTGTTGGCTGTTGCCTCTTAACCACAACCTGGTTATATTCCATGTACTGGCTCTGACAAAAGTGTTGCATTCATAATCAGGGTTTTTATATTCAGGCCAGTGTGGTAAACCCAGCTATATTGTCATTGCGCAGAGAACAATTACTGAGCCAATGAAATGCTGTTTAATATCTTGTGCAGAGTAAAGTGCATATGTGGTGATAAACAGTAAGAGGTAGATATAAATATGCTAAGATATAAAGCATGAACATTGTTAACAGTATGAACATGTGTAGCAGTTAAAAATCAGGTAGATACATGTTGAGGAGTGCAAGTATTAGCAGTAAACACTGATGCAGCAGCAGCACAGAAGCAAAGCAGAACATCGGCGACTACATCATGACGTGCTATCACATTTCTGCTCTGCATCCACTTCTGCAGCAGCACATTTTTTTTTTTTCTTTCAGTGACTTTATGACTCTTTAATGGCCCTGTTCATTTGTCTAGGGGCGCCCAGCCTGTAGGTTTGGAACCACTGACTTTGCAGAATTATCATATAAAAATATTCTGCTCCTCTGTGTTTATTTGTGTGAGAAACACAACAATGATCCAAAAGGAAAAGCTTCTGTTTGCTCCTCTGAACGCTCAACAACAACAAGGACAGAGACATTCATAACTGCAAGCGACATTAAGGACAAAAATAAGCTGTCCTGATCACTCACACACACACAGATTTAACAACATGTCTTGCACAAAAAAGGAAGCACACAACACCACAGTCAGTTCAGCGACCTTCAGATAAGGAAATAAAATATTACTAAACTTCAACACGACTGCAGACGCACACACGGGGGTTGTGTGTGTGTGGGGGGGGTGTTGAGTGTTAACATCCTTTGTACATAAATGGAAATGTGGAGGTGAAGCTCTGAATCTGTCGGACAGACATGAAAAACTGGACATCTCATTATAAGACACAGAGATGAGATTCTGAGCTCTGTTTGCCTGTTTTTAAGGCTGATTATCCAAAGCCATATTTCTACATCATGCACGTACGTAAGAGATAATTCAGGCATTATTCTAACATTTTTTTATTGCCAAAACATCCCATCTGTCTGTGGTTCTCAGCTCCAAGCTCCAAGACATAATCTGTAAATACAGCTCACAAATATAGTTTCATCTTTAAAAAAAAAAAGTTCAGTAATTTCATAAAACAGCTGCTCAGTGTAGACAAACAGAAGCAAATGGTGCATTTGTTGGGGACTATTTCCAGCAGCGGATGAATTGACGGTGTGTGTAAGTCAGAAATAGTTGATGCTAATGAAGGAACGTGTCATCCAGTGCATAGAGTGCGGCTCGTTGATGTTTTTAATAGCTTTAGGACAGTTCTTAGTCACAGATGTTTATGAGGAAGTCTGAAAGTTCATAATGAAGATGCTTCAGCAGAAACGGGGCAGACCAAGCAGCTGATGGACAGACAAGTGTCAACACAAAGGTCCAAGCAGCAACAGGACTTTGAGAAGTTCTGACTCTGTCACTGCATCCATTGGACCTCTGACCGTGCAAGAGGACAAAGGATTGCTTGAATCTGTCAAGGATGGCAAAAATGTCCATAGAAAAAGTAGACTTGTTGATTCATGTCCCTGTTTTCCTCTGTTGCATTTGAGATTTTTTTATGTTACTGTTTTTTGTTTTTTTTTGTTCTTTGCTTTAAAGGTCCAAATTGTGATTTCTTTAATAATTTATTTTGAGGTTTATTCACATAAGCACTTAAACATGTAGATGTAAATCCATAGACTAAGTTGAAAATACAGGTTTTTGTCTTTTCAGCTGAATATGATTAAGAATATGAATATACACTCTGTTCAGGTTTCATCCTCTGTGAGTCTGAGTCCTCTGCAAAATCACAACATAAGCTGCTGTTACTTCAAGTCTGTCACCTGTAGCATTAACATGAAGAGGACGCCTTTTTCTAACCTGCAGTACAAGAGTCACAAGTGTTTTGACAGAGATGGAAAAACTGTATTAGGCTAAAGGTTCCAAATAAGGGATGTGTTTAAGGTACCTGTTGTAAAGTAACACAAACTACATTCAAACCTGTATTGCCAAGGCCTGACAGATGAGAACTGATCTTTACTTTGACTGTAAGAGATTATGATAAATGAAAACAATGCACTGTATATTTACACATCACAAACACACCACTGTGGCACCTTTTGTCCCTTATTTGGTAGTGAGAAAGTTGGCAACCCTACTCTTTGTCCAACACTTTCACTCCAGGCAAGATATCCCACAACTACAGGCCAGATTTCCATTAAATTTGACACTGTATATACGGACTGGTGATAAATGAAAGTAAAACCCAACATAAAGTGTTTTAGTAAGGTGTTGAGAACAGCTTCAGTGTTCCTTGTCACAGATGTGGATTTCTTCTGGAAGGATGAACATCGTTCTTTCACAGGATATTCCCTTATTTGGTGTTTTGATGATGGTGGTGGAGATCGCTGTTGTTCCAAAATCTCCCACAGGTGTTCAACATTTTAAAGAACCCCTAGAACATCTGTAAGGCCCACTAGAACCATTTAAAATCTCCCCACCAGAACCTCCTCA